>JAXDDX010000071.1:2397500-2442500 GCA_034670405.1 Hoplostethus atlanticus | reverse complement strand
GATGAAGCCAGATGGGTTTTATTGGTTTGGTTTTGAATAACATAAAGTGTTAACATCCTAATAGGTTGAACTAAACAACTCCAGTTAACAAATGATGCTCTGCTGTAGACTTTAAACTCCACTTCCCCTAACTGGCTGGGAATGTTTATGGGAGAGAATAAGTGCAAGAGAGAGAGAAAACAGAGGGAGGGAGGGAGGGAGGGAGGGAGAGATGGAGGGATGGAGGGAGAGATGGAGGGAGAGATGGAGGGAGAGATGGAGGGATGGAGGGGTCGGAAGAAGAGAGTCAAGTGGAGGAAAACTTACCTGAATCATAACAGGGAGGTTTGATCTCTCCCTGGATCAGCTCCGTCCCGTACTTCAGCTTATGGTACTTGGCCCTGAGAGTGCACACACACACACACACACACACACACACACACACACAACCACACACACACACACAACCACACACACACACACACACACACACACACAGATATGTCCTTACTTATACTGATTAAGTCCAATACTGATATCTTGCCGATAGCTGATATTTGTAAAGTGCTGCAGAGTCTTCTTCTCCTCAGGGACACTAAAACTCTCCACTGAAACCAGACGGGTGACATTCTGTGCAGCAGTTGAACCTTTTTCAAAAAGACGCAGCTTGGAGGAAACGAGCGCCGGCTGCCATCGAACCATGAAAATAACTTTAAAAATGGCGAAGGCGCGTTAAAAAAAAGCGTCCCTGTGTGATGACGGCCTTAAAGAGCCAGCTGAAGGAATTTCATTAGTCTGGGTTTCAATGGAGAGTTTTAGTGTCCCATGATGGTAATCTGGTAATGATAATCTGGTGGTAATCTGGTGGTAATCTGGTGGTAATCTGCAAACGGTTCAGTGATGATTCAGAATCGATCTGCAGTATTAACAGGGAGGTAAACGATCGCTCCCTCACGTCTGAATCCATTAAACTCCTCACTAGAATCAATAGAAGATTAAAGGGTCCCAGACGGAGGAAGTGAGTTCACTTCTTAAAGGACAGATCCCCCAGCAGATCCCCCAGCAGATCCCCCAGCAGATCCCCCAGCAGATCCTCGTTCAGTCAGATCTCACCAATCTGTGATGTTCGATTCATCCAGGAGTTCTTTAGTGATCAAGTGTTGTACTGGAGATGTGATCATGGTTACATCACTGTAATGTAACTCTACTACAATAACATCACAGACATGTTTTGTTTTGTAAGCTTACATGTTGTCGTGTGTGTGTGTGTGTGTGTGTGTGTGTGCTGACCTCTCCTGTTTGAGGGCGTACTCCAGCATCTTGATTCGTCTCACCAGGTCTCTCTTCAGGTTCTCCTGACCTCGCCGCTCCCCCTGCAGGAAGGCTATCTGGGCCTGCAGAGAGAGAGAGAGAGAGAGAGAGAGAGAGAGAGAGAGAGAGAGAGAGAGAGAGAGAGAGAGAGAGAGAGAGACGTTCAAATTAAAGTAGAGATATGCAATATTTTTGTTTTTTTATCCAGTCTCCATCTTTGTCTCTCAGCTTCACTGTGGTGTTCTTCACTGTGGTGTTCCTCACTGTGGTGTTCTTCACTGTGGTGTTCTTCACTGTGGTGTTCTTCACTGTGGTGTCCCTCACTGTGGTGTTCCTCACTGTGGTGTTCTTCACTGTGGTGTTCTTCACTGTGGTGTCCCTCACTGTGGTGTTCTTCACTGTGGTGTTCTTCACTGTAGTGTTCTTCACTGTGGTGTTCCTCACTGTGGTGTTCTTCACTGTGGTGTTCCTCACTGTGGTGTTCCTCACTGTGGTGTTCTTCACTGTAGTGTTCTTCACTGTGGTGTTCTTCACTGTAGTGTTCCTCACTGTGGTGTTCTTCACTGTGGTGTTCCTCACTGTGGTGTTCCTCACTGTGGTGTTCCTCACTGTAGTGTTCCTCACTGCTCTTCCCAGAGATCACCTGTCAATCAAACAGTGTGTCCAGTACTGTGACGTCTTTCTCCTTGGATTTCCTGTTGATGGAGTTTGAGTTCCTGTAGGTGGCGCTCTTTTCTTTGTCTGTTCAGCCACGGTGGCTATCGCTGCTCATGCTAACTACCCAGTTCTTCTTCTGTTGATTCTAACTTTGTACATTTCTTTCAACAGAGAGGGCAGCGTGCATCTATTTGGTGTGTAAATCTAATTCAGGTCTAAAGGGAAGGAGCATTAATCAATCTATAACTTCTATTGGTGACCTGCAGGAACTGTGGAGTGAGGCGCTGCACAGACAGTTACCATGTTTAAACTGAACCGGGTGTGTGTGTGTGTGTGTGTGTGTGTGTGTGTGTGTGTGTGTGTGTGTGTGTGTGTGTGTGAATAAAGCCGGTCTGTAAAGCTGTGAATACACACAAACAACAACAACTGAAATCTGAAACTACATGACAACAACGCAGTGCAACAGTGTCAGAAAACACCTGAACACACCATTTATCAGTTACCAGTCAATATTATTCCCAACATGTTCGGTTGATTTAATCTTTCTGCTGTATTTATTTGTCTTTCCTGTCTTCAGTCACCATTCCTCTCATTTTGATCTCATTCTCTGCTGCTGTGACCCAATTTCCCAAAGTTGACTCAAAGTTTTATCTAATCTAATTCAATTTCATTTATCTTTAATTTAGTGCGCAGCCACACCACAACCCCAGGGAGGCTTCACCAAGGACACTGTGGCATGGATTTACTAAATGCCCCCCCCCCCGCCCCCCCGACTGCAGCAGAGTCAAACAGCTGAAAACACTCAACAGCCTCAACCCGTCCCACCACGTCTCCAACTGGATCCAAACTGGTGTCAGGAGCCGAACATGAAACACCCGACCGAAACCATGACGATCCTACAAAGCGGTCCACTTGTTCAGCACTCCAGTCCCAGGAGACCACGGGGCCCCCAAGCCTCCTGGGAAATGGAGCGGTGATGGGGAGCCCCGACGGGCGACTTGTGACCGACCGACGTGACGCGACTCGGCGTCTGATCCGTCTTAGCGTCGCCTCTCAGCCGCTGTAATGTGTTGGACGCGACGGCTCAGCGGCGTGGGAACAAACCACATGGGAACTGTCTGGGCCCGAGGAGGAGGAGGAGGAGGGGGGACCGAGGAGGAGGAGGAGGAGGAGGAGGGACCGAGGAGGAGGTGGAGGGGGGTGAGGAGGAGGAGGAGGGACCGAGGAGGAGGAGGGGGGACCGAGGAGGAGGAGGAGGAGGAGGAGGGACCGAGGAGGAGGTGGAGGGGGGGGGGAGGAGGAGGAGGAGGGACCGAGGAGGAGGAGGGGGGACCGAGGAGGAGGAGGAGGAGGAGGAGGAGGAGGAGGTGGAGGGGGGGGCGAGGAGGAGGGGGGACCATTACTACTCAAGTAATGTAATGTAAGGTGAAAGGTGAGCGATGACTGAAAGGTTATTTAGTGGGATAAATGATGTCGGTCACCAAAACGCCTCCCAACATCGGCCCTCGTGTGTTTGACCCGTCCTCTCCCATATGGACGGACTTGAACACATGAAGAAACATCTCAATATGTCATTTTCATTTCTAAACTACTGAAATAGGAAACAATGAACCAGATCAGCTCCAGCAGCTTCATCCCCTCAGACAGTGGATTCAGTTCTGCCTTTGTATAATAAACTCAATTAAATGAAGTGTTTCTGTTTCATTATTGCTTTACAGTGAAGAACCTCATGATGCTGGTGACACCACTTCCTCCTGGGGAAGACAGACGGATGGATTCAATTCCAAAAATGCTATACGATATTATACTCACAATGTCATACTCCCCACTCAATAGTTCAAAAACGATTCATATGATTCAAAAGGCGTCAAGATAGGTAATAATTTAAATTCTGCTTTTAGTGAGGTGTGGTTTCACGTCAGCAGAGTGTGGCCTTCTTCAAATAGAAATATCTGCATGTTGGAATGAAACTCTTGATTTAGTCTCAAAATGAATTAGGTGCTTTAGGTGCTCCTAGTATTAAATGTTAATATTAAACTAATATTAAACACCGAATCTATCAATATTAACAGATGAATGACACAACTAAGTAATCACACCAGTCAAGTGAAATGATCCTCACAGGAAACCAAATATCACCTTTTCAGGATTTCATGTTTTTAGATTCCCGACCCAGACAGAGGGTTCTACTGAAGGTCTTTCCATCTCCTCAACCCACAGAACTCCTGGAATCCTTCAAGTAAAAACATTCAAATAAATCACTAAAATAGGAGAAACAAGCTTTTCAACTGGAGCACCATCAGGTAATAGGATCCATCTATCAAACCTCGGATCCACGTGGAAACAGCTCAGCGACGTTTCTAAGACATCATCGCATAGTTTTGTTCAACTTTTTAATAGATGTGTTTTGTCAGTTGTTGTCCTTACAAAGTTATTTAAGTTATTGACGTGCATTCAGAATTTAGGAGCTTTTGGTTAGAATAAAGTAGCGTTGGTCGTTACATTGCTTGATGGTTTTTCTTTGCCGTCTGGTATCAAAGTCAAAACTCTGGCGTCATGACGACACTAGTCCTTGGCGTGAACGTTTGGCCAACCTTGGTTTGGAGTGTGTTGAGTGGATGGCAGCTGCAGGCTCTGGATGCAGGGACCCAGCTGGTCCATGACCTCAGCGCTGATGTCACGGACCCAGCTGGTCCATGACCTCAGCGCTGATGTCACGCCATGCACCCCCCCACCCCCCCACGCCCTCCGAGGTTCAAACTCATCTGCTTACTTCCTTCTTATCCTCACGCTGGCATGTGTTTGTGTGTACGGTCAGTGTAGAAATGAGGTCATCTGTTATATTTAATATGAGAGTTCAAAGCAAACAGTTGGCGCGTGAGCCGGGTCGCTGCATGCGCCGCTGCTTTCTCTCGCCATTTGACACTTTTATCCGAAACTATTAAGACTGCATGCTTTATTTTTGAAGCGTGAGGCCCCAGTGGGAACAGATCCTCCAACCCTGGCCCTGACGGAAACGTCCATGACTTTTCCACGACTTTTCATAACTAAGTTGGAGTGCTAAACATTCCTCCACCTCCTTCCTGGCTTGTGAATGTTGAACAGACTGGTTTTCACTCCAGTTAACGATCTAATTCAATGAGTGTGTCAAGCTGAATGTGGTATGTGACCCATCTGCAAAACTCCCTGACTTCCCCTGAGAATTTATCAAATTCCCTAACCTTGCCTGTCTGGAAGAGACCTCTCAAAATGTCCATGATATTCCAAATATCCGATGACCAGCATGAACCCTGCACTTCTCTTTTCGTTATTCAGCATTCGTTATTCACCCCCCCCCCCCCGTGGTGTAATTTACTTGTTTGGCGTATCCACTTTCCCCCAGTCTGCCTTGTCTACTTGTGATTTGTGACACTTTCCCAGAATGCCTTTTCCTAACCCCCAGAGAAGAGGTGTGAACAACCTGTCTTTTAGCTGCATTGCATTCTGGTCTATCTCTGCTACTGCACTGCATTCTGGTCTATCTACTGTCGGTGTAGAAATTGGTCTCTCTCTCTCCTCTGATGGATTTCTCCTGTATGATTGTTGATCGTCGGTCTAGAAAGAAGCCCTTGCTCTTTGATTCTGATTGGCTGACACCAAAACCTGACGGGTACCGTTGATGGTTTAGATCATGAAACATTTTCTGATATCAAACTGGAAATATCTCAACGTGACGTCACGTCGTCTACGATTGGCCGGTTATCCACAGAAAGAATAATAATACATCAAACCACTAAATGGACCCAAACATTCAAGAGTTTTAAAGTGTTGAGCGGTGAAAACATCATCTGGGTCAGATGGGAATCTGAAAGTTGTGTGAAGTTGGTGCTCCATTGTCTGTTGCCATGGCACCTGAGGATGGCGGTGAACTCGGTGGGATAGGTTATGTTTAACGGGCTCTTGGAGAGGCATTTACAGTGTGGTGTGGGCGCCTTCCTCACAATTACATAGGACATGTCTGCATTGCACTTTTCAAAAGCAGTTACCAACAGCCAGGAAGAGAAATGGAAATGCATTAAAAACAATGAATAAGAAAAACAGGGTTTCCCGCCGTGGCCCCGATGGAAAAGTCCATTACTTTCCCAAGACGTTTCATGACTCAGTCGAAGATGCTTCATGACCTAAAGCTGTTCTTCCTTCTTGGTTTGCGGATGGTGTTTTTCTAAAGGGGTGAAAACCACCAGCTAATGCAATGAATGTGCAAAACAAAATACAGTCTGCTATATTCCTGTGACCCATTTGTAAAATCCCCTGATATTCCATGACTTCCCCAGAGAATTCATCAAATTCCCCAATATTCCCTGCCTGGAATACACAAAATTCCATGGTATTCCAGAAATACCAGTGGGAATCTTGGAAGAGCATATAAAATGATTGAAAATGAACACTTATAAAACGACTACAATCACATAAAAAATAGTATTTATTTGACAGTGGCATTAGACTGATTCAAAGTCCATCCTAGGAGCCTTGAATCAGCACAAAACCACCAAAACACGATTTACCATGACCAAACCAGGCGTCTGTGGAAACCCCTTCCCTCGCCCCGCTGAGATACACTTTCAAAATAAATGGACTGAACTGTGGGCTGGCAGAGCTCAGCTTACATCAGACGTCAAACCACTGAGCACACAAAGCTAAAACGAGACCTGTTTCCACTGGTGTGCCTGAACAGCGTGAGACCCGGCAACCCTCCGGAAACCGCCGTTCAGAAGATGCTGCTGATTACGAGCCGGTTCGTAATCATCTCGCAGCGGGAAGGTCTTCCATTTCACATCTCCAGGCATTTAGCTGACGCTCCCATGCAGAGAGACCTACAGTACAGTGTGTGAGCAGGCAGTGCCTTGCTCAAGGACACTTCAACAGGACACTTGATGGAAAGCGGTAGTCTATGACCTTGATCGACCTCTACTGGCGACCAGTAGGAATCGCAGCGACGTCGAACTGAACTCAGACCTCCTCTCCTCCTACACAAGTGTCGGACAGCCGGAGAGTGAGCTCTGAAAGCCACTCAGCAGCCGGCCAAGTAATCACTGAGTCATCGGTATTGATCAGCAATACTGTCGAGGAGAGATTACCAAGACAGTCAAGGTTTCATCCTGTGTGCAGCTGCAGAAGCTCCAATGAAAAGGCCTCTGAATCTCCCCATACTATCCAATTATAACATTTCAATACAATAATACAATCATAAGTGTGTTTATCTGAAGAGGCATTAGTTCAGATTAAAGTGGAGATATGTAATATTTGAGTTGTTTTTGTTATTGAGTCTCCATCTTCATCATCATCTGCCTCACTGTGGTGTTCCTCACTGTGGTGTTCTTCACTGTGGTGTTCTTCACTGTAGTGTTCCTCACTGTGGTGTTCTTCACTGTGGTGTTCCTCACTGTGGTGTTCTTCACTGTGGTGTTCTTCACTGTGGTGTTCCTCACTGTGGTGTTCTTCACTGTGGTGTTCCTCACTGTGGTGTTCTTCACTGTGGTGTTCCTCACTGTAGTGTTCTTCACTGTGGTGTTCTTCACTGTGGTGTTCTTCACTGTGGTGTTCCTCACTGTGGTGTTCTTCACTGTGGTGTTCTTCACTGTAGTGTTCCTCACTGTGGTGTTCTTCACTGTGGTGTTCCTCACTGTGGTGTTCTTCACTGTAGTGTTCCTCACTGTGGTGTTCTTCACTGTGGTGTTCCTCACTGTGGTGTTCTTCACTGTGGTGTTCTTCACTGTGGTGTTCCTCACTGTAGTGTTCCTCACTGTGGTGTTCTTCACTGCTCTTCCCAGAGATCACCTGTCAATCAAACAGTGTGTCCAGTACTGTGACGTCTTCCTCCTTGGATTTCCTGTTGATGGAGTTTGAGTTCTTGTAGGTGGCGCTCTTTTCTTTGTCTGTTCAGCCACGGTGGCTATCGCTACTCATGCTAACTAGTCATCTCTTCTCCTGTTGAAACGTTAAACGCATCACTTCCTGTCTCCAGAGGGTTTCTCCCAGGAAAGACCTACCTGACCCCGGGTGTTGAGAGCAGCAGATGGAGAAGCTTCCTGACCTGACTAACTAGCTAATGGAGAAATAGCTTGTGACAATTTACTGATACTAAAAAGTAGATTATTACTTTAAACCCTCATCTCTCGTTTCAGTGACCACCAAACTAAAAGAAACATTTCCACTTTACTACCACACAAACCTATAAGAAGAGTCTGTGAACCCCCCCCCCCCCCCGGGAGGCTGGGAAAGGCTGCCTCTCTGGCCCTAAAATGGAGCCGGCTGGCAGGGGAGGACCACTTGGAGGTGCCTTTAGCCTACATGCAAAGGAAACTGGGTAACCTACTTGTACAAATTCTCATCACCAGTCTTTCTCATTTGGAGGGAGTCAGTGCTCCACATCAGAGGGAGAGGAAATACAAATGGGCTGCTGTGATTCACCAACACTGCAAGAAATGTGCTAAAACACATCCAACAGATCTTGTCATTTTTGTTGTTTTTGTCTTGTACGTCGGTATCATTTGTTGTTGCTTTAGTATTTGTTAGTATGTCCATATTGTCTGTTTTTGCATGCACTAATTGGTGACTAAAAAAAAAAGAATAAATAAATAATAATATATATATTATTTGATTATAATCCATTATAAACTTTCAATACTAATTCAATATCATTGCGTGTGAAAGAAATCTGCCACCGTTTCCAGTTTCACCCGTTTTGAGAATTTTCTGTAGTATTGATCTCTAAATAGTTTCAAGTAAATGTTCTGGCGCTGTCGGCTGAATGTTTGACTTATTGTGAGAAAAATATGATTTTAAGAGTCAGTTTTTATGCTGTGAACAGACTTAAAGACTGACAAGCTCTGATTGATACCACAGTTACAACACAGCCTTTTCTCAGCATCTCACATTAATGACAGGCCTGACACTTGGCTGGTTTACTTTGTGGTGTTCAGCGTGACACTTGCTTTAAAAGGATGCTTTAAAAGTGCCATGAGTGAATACTATAGTTTTAGTATAGGTGGGAATTGAACCCTTAACCCTGCCAATATCTGCACTATGTCCTACTCATCGAGCTACACAGGACCACCCGAGAAGCAGGCCTACTGTGAGGATGTGTCAGGACTAAATGGCTTTACTGTCTCGTTCAAGACAACAAGGATTTTATTACACAGGAAGCTTAAATGGTGTTGACTTTCAACTGCCCTTAATGCAGGAAACACCAAGTCAAAGCAGACGGATCACGAAGAATCAGCTCTGAACTCAAACACTGATAAATAAAGATGAGATGCCTGACTGGGCGGCTGTGAAAATCTAGGTGATGGCCATAAAGACATCTGGTCTGATTGAACTCTGCTAGCCTGGAGGAACAATGAGGTCCATTACTGAGTGAATGACTATCGATCTCTTGTAGGTCTGTTAGCCACACATGGACAAACATTTAGACTACTATTTACCAGAATAGAAGAAGACTGCTGAATTTCAGTATTTGTACCCCGACACGGTAGACGGCTTGAGTTGACATGAATTATATTCACTTCTGTCCCGAGCACTAGAGGTGAAGGCAAAGCTTTTACCATGCACTACTCATTAGTTTAAGGTCAGTGCACAAGAAAGATTGAGGCTGCGTTCACACTCTGTTATTTGAACTGCAGCGTTTCCTAGTTGCTTCATTAGTTGGTTCATTTGGCCAGGTGAGAACAGACACTTGAACTCTGGTGGCCTGAAAACGTCTCAGTCCTCTAACAAGAGAACACAAGGCATTATGGGTAGAAGAGAACTGTGGTGGTTCGTTAGGAGAGAGAACGGGATCCAACCAGCTACAGGAAACCACCCCAGAACACAAGGCATTATGGGTAGAAGAGAACTGTGGTGGTTCGTTAGGAGAGAGAACGGGATCCAACCAGCTACAGGAAACCACCCCAGAACACAAGGCATTATGGGTAGAAGGAGACTTGGTCAGTCTGGACTGATGCTCATGTCCAGATGTTTCTTCATGTGTTCTTAACTGGTATGAACACCAGAGAAGAGCAGACAAGTCCATCATGGTAGATCAAGTGACAGACTGGAACCAGGTTGGTTTGGACTCTCTAACCTGGTGAGATGAAAGGTGTGATCACCTTACTTCAGCCTGGTATCAGACCTATAACCAATACCAGTATCAGTGGTAATCCAGTGTGATCCCCCTGAGGAGACATCATAGGTTTGCCGGCTGCCATGATTGCTAAGGAACATTGGTTTTCTCCAATGCAGAACCCTGAATGTGCCTCCCAATGTCGCCATAAGGCAACACCTCTATCCAGCTGGACAGGCAGTATGTGAGGGGACAGCCACATAATGGACTCGCACAATTCATCATAAATAAATCTAAAACCTAATATTAAATCCCCAGAGGCTGCAGTTTTATTATCAAACCTCAATAAGTTGGAGACGGCCTCCCAAACAAGCTTTTCTGGTGCTGGCCTGCAACTCACATTGTACATGGGAATAAATCATTATGTTTTAAGTGAGAATCACAAGTATAAAGAATCAAAACATGAAGAAAAAGACAGTAAAGTTGCATCAGGCAACCTCCAAATGGCAGCAAGAAATTTGAACTTCAATACCCCGAAATCCTGTAAGGTGACGTCAGTGAACTGCACACAGCAGGTTCATGTTCACCAACCCGGCTGGTCTGTGATGCTTTAAACCAAAAGGAGACCAAAAGGACGAGAGAGGAAAAGATCTAACTCTGCTGAGTCCAGCTTTCTCACTTTCTTCACGGCTGTTTAGGAGACAGATTGGATTTCGTCACTTCCTGTGGACGGTGAGGATTTTCCAGCAGTGTCCAAACCAGACACGACAATTTCACGTGGGCCAATAGGGTGAATCTATGGCGTCTCAATTAGAGGGGATGGGACGCTCTTCTCTGTTGCAGTCCAACTATGCAAGTTAAGCTGATAAGACGGATGTATTTCTACCTACAAACGTTGCCTAGTGGAGCTTTGAATCCCAGTTTTTTTTGACAACTACTGAACAAAGAAAAAGCCGTGTCCACATGCATCGCAACGGCAATATTCAGCCGGCAAAATGGCAATCCCCCAACCTCCGACGCCACATCATGTCCCGGCTGACTGTGCACGACCCTTCGCTACTGCTGTATTAGCACTGCGGCAAGCGACCGCAACACTTTGGGATACAAAGAGATTCCTGTGGGAGGGGGGGGGGGGGGATTTCCCACCGGTTAAATCTGGAGCAGTGTGGGGATTATTCCTCCGAGGAGCCGGAGAGAAAGAGATAAAGAGAAGGAGAGGAAAAGAGAGGAGGGGAGGATAAGCGCGGCGGTGGGAGGGTCTGGACGGTTTCAGAGCCGGATCTTCCACCGTCACGAGCAGACGGATACAGGTTTCTGAAGGTCGATGCTGATAGCCAATAGGGAGGTCCCTGTACATCGAGGCAAACGGTTTCTAGGTTGGCAATGAGCAAATAGAAATCAAGCCAAATTAAATTTTTTGTTTTGGGATACTAGAAATGGAAAATGGGAGTCTAGTCTGTATACCTTTGGCACGTGCGTTTTTAGTTTCTAGGCTGGCAATGAGTAAATAAAAGTCAGCCCAATCTTTGGTTTTGGTTTTCGGTCACTCTCTTCAAATCACTGCACCTGGGAAAGCTTATTCATCCATAAACTATATGTTCATTCACTCATGGAGCTGATTTCCATTTGCTCATTGCCAATCGACCTTCAGAAACCTGGATCAGTCTGCATGTCACAGTGGTATTGTTCAATAAGTGCTCAGTGTTTTTCGTCCAGACTTTTATTCCTGGCAGGTTGGAGAGGCGTCACAATTTTCACATTTTCATTGGCACCCCGGGGTGTCAGACCAGGTACCGTGGAGCCGAGAGTCTGGTGGGAGGTAATCAGCTGCATGACTGACACATCCACTGTGAAGAATAGCGGGTGCCTTGCATGTCTGAACAAAAAGAACAATAAAATAAATCATTTGAAATCTTCCCATAGGACCAACAACCATCACTGGGTTGAGTGACCAAAACTTAACATTTTCCCTCCAAAACGATCCTGGGTAACCATAGCAACCTGAGATCACAATCCGAGGGCAGAAACCAGCTACCGCGTTTCAACGAGGTTTACGTCCGCTGACTGTCTGACGTCTTTTAAAGCCGACGGCGACTCACCTGTACCGGTGGTTTAGTTTCCTCAAAGTTAAAACGCTCTCTCGTGTGGTGTTTCCGTTATTTTGTCCACCTCGTATATCGATACGTCAGGTAGTTAAGTTAAATACTGGTATGTCACTTCGTCAAGTTACATGTTTTTATGGCTTTGTTTTGTCTTTTATATCATCTGTTACCTTTATGTGTCACAGTATGATGCTGGCGACCAATTACACCCCAGGGATGGGTTCATGGATGGATTGATTGACTGATTGATTGATTGATTGATTGATTGATTGATGGATACAAACAGACACACTGATTCTCCTGCAGGCTCTGGACCGTCTCCATTCCCCAACAGCTGCTGGATGCACCACAGAGATGCAAAGAATATCGACGGCTGGAGACAACCAGGCCTGGCAGGAAGACAGCAGCAGCCCGCCCACTCTGCTCTTTCCAGTAACAAGCTCACATTCCCCACAATCCTTCATGCTCTCCCTCTCTCTTATCACATCCACAGCACCCAGAGGTGACTTCAACGAGCTACCCACACCGCTGGCATCGCAGCGAGACCAAATATTCCACAGCTCTGCTTTTACAACGGAGGAGAAATTAGACTTGGGCTGATGTGTTGTTGCCCAGGTGAGACAGACGGAGAGAGAGAAGGCGAAGGAGGAGGCTTTAGGATGAACAGGAATAGCGGTGTGACGAAGCCCTTTGCCCACTCGCTGCCTTCCCTCGGGGAGCACCGACATGCGTGATCTCCCGAAGCCGCCGAGTCTTTAATTAGAACAACACGAAGCCTGGGAGAGCAGAGGGGAGGAAGAGGAGGAAGAGGAGGAGGGAGAGAAGGGAAAAACCCTCGCCAACCACCAAGCAACGGTCACACCACGTCTGCAGAGTGGTTTCCAGCAGGCGGACGCCACCATGCTGGACGACTGACAACTCAATCAAAGGCTGACGCAGAAACACCTTCGGCTCCCTGACAACAACCAACCAACAACCCTTTTAGTGTGACGTCATATGATATAATGATATGACAAACTAATATTTAGTGATCTAAACTACTGATATGGATTTTTGGAGCCCAATACTGATATTTATGGATTGAAACTGATATTCAAAAGCTTTCATTTGATCGTTTTCACGCCATAAAATTAGAGTATTTACTTTAAATTATTTGGTGTTACTCTTCACTGCAGCCCAGGATAAATATAAATAATAATAATACTGATAATAATATTAACATTACTATTGATAATAATACATTCTTATCAAAATGTGGCATTGGAGTCATTGAGTTTAATGGCTTCCTGTTAACAACCCGTGTGTATTTATCAATTATACAATAAATATATAATCATATTTATTATATCAAAGCTGGACGACACCGTCTGTCAATACATGGTTTTAAATACTGCCAAATATCAGTAAACCCCTAAAAGGTTAACTGAAATACGAACAGCTTCCCATCACACAGACAGTAAGAGAGGAGATGTTGCTATCCTTGATTCTGTTTTTACTCTGATGACCACTCTCTAAACCTTCAGTGCTGATGGACCACGGACAGCCCAGCAGGATTCTGGGAGAAGTTGTAGCGTTAGGAAGGACATACCCAGAGTGCACCGCTTCAGTGACCTTAAAGACTCACATGTTGTTGTTCCTGCTTTCTTACAACACAGACGTGGAGTCGGTCTCGTGGTGACGGTCACTACAGCGAGGCTGAGCAGGAAGTTGCAAAATGACCAGCGTGACTACAGAGTTGTCCTTCTAGCCTTATAGACTCAACTGTGGTTTGTGTGTTTGCATCTCCTATCAGCCACGTCTGGATCCACCATGGATCCACCGGAGAATCATCATTAGTTAATGTGTCAGTAGAACCAGTTGACCGTCTGAACCAGGTTGTTGTGGTGTGTCTGTAGATCATCCAGTAACGTTCTCAGTAAAAGTGATCAGTGTGATCAGGTAGATTTGTCTCCAAATGTAGGTTACTGTGACTCAGTAAACTGTCTTGTCTTTAGCCCTAGTCTCTACTCCAAAACACTCTGAGTTGGAGCTGGAGAAGAGTCAGCTAGTTAACCTGAACTAACTGGTAGCTAGCTAACTAGCCAGCAGGCTAGTTTAGTTACTGTTAACATGGGACTACTAGCCACTGCTAACGCTAGCTTCTACTAAATACGTTAGCTAGTGTGCTAATCAGATGTGTTAACATCAAGTGATAGTTAGCTGACCAGATGCTATGGTTAGCTAGCTAACAAGCTACATGATCTAAACACTAAATCAATCAGATGTATCAGTGATGAAATGATCAGTTCAGTAGAAACAGACACAAATGAACCATGAAGATTCAATTCTGTTGAGACAGAAACACACCCAGATGTTCATAGCTAAGAGCTGAGGTCCTCCAATATGGCCGCCACAACACACCCCTGTTCCAGGGTGTTTTCCACTGGTCTTAAAGTGTCATCTTATCTTATACTCCATCCTGTTTTTTTATTCCCTATTTATACACTTATAATAAAGGATTCCAAGTATGTCTGAAAACTATTCCACTCTACGTGCCGTCTGCAGGTTGACGCCCTCTCGAGGTTTCAGCTTGCAGAACACAGTCGGTCAACGTATCGGACATTTATATTAATTAAATACTGAGTTCAATCTCTCACAATGGATCCAAGTGGTATTGAAATCTTGTGACAACACCAAGACACACACACACACACAGACGTAATGTCCTCTCATCAAAGTAGGCAGAGTGGTGAGTCCTGACACCAGGCAGCCTACAGACCAGACTACACCCAACCCTGCATCCCGCCAGGCTGAGCCCAGTCCTGCTGCTACCAGACTGACTCACATCAGCATCCAGACACGTTTAACAGTGAAGCACCAGAAAACATCTGAACCATCAGACATGAAACCACTTTGTTACTTGTGGATGAAACCGATGCCGACGCAGTGTGACCCACAAAGGTCTCCATTAGACGGATCATTTGTACTTGTGTGTGTATAAAACAGGCACATACACTCACATACACTCTTATGTGGTCATGATATTTGTCAAGGTTCATATCAGGGTCAGACCGATTTGGCCTTTTATTAACAATCAGGCCGGTCAATGTTGTCAGCGTCTGATATGGTGGAAAGCTGGCAGCTTGGGCGATATCAGAATTCACCGATTGATACTGCAGCTTTATCGTGGCTGGATCGGTTGAAAAGAAGCTCTTAGACTGCAGTTACTACAAATGGCCCTTAGACATAACGCCTCAATTATGCATTACATTTGAGTTTCTTCCTAAATGCCCAATTTGTCATCTCCACCCAATTAATAATGCATGATGGGAAATAAGTGTTTTTACACCGATTGAGTTATTACACAGTTATGAAGGATTCAGCTGATGCTCTCGTCCACAGTGGCTCACGGTGGGCGGGCGCTCTTCTGCTCAAGGATTCTTGGACAGGCTGTTAATGGACACTTGTTGAGGGAATATGTATTGTGGGGATCAAACCTGTGAGGTTTCAGCGCCAGGATAGAGGCCACTGCTAACAACCTCTCCAGCCAAAAACAGGCTTTGGAACCAGAGACCATGTGTGAAGGTGTTGACTTTGTTAGCTTTAGCAGAGAGTGCAGCAACAGCTAATTTTCTATGGAGCGTTCATGGACAATAGGTGCCTTTGAGCAAGGCACTTAACCCCACTTGCTCTAGTGGAGCGGTTCAGCGGGTAAAAAAGTAGGACAGATTTTTTTAAAAGATCCATTCACACAAAACAAGTCTTTGGGTCTTCTCTACATGCAGGCTGGGATCCACTGACCTGCATGTAGAGAAGACCCAAAGACTTCCACACGATGCAAGCCAACAGGAAGTGGGAAGTGGAAGGTATGTCTTCTGGCTTAGCGCACCTTTTTTATCGCGGCGTCTCTACAACTGGATGAAACAAAGCTCCCAGTGTCGTTTTAACTGGTGGTCTCTGGCACCAGTGAGTTAACTGGATTATACACAGTCTGCATTTAGGTACAGCGGTGGCGGTCTAACGGGTGGGAGGCGTCTGACAGGTCGGCATCGGTCAGAGGAACAGACAGTATGTGGGGGTTTATACTTCAGCTACAGTCTCCCTGCTGCTTGGAGAAGCATTGTGAAATGATAACCGATAAAGAATCGAGGATAACCAAACAAAAACCAGCAGCTTCACTAACGAGACATTCGTTTGTACCAGGATGTGGAACAGCTGCTTCAGAAAGAGTCTCTAATATTAGGGATTGGTCATGAAAAAACGAGTCTTCGTTGACGGGGAGCAACGTCGACCTTTGTAAATTGTCCGTCAACGTTTTTGAAATATTGAGCTACGCTACTAGCGGAGTGAACGATGAAGAGCTGAAAGAGTAAGAGCGATGGCGTCGACCAGACGGTCCGTCGTAGACACGCCTCCTGCCTTCGAGTTTCACGTTTTATGTTTGATTTTTCTGATTAGAACGATCAGATTAAGCGGTTTATATGTTTATATGTACATAGCCAGAAAAGATGTGCGGTTTTATTCCTGTTTCCATGGAAAAATCAAATACTTTGATTATTGATTGACTCCATCATACATACATTGACTACTATAAGAGGATCAACATCGGCCGTCGCCAGAAACTCTGAAAGCATCAGCGCCTTCTTCCTGTTTTGACTTCTTCTCTTTGACTTCTGTGTGTGTGTGTGTGTGTGTGTGTGTGTGAAAGAGAGAGAGACTGGTAATTCTCACTACCCCCTTCACGCTCACTGTATGTGAATGTGTGGGTGTATTGCATAGTGTGTGTGTGTGTGTGTGTATGTGAATGTGTGGGTGTATTGCATAGTGTGTGTGTGTGTGTGTGTGTGTGTGTGTGTGTGTGTGTGTGTAACAGACCTCAGCCTTCCACCACTTGACAGCCTTGTGCCTCACACACCGACACACACCGCTGTCACAGCAGGGTCAACAGGACAGAGGTCAAAGGTCACTGGAGCCAAGAGGTGATGAGCAGCGCCAACATGTCCGCTCTTCTTCCTCCTTTCCCATCCTTTCACTTTCCTCTCCTTCCTTCCTAGTCAAAGTCTCTCTCTCTCTCCCCCTCTCTCTCTCTCCCCCTCCCTCCCCCTCGCTCGTCTTTTGCAAGACAGAGAGCATTGCCATGTTACTATCTATAACAATCAGCCATGTGGGAAAACTGAGATCTCTTTGTCCTTCTTTATAGAATGTCATTGAATGTGTCATTCTGTGATGATCTGATGTTTCGATCAGGTATAGACACTGTTAACGATTTCAAATACTGACTTAGGATCTGTTTCATGACGCCAACTGCTTGAAGGATTCATTACATAGAGTGGAGCAGGGATGACGTATTTTTGTAGGCCAACCCAGAAGTTAGCATCGCCCTGGTTCCCTCGACTAAAAGCCAATGGGATTTTTCCAAGCAAGATAATCTTCACAAATTAACATCACTTTTATGATTTCTAAAGCGTAAATGCAATCGCCAGAAGTAAAAAGCTAACGTTAGGCTATAAACGAACTACACCACGGTCACATGACTTCAACGTCACCAACACTAAAAATACTATAAACTGATAAATCTACAAGTTGGAAAGTTTGAGTTAGAATAGTTTGGAAGAGTAGAAACACAACTAGAGGCTGTAAAGGAGGACTAGTGACTAGATGAGTTACCGTGTTTGGCGTGATGCGTTCAATGTCCCCGACAACCTCTGTAGTCTCTTTTAGCCACTTGTTAGCAACCGCCATTTTTAAGACACGTAAAAGCTTCAAAGCTCACGAGTGGGGTATTTACTGACGTATGTTATGTCGTAGAACAAAACGTGAAAACCTCTTAAGCTTGTGTTAACCACAGACCTTATTTCAGGCATCTGACCAAAAACCCCTTCAATAAACCCATTGACCCATGGAACCGGAAGTGGAAAAATGCTCATGTCCTGGTTTTAGGACTCATTCCTGCACCACTCTATGACATTACATTTCAGTCATCTAGCAGACGCTTTCATCCAAAGCGACTTACAAAAGGTGATAGTTGACACTATGTAGGGATCGAACCCACGACCCTGAGAGTCTCGTGCTCTGAGCTGTCCGGGCCAGCTATCCTACTCCCTCAGTACCTCAATACTGTCTCTATAACTCAATAAGTCTCTCTTCCTTCTCTACTACTACTACTACTACTACTACTACTACTACTACTACTACTACTACGCTACATTCTTATTTTTTTTCTATTTTTCTTCTTTGCTGCTACAACGTTCTAATTTCCTCACAGGGTTTATTAAAGTTTCATCTTATCTTATTCTTTATTTTCTTTCTTAATCACTTTAAATCAACTGTAACCCTCCCCCTCAGGTCAAAGACAAAAAGAAAATTCTGCCAATGTTTTTTTTCCGACCCACGTCCACTTTGTTCCTGCTGTAGCTCAGCGTCTGGTTCAGTATCTGCAGGGTGAAAGTGGGAAACCAGGTCACCGGTCGAGCTGAGTCAGTCCGCAGAGTGTCATGGTGGTTTGGGGAGTCTGGACATGAGATCTGGCTGACTGGACTAAAAGCCAAACCAGATGCGCGGCCGTCCAGACGACACCGCGGGCACTAAGAGGAGGAAGGATTCACCACGACCACAGAGGCTGGGATGTAGGATGACGCTGTTGAGGTGCTGATAACATTACAAGCAACCAACAAGGAGGAGGTCAAGGGTCAGAGGTCACAGCACCCAAGCAATAGATGATGCACTGTTTGTGGAGTGATGAAGTAGGATAGGGAGCGTCTGCCTATTGTAATCCATTACAGATTACCTGACAGAAGGAAACTACCGACGGTTTTGATTCAGAAAGAGGCGATATTTATTCACCGAGTACCTAACAAGTACACACTTTTTACTTTTCAAACAGCGTATTTGAATATTTTCTACCGTTAGCAGACAAAGTGAAGCTGTTGTCGGCCATCTTGGCTAAGGCAACCACGTCACAACTTGGCCACTTCGTGTACCATCTCGAGCTTCAGCGCCTAACTCGGGGTGGCGTTCAAGTCCCACTTCCTGGTGAAAGTCCTGGAAAGTTGTATATCCAAAAAGCACAAGGAGATGGGAACACAAAAAAACAGTCCTTCGGCATTTACATGGGGAAGGGCAGACATCTTGGAGCTGCTGCCAGTGTGTCAGTGACCCAGATTGCACTGGGAGTACCAGGGCTGCCCTAACGTTACCACTAAGGCTCAGGGAGAAGTGTGTTGAACCAGGCCTACTGCCAAGCCTTCCACTGAGAGAACAAAGCGTGGTTACAGCGTTGAGGCGTGGCCCTGGGTGGCGTTCACCTCGGCTGCTGATGCTAGTCTGCAAAACAAGCAGGTGTGCATGCCATTCCTTACAAGGCAGCTTCAGAAGGACAGAGCAAAGGAGAAAGAGAGGAGGAAAGAAAGGAAAACAGGGAGAGGTCATTCAGCTGGAATATAAACTTGGGCTCGGCCTTGTGTTGAGAGTCAACATGGAAAAAGCTTTATTGTCAAAGCACGTCGGGACCAAAGACAGAAGCGAGTCAGGCCTGACGGTTGAGACGAACTCGGTTTTGTTTCCTTCTCAGGCATGTAAGCTCGTCGACTAGGAAAGCCTCCATTATTTAGATGCAATGCACTTGTTTTGGGGTGGGGGGGTGGGGGGGGGCTGTGCACATGAGGAGACCCACACACACACACACACACACACACACACACACACACACACACACACACACACACAGGAGGAAGGTTGTTCCCTCCATGTTGCCTCCTCTACCTGCTGCTGTCAGAGCTTCTCTTACATGTTATGCTATCACACAATGCCTCGTGTTGCGTTCAAGTCATGTCAGATTTACCGTAAATCAGGGTGTCAGGGTGCAAGTTTCAGCAACTTCAAATTTGGAAACAACACGAAAATCAAAACGACTGTAGACCGTCAGAATATGGTCTGCATGACTAACTACATTTTTAGACCTCTAAAACTGAATTTAAGACATAAAATGCTACACTAAACTGTATTCCAGACCATTTAAGGCCTTGAGTGTGTGATATAAGGACATTTTAAGACTTTTTTTGCAGGCACCCTGATAAATACGAGCAGCCAACTGGGAAAAAATACTATTAGGACATGAGGGAATTTTCTGTAGGCTCTGATATCTCCCACTGGGCATCACAAATTGCGGAAGTGTATCAACACAGACGGCAAACATGGCAGCGAATCGTCAGCCCAAGGTAATAAAAATCAAAATGATCAGTTATATTTACACAATCAATTTTACTAACGAAAAGTGAACAATATCTGCTGCAGTTTGTTTACGGTTGATTTTAAATTCATAAATAAAGACGAGTTAAACATGTCGACGTGTCTAAGTTGCAGCAACGAGACGTCACTCCGTTCTTCTGCTTCTTCCGATATGACATCGACCGGTCCAATAGGCGCTTACATAAACCACAGCAGTGTTTGACTTTGTGCTATAAATATGCCACAAGTGAAGAAAACCTTTTATAAAACGGTTTGAGCTGTCAGGTCTTTCATCAGGAAGTGTTCGTTCTGTTCACCATGGGAGGATGAATCCTTTCCTTTCATTCAGTGTATTATTGTGTCGGACTGAATATCCCAGTGGTATCTCAGTCTTCATTACATTATAGGTTTCTGGTTTGTGTCTGGGTCACGGGGGAAATCCTAGCGAACCCTGAGGAGTAGATACCGAGTCAAAGCTGAAATAAACCGTCTGTTGCAGCAGCGCTCAAGCTTGCGCCATCGAAGCCCAAGAGTCTGCAGGTTCTCACACCAATCAAACACTACACCAGCATGTTCGACCCCCGAAAACTGAGCTTTCCAAAAACGCTCTCCCGTGGGGAAACACTTGAAAAGGCCTTAATGCATTTATATTACTGTTACTGTTTTACTGGGCGAGAGAGGAATCAAAACAAAAAGCCGTGGAATGTGAACTATGTGTTGTACCAGGACAGCATGGCTCTGCCCCGTCTCCGCATGCAGCCAGGTATGCAACACACACACACACACACACACACACACACACACACACACTCTACTGGTGACCACCGAGCTACGCAAGCAATTGGGGTGTACCAGCAGAAATATATAAAATAAAATATGATAGTAAAATGATAAATTATATTAAATTACATTTATAAAAATAAAAAAAACAAGAAAAATGGTGCGTTTGGCATCCAAATCGATCCCTACTAGATCCTGTATGTGCCCTTGATCCAGGGTTAGTCACTCTGGATGGTGGCATCAGCTACACGTAGCTTGAGATGCTTCATACTGAAGCCTCTCCTCCAAACGCAACCAGAGACGCTGAATGAAGAAATGCATTCTGGGAAACCTCCTGTGAGGAGCTGAATGCCAGCATCCAGGACTGAAATGGCTATCAAAGAACAAAAGCTGTCAATCAAAAAACGTTCAGGCTTATTTTGGTTGAACTACGACCTCCAGTTGGTGATCATCAAAAGGCAACCAAGAATATCGAAGCCTTCATGTACCCTTCAAATATCATACCCTCATATAACTTCCTTCACTTTGATACTGCTTAATACGATGTGTACTATGACTTTATCTTATAAAGATTTATGTCAGCCATAAAGTCGACTTCTGTTACTGTTTGTGATGCTCATGGATGTCGAGGCGCAGCAGGTCTGGAGAGCGCTCAGTTCAGTGATGTTAGGGTGACATCTCTGCTGTTTGCAGATGTTGTCCTCCTTCTGGCTTCATCGGACCAGGATCATGGACCTGGGATGAAGATCAGCACTTCCATGTCTGAGGCCATGGTTCTCTCCCCCGAGGGGTGAGCAGCTACCCCAGGTGGAGGTGTTCAGGTATCTTGGGGTATCTTATTCACCAGTGAGGGTAACGATAGTGAGATTGACCGCCGCTTAGCTTCTTCGGCTGCAGTAATGCAGGCATTGTATCGGACCGCGGTGGTGAAGAGAGAGCTGAGCCATAAAGCAAAGCTCTCGATTTACCGGTCGATACAAGCGGTCGAGATGAGGTTTTTCTGCAGGGTGGCTGGCCTCACTCTTCGGTTGAGGAGCTCAGTGATCTGGGAGGACCTCGGCGTCGAGACGCTGCTCCTCCACATTGAGAGGAGCCAGTTGCAGTGGTTCGGGCACGACCGGCTGGGAGGAGACCCCGGGGTAGACCCAGGACATGCTGGAGAGACTACAGCAGGTTATGCATCCTCTTGCAATCCATCAAGTCCCAAATGCCAGTAAGATTTGTCTTCCTTATCCTTATGGGTCACCGCCACACTGACTGCTAACTTATTGAGACAAACTGTCCTCAAACTTTGTCCCTGCTGACCATCGTACATTCTCTCTAACCAGGAACCAATCAAATCTAAGCAAAACCATAGCCCTGTATCAAACAGGCTCCTGATTGGCTGCCTGTTACGCTGCTCTACACGAAGCAGTAGCATCTTAACGTCTGTTTCTCTGCTGTCTGGGTGGATACCCAACCGAATGTTAGCTGAGAATCAAAATGTGAAAAACATATTAATTATTTTCTCTGTAAATGATTATTCTTGGCAGGTTGGTTATTTATTTTACCAGCACTTGGCAGGTGAGCCAAAAAGTTCATTTCAGAGCCTGGATGCCATTACCCCGTCTTCTCAAATTCCTTTATTTCTGCGTCCATTCGCCGTCGTCCTCCGAGCGATGTATTTATAGCCGAGGCAGGGAGGAAGGAAGCCGAGTGGAGATGGCAAACATCCTCTCGGGCCAGTAAAGGAGCCAGTAAAGCCTCATACTGACTGTAACCCGCTCACAAAGCACACGCATGACTTCACCCCAATGTCATGCTACAGCAGCCCTCGAGGGCCAAAAACACTAAAAGACGCTTTTCATTTTGGACGTAATTGACCGACGGTAATGACCATAAAGGACGTTATTTCAAGGAGTAGCCCAGATGAATTTACAACACATTGTGGGAGATGTTGTAATCTGGTGAGATACCAATAAAGTTTGTTTTTTTTTAAAAGAAGTAACTTTACTTTCACTTTGCAATATATATTTTGAGCATGAGTGACGCCAGTGGGAATCAAACCCCCGACCCTGGCAGCATTAGTGCCTTGCTCTACCCACTGAGCTACACAGGACCCCATTCTGTGACCTACACTCTTAACAAAAAGGGTTGCATGTAGTACCAGGGAATGGTTCTTCAGGCTTGTACCATAGCAGAACCCTTTTAGAAAGGTTCTCTATAGCACCATGCTAAAATGGTTCTATACAGAATCTGCATGGTGCTGTAAAGAACCAGTAGAACCTTTTTACAAACCACACTGGGTTCTTTATTTTTATTAATTAGTGTTTTTTTTTCATTATTACAGTCTATAAAGAAGCACTACCCCAATCAAATCCATCAGATCTAATAATCAATAAACCTGCCATATTGATGTCCCCCTCTTTTTTAAGGCTGTGGCCTAATGAAAGCTGAGCCTCTCCCATCTTGTCTACCAGCTTCCCTCCTGAGGTCTGTTGTTAGCGTCTGTTTCCTCTTCCTGCAGAGGATTACCTTGAAGGAAGAGGCTGTGTGGTGGAATGACACCATCTCCACTTTAGACGTTAATGGCGTGCAGTCAGTCTGCAGTATACTCAAATGGCACAGCAGCAGAACAAATGGATTTGCAGTTCAAATTGGTTTCCACCCCCATCAGCCACGGGGAAGCGTTGTCCCGGATGCAGGCCGGCCCGGCTCCGGCCCGTTCTAATCAGCTCTGAGCTCAATGGGAAGGAAAATTAAACACCAAATCCCACTAGCGAGCCGTGGGTTTATACAGTATCTGCTCTATGGACCTGAACTCCAACTCATCCCCAGCACCAACTCCTCAAACCCTATAAGCCCCAATGAAGACGCAGCCTGATTGGCTGGGAGGCTTGTAAAGGCAAATGGTGCACAAATGCCACATATAGCCACACATCATTAATTCAGCCTCACAGGAAATGATTCCCTTTATGGATGCACTGTCATCACACCATAGGTTGGCTGTTAGCTGTTACTTATGTAACATGGAACAGCAGAGAGAGAGAGAGAGAGAGAGAGAGAGAGAGAGAGAGAGAGAGAGAGAGAGAGAGAGAGAGAGAGGGAGAGAGAGACTGTACTCAGCTTGGCAGAGGAATTACTGGAAATCCAAGATGCACAAAGAGTATATTCACTGGTGACCATCAGTAAATAAAATAAAAGGCTGCTTGGTGTATATTCTGCAACACACCATCCAAAGTGTAGGATGAGCATACAACTATGGCCTCCTCACGTTTCGTAGAGACCTTTAGACTTATAATCCTCCTATAAGGAGGATTCAGCGTCCAGTCGACAACTGGATCTGCCCTACATCTGCCCTACATCTGCCCTACATCTGCCCTCCAGGGGTTGAACTGGCAGCATTAACCAGGCCTGAGCCAGCTCCTACCATACAGGAGCTCTATGGTCCAAGAGGTGATGGGTTGGAAACAGATTCAATGGTTTACACGCTGTTAGCAGGCTGAAGTCTGGGCAGGTTGGTTCCTAATGACTACGTGTAAATTTAAAGTTTTAAAGATCAATACTCTACAGCACGAGACCATTAGGTGACTGCGCAGCTGAACCAGATCACGCAGAAGATGGAAATGCAACTTCAATGGGTCCGCTATTGGACAACTAGCGGTCACTTAGATATCCATTATCGGACATGTCCCATTCTGACGTGCTTGTTTTCCAGGGGATGCCGGGAAAACGCCAAAACAACACCAGGCGTTAAGCATTACCCGAGACCAGTGTACGGGCTTAGCTGTGTCCGATAAGGGACCTAGGGGTTCGACTCGGAGGTTACATGCGCTGCATCGTCCATCAACACGAAGGACGGACGTAGCTGGGTTACATTAACGAGCATCTAGTCCCAGGGATTAGAACTGCTCTGACACCGATAATCTGTGGTTTAGTTGCGGTTGTTCTGACTGAATTGTTTGAGTTTACTCGAAAGTATAGACTGGAAAAGCTGAAATTTCGCCAGAGCTAGCTAGCAAGTAGCCCCACTACGTGCCGTTCGCTCTCGTCTCGAGACAACGTCACGCGAAACTCCGTTCAAAATGTGGTAGTTCTATGTGGCCTTGCTTGGAGCCAAGCGGCACCGCCGGGGTCCACTCTTTAAACTAGGAATGCAACTGATAGCCCAAGCAGCACATATCTCAAGAACATTTCAACTTTCAGGATTGGTTTGCTTGTTATTCCCATAAACAGCAGCAAAATACGCCGCTGAGGGCGGCAGCGAAGTGTGAACCAATTATAGAAGTTTAAATCTTAGTGAGCCGACTGCTGTTTGGTGGATTATACGAACGCCGAATTGAAAGGCTGGACCCTAACGATTCAAAGGCGGGTTGAGTCATGTTTCACAGGGGGTGTATATTTGCCAATAAGTAAAGTCACATTACATTTCCATTTTTTAATGGGAGTTTTGTCGTGACGTTTTCTCCAGACAGAGCGGCGTGTATCGGGGCTAGCTAGCAAGCAGAACTGTGTCCGACAATGGAATCCTGGTGACGTTAGGGGCTGTTTACCTGCAGCTCGGCACGCTCGACCTCCCATTGCGCCCTCTCCACCTCGAAGCGGGCCCACTCGTGTTGGAGAAAGTGTAAAATCCCCGGGATGCTGTACTGAGCCCTGGCCGCCTCTCCGCCACCGACGTCACCCGGCTGTGGAGCTTTATTCCCACCGCCAGACAAACCCGAGTTGTTGTTGTTGAAGAAGACACCGGGGCCCGCCTGCTCGTCCATGGCCGGGCCGGGTGATGTGGCTTCGGCTCGGTTCGGTGCCCTCTACCGCCTTAATAATATGTCATAAGCAAGGAAATATAGTCTATCTACAGCCCTCTCTGCTGGGCAGGAAAGCTCATGTCTGAACCAGCTGTCAAGTGATGAGACTAGTATCAAGCTAGCCAGAATACAACAAAACAAGACTTCCGGTTATGACTCTGCTTGATGTACGGGTGTTGCAATGGTCTTTGAGTAATACAAAATACCAACGTGGCTCAAAAGAATATATTTAAGGGGGTATCTATAGTAAATGAATATACACTTTTTGTCCTTAATATTCTTAATCCATTAGACATATAGACATATACAAGATATAGTACATGCCAAGAAACATATACATAGAGTTATCAAAATTGACAAAACACAATACCAAGTAACTCGGAAGCATGTCTACTATCTTTAACTCATAGCCGTGACACAATTGCTCCTAAAGGCTACACACCGGAGCCCCCAGGACGATAATGTCAACAAAACCTTTTATTTTGAAGGCAAAATCATAAGATTTCCTGTCTTAATCTGGCTAACACTGGCAAACTTGATGAGATTCTCTCACAGCATTGGCTGATCTGATGAATGGCAACAGGATCAGCCAATTGGAGACGAGTGCGCGTTGCGTCGACGCACTACTACTGTTGGTGTTTATGGTTCACATATTGTCAGAGGTTGAGTTCCCTCTGGGATCGCTCTTACTGAAGTGTATGCAGGCGCCAAGTATGTGTTATAACTTGACTAAAACAAAAACACAGATCATGATTGCCTAAAATACAGAGCAATGTTGTGTGTTATCAGTGTGTTATCACCCCCCCTGTTATCACCCCCTCTAAATATCAGCCGAGGTGAATTATCCCAAAACTATATCCCACCTCCATCCACCGACTGAGTTACTAAATTACTTTCTCTGGGTGGAAGTAATCCCACTACTTTGATTTTCTCCAGTAAAAGGACAAGAACGCTGTTTGGTTTCCTGATTGATGACAGGACAGGAAACTGACTGATCCTGATTTGAGGAGGAGCGACGGAAAAGCACTAGAACCAGTAGAGTAACTAATTACTTTCTCTGGGTGGAAGTAATAAGTAATAACACCACAGACACACTATAAGTCCCTAAAGCAATATTATAGGAATGAAAATATTAATGGGATGAAAGTACCATTAAGTATGATAATGTCACTGTAAACATCACAAGTCCCCATAGTAATATTAATATAACAGTGATATAAGTTATGGTTCGAGGACCACCTGAAGCCCCGCCTCATCATCAATATTGATACCATTCATACCACTACAAAGTCCTGCACAGTCACCCTCTGTCCTCCCGTCAGACATCTCGTCTCTGGCCGTCTTGGCATGTAGGCGACTCTTTACGTTAATTTGTCTCGAGTCATTGGCCGTGCAGGGCTGTCGCGGGCCATGTGGTAATCAGCTGACACGTCACAGCCGCTTCTCTATTTAATTCCTGCAGTCAAACCACATGGTCCATGCTGGTCACCCCACCGGACCGCGACTAGTTAGTAGTTAGTCTAGCTTCGTTTCCAGCATGCCTCCGTTTGACAAGTCCCAGCTCCAAAAGCCCTTCAAACAGAGGAAGAGCTTTGGTAACTATCATTGGAAACGCTGATGATGATTGAGGGGAAGAGTCTTTTCTAAATGATCACTTCTAAGATGGGATCTATTTTCCTTCCCCTACAGCTACAAGGAAACAAGAAGTTGCAGGGATTAGGTCGAAATTCCCAAACAAGATTCCGGTAAGTTTGCATTGGAAATCAACACTTTTTTATGACTTATGAAGTGTTTTTTTTTTGTTGTTTTTTTTAAATGTATGCGCCTTCACCGTCTGAAACGTTTCCCAGGTCATAATTGAACGGTATCAGCGGGAGAAGTATCTGCCGCCCCTGGATAAGACCAAGTTCCTCGTCCCGCAGGAACTAACCATGACCCAGTTTGTTACCATCATCAGGTAAAGTGTCCCTCGTTAAAACTTCGAGTCAAGTCTTCCAAAACTTTGACCAAGTCCCTGTGGAGCAATGACTGAGTTATTAGACCGTTAACATAAAGGGACATTGGTCCTGATGTTTTCCCGTTAATTGAACTCGAGTCTCCAGTGCTTCCATCAGTTAGATCAACTCTGGATATATTTGATCAGCTCTGAGGACCGACAGCTGTCCGCCAGAGAGCTGTCACTGTAAAAATCAACACTTGTTCACACTGGAAAACCTGCTGTCAAAACCATCAGATCAAACTGGGACTCAATCAAGTCTGAGGCCCACCGGCTAATTGGCATCAGCCTGCAGGAGCCACATGAACCGGCCCTGCTGAGTGTGGTGATTTAAACTTTGAGCTTAAATTCACTTTTGACTCAACTTGCAATTTCAAGGTAGCCGGGAAACCTTTTAAGTTGAAGTGCTTTGTTGTTGTTGTTGCAGTGTATAATGTCACATTAAGTACCCCAGACACTCTTAAGTCCCTCTAGTAGTATTATATTATAACCTTAAGTGCAATAGGGTCACTGTAAACTCACTGTAGGTCCTTATAGTAATATAATGATACCATAGGCGATAAAGTAAAAGGTCACTATAATCAACACTGGAGAAACTTGCTGTCAGAACGACCAGATCAAACCTGGTGTCAGGCTGAGGTCCGGGGCGTGGGCAGACCCGGCGAACGCCCACCGTGATGCAACACAACCAGACATGTGAACCTAATTGGCGTCAGCCTGCAGGAGCCACATGGACGGTCCCCTGATGAACATGACTCATGGTTTGTGGAGGTCAGGAGCCGATCACTATCAGCCATTGTCTTGTGTTTTTGTTTTTTTCTCATTCAGGAACCGCATGTCTCTGCTGCCGACTCAAGCCTTCTACTTGTTGATCGACAGCAGCGGCCTGGCCAGCATGTCTCTCACCATGGCTCAGGTCTACAAGGACCACAAGGACGAGGACGGCTTCCTCTACATGACCTACGCCTCTCAGGAAATGTTTGGTCAATGACCAAAGTACTGTGCCACTTTTTAGTTGCCGTCTATTGAATATGAAGGGCTGCTGGCCTCTACTGTCAAAGTAAATGTAAAAGATTTTTGTATATAAGATTTTAATATTTGATGTACATGTTGATGTGGAAGCTCTTAAATTACAGATTAAATAAATCTTATGTTTAACTATGAATGTGGGTGTAACTTTATGGTTCAGGAGGCTCATATGTGTACTTCAGGTGTCTTGTGCTACATTTGGAGATGTTGGAAATTCTGGCTTCCTACTTGGAAGAATGAAATTGCACGACCCTTAGAGCATTAAAACATTTTTTTAGCTGTAAACATTAGTGTGACTTCTAGACGATGAAACTTTTCAATTCTGGACAGAAATTCAACATTGCAGTTATAATCTCAGCAGGCTGCTTTCAGGGCCAAACGTATTTTTCTCGCTTCCTTCGCTTGGAAAACATTCTGCTTTGCTGCACTGCCGACTCGACCCCAATCAGTGATGAAATGCCAAAGATTTAGGGTAGTATGAGTGGAGTGTCTCCGCCCCTGACTGAGATGGGCGGAGCCATTGACGAGAGAGACCCTCCAGAGCCCTGAGACTCAGTGTCACTCTCCATTGTGTTATGTTAGCTAGCAGGCTAATCTCAACCTATCAAATAGCTGTCAGAGGTGGACACCCGACACAGAGGGGATGTGTTATAGAGCCTGAGGGACCTGTTGGCATCTCCGGCCCCCAGCACACAACTACATAGAAAAGGACTCTTGCCACAACAGTCTGGTAGAAGGTCTGGAGGACCTGCGTACATTAAAGAACCTGAACACCTCGGGGAGTCGGTTACTCATTAAAGCTGGAATTCAAAGTAGCAAGCAAGTCCAGATTTACAGTTCTCTGATGTCATGGCAGCGTCACTGTCAACGGTAGCTTTACTGTGAGACAATGAGAGTAAAATAAATAAAATCCATAACCCAGTCAAAAGAGGTATGTCTTTAGTAGTGGAACAATTATACAGAATATAACTGTGAAAGCGGGTATGTGAATTTACAGATCTGCAACATTTAAGCTTCTGGAGACCTTTCTCTCCGGCCAGGCCTTCGGACTCAGTTGCTGAACTGCCCGGTTTCTTTAACTGCTTTGTTTGCCAACAATTTTAGTCTAGTTCTTTTTCTCATTAAGCCTAGCCTAGCCTTTTTCTTTCTCCCCCTCCTTAAGTTCCTTGGGTTCTCTGAAAGGTGCTCTTAAATTAGTTATAATCAAGCAACAGCAGATTTTCATTTCGAAGGTGAAACAAAAATATACTGCTGACTTAGTGATGTATTCAGCTACAGTGAAAAATGTCTGGTAAGAGGTTGAAATGGTGTTTCAGTGACTTTCCCCAGTCAGGTTTATGGACGTTCATCCGCTTGGTTCCAGCTCTCTCTGCTCCCAATAGATGGCAGCATTGATCCACCACACTCCTTCAATTCAAGATTCAAGAATTTTAATTGTCACATACACACACGAGGTGTGTAGTGAAATGCAAAGTGGCAATGCTCAGCAGAAATGTGCAAAATAACAGGTTCACACTATTTACAATAAACCAACACAATATTTACAATGTCACAGTTATTAAGAGCTCTATATAAAAAAACAACACAATATTTACAATAAGAGCACTTTATAAAAAATATAGTAAAAAAAGGGAAAATTGTATGTGTAATATAAATTATAAATTATGTGTAGTCTTTACCTAAGTGTGTGTGTGCATAAGAGGGGCAGTGTGTGTGTCTTGGTGGGGGCCCTGGTGAGGTCGGAGTTCACAGTCCTGATGGCCTGAGGAAAGAAACTCCGTCTCAGTCTCTCTGTTTTGGCAGCGTGACTACGGAGGCGCTTGCCTGACCGCAGCAGCTGAAACAGTCCGTTGTTGGGGTGGTGAGGATCCTTCATGATCCTGCAGGCTCTGGTTCTGCACCTCCTGGTGTACAAGTCCTGCAGGGTGGGGAGATGACCTTGATCAGGTCATCCTGGTCCGCCGGCTGTCCTCCTCGTCCAGGGGTTTAGGATGTGGAGTTTCTAATCCTCTCAATAGACTTTGATGTTTTAGTGGAGTCTGGGCAGGGTGAGCAGGAAGGAGCTGGTGTGACGGACGCTGCCTAAAGGTCAGTGAAGTTAGCTTGAGAACAGAATGTGCTTCTTGAACTTTATTTATCCAGAAAAGCTGGCTGAGCACACGACACGCTGCTTCACATTCACACTGGGAGCTGACCAGTACAACCACAGTCTCTACTGGTTCCACTGGGAGCTGACCAGTACAACCACAGTCTCTACTGGTGGATATTAGTTAGAAGAGTGACTGTATGGATCACTCAGGAGCTGATGGTGATGTGTGCCTCTTCACTCTGATCCACCGTGGAAACAAGATTAGATTTAAAGATGTTTGTTCCACTGTTCATAAAAAGGTCTCACAAAATGACTGATGGCACGAAATGAAAACAGTATTCTAGTATGTTTTTAATACGGCAGGTAACTTGAGTCCTTGGTTGACAACTATAAGAGTTATACAGATTGGATCCTCTAGACTGTAGAGATATTGAATGATGATGTAATGGATAAAATGGAATTTGCAGTACTTTGGGAAAGAACCCTTCATTTGTCTCTGTGGTTTTAGACGACGGTGACAAAAAGCTCTAATCAAATAAAAAGGTCAAAGGTCAAAATTCACAAGGCCCATTTATGGAACAACAGGTAAATGGGAGAAGGAGTTGTAAAATATAATTTCCCTTCAAATCCGCAGCCACAAGGAGGCGCTCACACTCTATTATGACATCATCTCATGGAGTCCATTGATCTGGTTTATCTATTGATACAAAGTCACACAATGATTAAACCACTTCTTTATTGTTGTAGTATTATATGGCTTTATGACATCACAGAAGTGAGCATAAGCTGCGTCTTCGTCCTCAGAGGCGCCTTGTTGTGGCAGCAGAGAACATTGGATGAGCAACATAATAGTTTACAGTCCATTAACTGTAATGGAATTAACTAAATTGATTACGTCCACAGCATATCGAGCAGCGGGGAAGGAAATGGAGCGAGACGTTCGCCTTTTGCCTAGTCACCGCCATCTCTGTTGAATTGGCTTTCTGAGGCAACATTAAAAACTGTAAACGATGTACATTAAATGGTAGTGGATGCACGGCATGCTGGGAAAAGCAGAGCGATGGAGGGAGAGAGAGAGAGAGAGAGAGAGAGACTTTTGACTTTCTTTAATAAACCAGCTTACTTAGAATCCACAGGAAAAAACATCTTCAATACCCCATAAATATGTAACCACACACACACACACACACACACACACACACACACAACCATCGACTCACAAATCCATTTCTCCAAACACTTCCACACACACACATAGAAAAGTCCCAGTATCCAACATCACATATATCACAAAAACCTAAAATATACAATGTCATGATGCTGCTTTCAAAAAGAGGTTTCCAACAGGACTGAACTGGTGAAATACAGACTGAAGACACGGTGGTGAATCGATAAATAAATGACTGATTGATTGATCTTTGTTGGAGGCCTGGGAAGTGGAGGCTCTGTTTTGCTGTTGCAGCAGTGGGATAAGAGACTCTGCAAGCCAAATCTGTTTAATGGAATAAAAGGCTCTGCTTAATGTCCTGCTGCAATCAGCCGGTGACCACGGGCCTTTGGAGAGCCAATAGCTGGAGTTAACGAACCCTGTTGTTCTTCTACAGCTGTAATGGTCCCAACCTCACTAAGACTCATTGCGGTTGTCTGGCTGCTTTCATTTTGGCTCATTTCGTTTCAGCTGGGAAATGGGTTTTGTCTTCCTCATCAATTTGCAGCGCTGGAAGCCTCAAGAGAGTCGAGGGAAGAATTCAGGGAGGGAGCGTGTCTGTAAACCTACATTAGGGCCTTTTATTCTTTCGTCCAGCTCCTAAACCCAGTGCAGGCTTCCAGACAGCAGGATAGATGCTTCCAGACCAAACTATCCATACTTCCACAACCATTACACCACTATTCATCTTTTTTTCTCAAATTGCCCAAATAACCATCTAATCTGCCACTTTTATATGTTGTTAGTGTGGGTGGCCAATGATGCGTACAATCACTAATCTGCACATGACAATAATAAATCATATCTTTCTAAGTAAAACAGAAGTTACACAACGCTCAAGACAGCCTGGCTGAAACGTCTGTGCAAGGTCAAACAGTTTAAAGGTGATACCGGTGTTTTTTAAGTTTGTACATTTACGGTCTAGGTTGCATTATTCCTGTCAGTGTAGTTGATATCAGGGCTGAAGAAACCATTCGCTGCCGTTCATTCTGTCCAGTATGAAGAACAACAACTTCCACAGGCGAGATAATCCATCAGTAAAAATGAAGCCTTCATTTGGTTCGGTCAGAGTTTTATTTATTTATTTATTTCTATTTCATTGTATTGAGTGTTTTCATATGAGTGCGTATGAGGAAGATGTATGTACTGTATTGCATGTTGTTGAAATTTAATACGGCTGCTACCTTGGCCAGGTCTCTCTTGTAAAATAGATGTTTTATCTCAATGGGACTTCCTGGTTAAATAAAATTAAAAAAGTAAACATAGAAGTAAATGGACTACAGGGAGGCGGAGTCTGACCTAATTCTGTCGGCTGTTTGTCGGTACTTCACATTTTGTTCCATGAAATAAAATACGTCAGCTAACATCACCTTTGTGCATTTTCATCATTCAATAGCATTTTAATTGCAAGGCGGTCTTCCCATTAGGCAACAGTGGGTGAAGGCCTTCGGCCCCGGCAGCCAGAGGGCCCACAAAAGATATAAATTACTAAATTATTTTTCATCAGTTTAAGAAAAATACTTATTGAAACACCCCTCCTCTTGTTACAACTAAAGAAGAAATTGGATTGAAAAGAGTGAATGTTGGGATTCAGGGGGCCCCATGCTTGGCCAGCCGTCAGCAGCCAGCGGGGGTCCTGTCAACTGGATGGGAAGCTCCTTGTAGCTGCCCAGTTCTGCTTCCTGCTGGGCTCTGAAGGACAACGAGGACAAGATGGTGGACCGGCATCTTCAGAGGAAGCTGGGGAGAGTCTCAGCCCTGTGAGAATGGTTTTCCAAATGAACCCATCATCCCTCCAAGTTTCGTCAAACACCAGTGGTGTCTGAGATTTCATGTTTGACAGACGGATCCAGGAGTTTTGAAATATACAGAATATCGGCACAAAAATATAGGTATCGGTATTGGCCTTCAAAACCCATATTGGTCGAACCGCGATCTTTAGTTTGGTTGTCACTGTCCTCCGTAACCACTGGTGACCAACCTGCAGACATCTTTTACCTCAGCAGAGCCTTTTGACTCTGATAAGAAACACTTGTAACGAGGAAGTAAATGTGAACAGAATACCTGTGGGATGTGCGTGCAAAGTGATTGTCCTCCTTTAGCAGCGAAAACATCCGGCTGCTGATGTCAGTCTGTGATAACGCCACAGATAAAAACTGGAATGTGGACTGCAGTCAGTCATCAGCCAGCATGTTGCTCCGGAATCCTGAATCACTCCTACGCTCATGGCTGTGATTGTGATCCCATACCTGTACAGCCTTTAACACTGAGCCATATACATAACGCCGTGTGCACAATACTGGTTAGTTTACAGTCTTATATTTTTATCACCTTTTTTGTGCTTCCCTGTATTATGTGTGTATATTTTTTACACTCTATTTTTTTTAACTTTATTTATTGTATATATTATATATATATATATATATATATATATATATATATATATATATATGTTATTCTGAGTGATTAGAATTAGAAACTTTAAACATTAAACGTTAAATAATAATGCTTTAATAATAAAATCAAGTCGGGCGATGGGATGAGGGAGACGACATCTGCTCGCTTAAAAAATGTCACCCGGTGGCATTGGTCTCATTCCTCATCACAACAGTTTCTGTCAGCGGTGGCGTTACCGTGGTGATCAGCTAGAAAAGTCACATCAGTAGCTTGAGGTCGATACTTGAGCGTCAGGACTGACGGATAATGGTTTCTTACACGGTGACGTCCAACTGGAGGATTTACTCTGGGGTAAGTACTGCTGCTGATACCTCAATGATGGATTCATTTAGTTGTATTGTTGTATTATATGTGATCGTATTTACACATGAACTCACTTCAGTATTTGGTTAATTGGAATATTTTTAAGTGTTCAGTAATTTAAGTAATAAGTAATGTTAAGAGTTCAAGCCCCTTAGAAATTATTTACAATTATTTATTTTTTTAAAAACAACAGGGAGTAGGAAACCTATAATGAGACAGTATTAATAAAATGTCTACAGCCTGTCTACATTTCCTGGTGGCCCAAAACACTTTGTTTTAGACCTTTTAGGCATTTTAGCTCTAATCCAGAGTGGTTTACAATAAATGCAACAATTCCAATAAGCAATAAGCTTCAATTCCTAGTTCACCAACATTACAAGATATCAAAGTTCAGAAGTCACAGCACCCTGATAATATTCCTGTGAACCTGGAATGATCACGTGAAAGAGAAGAAATGGGAGAAATAAGAGCTGAAGAGAGTCTTTCTTTATCTGAGGAAACGTCTTAGACTTGTTACTCTAAAACATTAGAGAATTAGAAACTACAAAATTCATCTGTTGTGAAACCCAAGAAAGTGCGATGGAAGAGCCAGTCAATAAAAGCATTGATTCTGGATATGATGATTCCCTTACAGTGATTTGGCAGAAAATAAAATGATTCCATGCAGCCTAGATGTTTAATATACATTTGGTCTTAGATGTTTATTTTTGTTTTCTGTATTAGTGTTTTACATTTCTGCTCTTTATAGTATTTTTTTGCTATTTAGAAAGTTTTCATTTCATTATTTTTGAAAGCATCTTCGCTTTACTGATTTGTGCCTTAGACTTTTGCACAGTTCTGTATTTTTATTACATCCTGTTCATTTCTGCCAAAAATGGAGGAGGAGCCGGTCGGCGACAACATTGATTCTGAGTATCAGGATTCCTTTACATCGTGATTTGGCAGAACATAAAATCATAAAATCATAATTTTAGTAAATCCTATTAATTTCTGCATTCATATGATCTTCAATAGAACTGAAAAAATGGAGGAGCCGATCTACATCGACCTTGATGCCAGGTATGATTAAATGGAGTAGTTTTGGGTAAATATGATCACGTTTCAATCAGACAGCATGGGATTTGAATACTGCTGCTGATCATGTCATACTATTGATATACGTGTTCACTGAAGAGATAAATTATGAGATTGTATGTGTTTTGTTTTTTGTTTTTTTTTACGAAGAAAATATTAGAAATAGTCAGATAACAGATGGTTTGGTTTGATTTGGTTTAGTTTGGTTTAGTTGGATGATAGTTGACAAATATTTTCAAATAAATAGATTTGAACAAATATCATCTTTTGCTTCTAGACAGGAAAATGTCCCGGAGGATTCAAGCCTGGAAACAGGCGGCGCTGCACAGTCAGAGGCGTCCACAGAAAGTATGTTGTTTGTGTTTGATATGTACAGGGTAGATCGAGTTTTCAAGTTCTTTTAATTACTTTTAAGGCACTACATGGCTTAGCTCCTGCCTACATTTCTGAGCTACTAAGTCCTTACACAACCGACAACTTAGGTCTTCCAACCAAAACCTGTTGGCTATACCACGTGCCAAACTAAAAACCAAAGGCGACTGTGCACTCAGACTCTGGAACAATCTCCCCCTTCCCATCAGATCAGCTGAGTCTGTCGATTGCTTTAAGAAACAGTTAAAAACTAATTTTTTTAAGATGGCCTTTCTTTAACTTCACAGTGTACTCTGGGCGGTGACTGGTTGCTGAATGCTTTCTGTGTTCGTATGTGCGTTGTGCTTGTTTGTACTTTTGAATGTATTTTCTTTGTATGTGCTTTATGTCTGTGTTGTCCTTTTTCTGTATCTTTGCTGATGTAAAGCACTTTGTAACCTCTGTTAACAAAGTGCTATATAAATAAAGTTTTACTTACTTACTTACTTAAATTATAGCATTGGATAGTGCCACCCAAACTAAAAATGCATTTGTGTACTCTGAAAATGCAGGGAGGCCGGTCGTAGCTGAACAGTCTGATGCTGAGTCACTGCCGCTCAGTTCATCTGGGTTTCCTGCAGCAAGCCTGATAAACAGGCTCGCTCACACTTCAGGTAATAGTTTTGTATTAAATTATATTCTTCATAGAAACTTACTGTTACAGCAAAACTGACATTGTCAATTCTGAAATCACATCATATTTTGATGCTGTATATTGTTAATATTTGTTAAATAACTAATTTATTTAACTTTTGCAATTTAATAACTTTTGGTAACACTTTATCTTACAGTGGCCTGATTCCATTGTTTTGCCATGTATATTGAAATTATTCTAAGTACACAATAACATTAAGTAATTCAACTAAAACTATAATTAGAAAGTATAAAAACATAACATAATTCTGCTTACATTGTGTTATTACACCCTAGTTGACTTGACAGTACTTTCCCATAGTTTAAAGGGGCATTAATTAATCTATGACCTCTATTGGTGACCAGTAGGAACTGCAACAACAATGATAAAACTCAGGTCAAGTCAAGTTAATTTATAAGCCCTTCATCACAAAGCATGTCTCAACAGATACAGAGAACAAGCCTATCTAGATTTAACTAATCAATAATCAATCACACAAAAAAATAAACAAAATAAAACACAAGGAAACACAAAATGGCATGTTGAAAAGACAAAACAAGCCTACCTAACCTATCAAACCCTACCTAACTGTAGGTGGGTGGGGAGTTTTTGGTCATTGGTCATTCTGATCATTGGTATTGATCATCAAATCTATCAGATATCGTATGGTCATTTTGTGCTATGGGGCAGTAAAACCTTGCTTATTGCCCCTTTAATACACAGGTTAATACAATGGAATAAGACCACTGTAAAATAAGCGAGCTAACCTTTTGGTATCAACCTGGTTGTCATTTCGAACAGAAATTGCAGCACCTGAAAAGTTTATCTGTCATGAGGTGGGAGACACATCAGCAGTCCTGAAATGGTCCAAGCCAGATGGGCTAAACTCTAATAACATCGATTACATTCTGACATACTACTCTTCTACTCATGAAAATGCGCACTGGAAAATGCTGACACCGTTTCAGACAGCCACCCTTAAAAACCTGAGGCCGCTCACTGAGTACACAGTGTCGCTGTCAGTCGACTGCAACAAGAGGAGAAGCGCCAATAACTGTGTACATTTCACCACAAGTAAGAAAACTACATTTTACCAAGGACAAGACAAAACCGTTGTGCTGATTAAAATCAAACAATGAATGAATGAATCAGTCAATCAGCAAACCAAGCAACCCATCAGTCAATCATGCAATCAAATCTATCAATATATTATTCAATCATAATAAATCCTTAACATGTTGTTCAATATTTAACAAAGTAAACAAAGTTTTGCTCAGAGGTGACATTTGAATGGTTCTTTGGCCTGCGGGTAAACAAGGCGTGGTTTGGCTCTCAAAGTTTAGCGATTGCTAAATGAATGCTAAATGAAAAGGAGAGCAACCACATGTTTCAAAATCTCTGTTCCAGTCATAACAACTCAAACCAACAACCCTTTGTTTTATAGTAAATTAATTTCAAAACATGCGTTGGTTGGCCCCGGTGCTCCCCATTTATTTAACATCGGCAGTGCCTAAATTGTCCTGATGTTTGGCTAGCTTTGGATCCAAACCGTGCTTTACAGTTTCAACTGTTTCTTTAAGTACTCTCCGGCCAAAGAACCCTCTAAATATTACATAACCTACATGACTTTATTTCTTAGACTTTATTTCTTTATCTCTTGTATCTTAAAGCTGCACGAGGCAACTTTGCAAGTTGACGGCTTCAAATGGCAATGAGAGATAACTTAGTAACACTGCTTGAAATCAATTTGTAACTTACTGTGTGGAGAAGATTTCCCACCAGTGACCAGACCAACACCAGAATTCAATTTGGGAAAATAGGGTGAATCTACGACGTCTCAGTTTGTCGGGATGGGATGCTCTTCTTTGTTACAAAAAAACTGTTCAGCGCAGCTTTAAGCATCCTTGATTCATTTTTTCTGTGTGACAGTTTCCAAAAGAGCTCATAGATCCATGTATTATATTCCAGAGCCTTCACCTCCCCAGAGTTTTGACACCAGTGTAATTGGTGCAACTTCAGTTTATTTGAAATGGAAGAGTCCTGACGGCTTTGAAAACATACCCCACAAATTCAAGATGACTTGGTCGGAGAGCGGCAGCATCGTTGGAGCCATCACTTCAGAAGACAACCATGCAGAAGTATCTGGCCTGAGCCCTGGGACAGAGTATACCTTTTCCATCAGTACTGTGGTTGAAATGACTGAGTCAAGAACTCAGAGCATTCCTGTTCACACCGTCAATATAAGTACAAGTAAGAACATGTTCTTGTCTTCTTTGTAGGAAGCAGTATGTCTCTGTTTAATATTGGCTGCAGTTGCTGATAAAACATCACAGCATGCTTTCCTCTCTTGCAGAGATCGATCTTGAGTCTGTTTTGACGGAGCTTGGCTTGCACCACCACATGCATAAGAAAATAACCCTTGGCTCTGTGCTGGAAATAAACCACGAGATGATTGCAGACAAACCCCCCGAAGACATCAAGTCACTTCCGTGTTTTTTTCTGCGGAAGCTCATGATGGCTAATGTAACAGCTAGGGATCTGTTTCTTGAGAATTTGAGCTGTGAACAGATGACAGCGATCTGTGATTTAAGCGTAGAAGCGGCTCCAGAAGGTGGCATCAATCCCTTAGATTTGATTACCGCTCTGTTCTTGTGCTCTGATGGTTTCCTTCAACAAGCAATGGCGCTGAAAATGTCGATGTGTCAATTCGCTGTCCCTCTTTTGCTGCCGAATTCTGACACATCAAAGTGCACTTTGATGGTATGGGCTCTGAGGGACATTGTGAAGGAGTTCAGACCTCATTCCATGAAAGAGAATGAGTTTATCGAGACTAATATTGTCCTCTCAGATATCCCTATGGTGTCGTTTGTTAGGCTCGGGGATAATAGCTTGTCAAAGTCTGATATTTTGAATCAAGTGTTTAGCAATCCTCAACAGCCAACTAAGCAATTTATTCACAGAGAAATGGAATGGGGAAATATACCTCGCAGAATTTCCAATGGCCTTGTAGAAGTCACTTGGTACCTCCCCAAAGGAAACAGAAAGATTGATGTCTTTGAGGAACCTTTGGCTGTGGCAAATCTTCGTGGAGATATTAGGGATTTTGAGACTCAGTTCTCTTTCCTTTGTCAAACATCCACTGCTGTGTTTGTTTTTTGCGAGAACATACTCACCATTAGTGACTGGACCGTTCCCAGATCTACTAAATCAAGGGTGTATATAGTTTGCAGTGATGGTGGGAAGATTTCTGACGCTGCCCTCAGGAAACAGGAGTCCCGTCTTGGTCTCCAACCCAAATCAATCCTAAGCAAACGTAAGCATATGAATGATGCTACATTTGTCAAAGGGTTGCAGTCTACAGTGGGCATGGCAATAAAAAGCCTGGCAACAAAAATGAGCATCACAAAAATGGTCAGCGCAGCAAAACAGTTGGAGATACCTGTGGATGAAAACAACAGCCCTTGTCAAAATGGTAAGGCCAAGGCAGATGCAGTCATCAATGGTATGACTGATATACAGCGATACAAAGCAACCCAGCTGCCATTACAAGGGACTCTATGGAGGGATTTGTCAAAACTAGAAAAAGAAGAGTGCAGACTGGAAAATGTTGGCTCAAAAAACATTGAGTTGTACAAGAGTGAACTCCACCTGGAAGTAAGAAGTTTGAGAGAGCAACAGAGGCTGCGTAACATCTCCGATGCCATGTTCTGCTTCATACATGGACTAGAGAGTTCCAGAGAGGAAAGGTCCTATTTCCTTAAATGGATGAAGCTCAATTTGGATAATCTGACCAGAGAGCAACTGTCATGTGGCAGAAAGTTCTATATGAAATATTGTGACAGTGACTCAAAAGACAAAGCAATCATGACCAATGTAGAGAGAAAGATAGATGACTACTCACTTGGAAACGAACATTTTCTAAGGGAACTGGGCCAGCTTTATGAGCTGAGCATTTCATCCCCTTTAGCCTCTTTCTCTCAAGAGCAAACAGAGATGTTACCTTTGCTCTGTGCCAAAATGATGCTTGATGGTCTTCCGTTGGAGCTAGTTGATGGCGAGGCATCCAACATGCCAACAAACTGGGTGAGAGCTGTGCTTACTGAGCTCAACAAGTTGACTGCACCCAACAGTAACATACGTGTGGTTAGTGTGTTAGGGGTTCAAAGCTCAGGAAAGTCGACTTTGCTTAATATCATGTTTGGGGTCCAATTTGCTGTTAGCAATGGCAAGTGTACAAGAGGTGCTTACATGCAGCTAATAAAAGTCAAAGAAGACTTGAGGAACCAACTTGGTTGTGACTTTATCATGGTCATTGACACAGAAGGGCTGAAGTCCCCAGAGCTTGCTGAACTGGTGGACAGTCATGCACACGACAATGAGCTGGCCACCCTAGTAGTAGGTCTTAGTGATATTACAATCATCAACATGTCCATGGAGAATGCCACTGAGATGAAGGATACTTTGCAGATCGTTGGCCATGCGTTCCTGCGGATGAAACAAGTGGGAAAGAAAAAACCATGCTGCCTTTTTGTGCACCAGAACATGGCAAGTGTCGCTGCCCATGAAAAAAGTTCAAAGGACAGAATGCTACTTCTGCAACAGCTCAATGAAATGATAGAAATCGCAGCTAGAATGGAGAAGAAGGGAATCATGAAATTTACTGACATCTTGGCATATGACCCTGAAAAGGATACTGCTTACATACCCAATCTATGGCAGGGGAACCCCCCGATGGCACCAGTAAATACTGGCTACTGCGAAGCTGTTGATGAGCTGAAGAAACGTGTAATAGGTTTCATTACGGAGAACAAGAGGGAAGTTCAGAGCATACTGGATTTTCAAAAATGGACAGAGGACTTATGGGGGGCAGTAAAGTATGAGAACTTCATCTTCAGCTTCCGCAACAGCCTTGTGGCTGATGCTTACACTAAACTCTGCATACAATTCAACAAGTGGGATTGGGCATTTAGGAAACACATGTATTCCTGGTTGCGAGAAGCTGAGACCAAGATCTCAAACGCTGAACTTGTATCTCATGGATCATGGGACTCCACCCAATCGGCGAGTTTATTGCAAAGCCTGAAAATAGAGGGTGAGTGTGAGCTAGACAAAGCAGAGGAGCAAATTCTGCTCAGCCTAAAAGACTACTATCAGAAGAAAAAGGATCATGTCTACCTTGTAGAAATGTACAAGCAGGATTTTGTCAACAGTGCCAAAGGTCTGAGGCTGGAAATTCACAATTCAATAATCAATAGGCTCGAGACAGCCATGGAAATAAAAAAAGGGAAGGCCAAACTAGAGATCCTGAAAAAAAGCCAATCTTTGGCCATGGAGAAGCAGGTCTGGAAATTAGTTGACACATGCAGACAATCAACTACAGAAATGAGAGAGCAACAACTGGAGCAGGAATTTGAAAAAACTTGGAGCAGCACAGTTGCAGAGTTACCCAAAACAGATTTGGGGCGGCAAAATGTTGTTCAAGAAATCTACATGCAGCTGAGAAAGAACATGGCCCATAGTGAAGGTCCTGTGCAAAAAATGTTGAGTAAAATAATCAGCTTGGATAGATGTGGAACCGAGTGTTTTACAGTACCAGAACCCATTTATGAAAATATTTCTGAGTATGAGCTGACAACAACTGAAACCAGGGAAATGGCACAGAAGATCATTGAGAGAAGCAAACAATTTGTGGCTAAGAAAGTGGAAACCAAATCAGATTACCACACAACTCATGCAATAGACTTGCTGAAACTGATCGATGACTCTCTGAGGCCCGATGTGAATGCAGAGTTCGAGGCTTCAGTGAAGATACATATATGTGGGCATGCATCAAGGGAGTTCCAACAAATGCACGACACTTACATCGAAGACAATGATCCCCGAAAAAGCCTGGAAAGACTCAAGCCCCAATATTTGGCTGACTTCAAGGACCTTTTCTTTGAGAGAGACCAATGCAAAAGGAAAGCTGATGAGTTCATGAGATCATGTTTAACACCTGCAGTAAGAGAGTACATCAACAAGTCCCTTGGACAGGAAATTGTGGACGATATTGAAAAGGGGCCAATGGGAATCGCTTTCAAAGCCCGCATCTTTTTCCAGTATGCCATACTTAAACATTTGCTCTTATATGATGACTTTGAGAGCTTTGTTAACTACGTATCACACTACAAAGAATATGTCAAGCATTGGATACTCAATGAAATCTTGGACCACTATATTAGGGGAGGCAACTCCATCTCATATCTGGAAGACAAAATCTTAGGGTTGATCACTCAGAAGATATATGCAGCCATCGAGAGCAAAGAGAAGGATATTCTCTCTGCAGGAAACTGTGGTACAAAAGAAACAAATGTTTGTACATTCATAAGAGGCATCTGCACGTATCTTAACAATAAGCTGGTCATCCCCAAAGATGCTTTGGATGCGGTCCTTGCACTGAACAATGCCGATCCCAAACAGTTCTCTGACTGCCTAAAGTCCTTCGTGGCACAAATGGTTCAGTCTCTCAAGGCAGAGTTTCATAATGCCATGGATGTCAAAGCCAAGCTGGAGAGACTACCCATCAAACCACAGGATGAGCTTTTTCAAAGGTTGTCCGGGTGTGGGAATCAATGTCCTTTCTGTAAAGCGCCCTGCGAATCTGACTCTAAGAATCACACAACACACTTTGTCGCCATTCACCGACCTGAGGGCATTGGGAGGTACAGATGGGACCATAGTGCAGCACTTGTACCAGATATATGTACCTCTCTCATTGCTAGCAACAATAGGTTTCAGTGCAGGGCCACAGCAAACGAATGGTACCCATACAAGGATTATCACGAAATCTACCCAAACTGGCGCATACAATGTGATGTGGATGGTCAGACATCAGACTACTGGAAGTACGTTCTCACAAAGTACAACAAAAAGTTTGCAAGGAGATACAAGGCCAAACCTGCTCAAATACCACCAGAGTGGTTATTAATTACTCAGACACAAGCACTGAGAAGTCTGAAGAGAGTATATAAAGTAAGTCCAGTGTAGAGATTAAAGACAGCCTTCCCGAGCAGCTGACGACCTATCGGACAAGGCCTAGAGGTGTTTCTATACAGCGAGGCAGATGAATCGTTTGCCCTCTGGACATTATGCTCGTTTAGAGAAAATCCTGTCATTCGCTGGTGATATCAAACTCAATGAAATGCTCAAAATGATCTGGTATCATGATTTGTTTATGGAAACTGACATGCCCCAGATGCTGACCCCTATCCTTCTTTCAGTAGTTATTGGAGTGGAATTATATCAGTGTATGTTTTATATTTCTTTTATTTTTTCACAGTTCAAATGAACTAATCTTGAATGCATGTTCTTGGAACAGGCTGGTGGAGAATAAGTAATGCATGGCACAGGACACGAGTACCAGGACTTGCACCATCAGCTATATGAACAAAATAATAATAATAGGAAGCTATTACTTATAAATGTATAAATGTTTTAGTCCATCAGCTGTTTTATAATTACTGATAGGTCACCGGTTCAATCCCTACAATGAGCATCAACAACCATGCTTCCTGCTGAAGTGTCCTTGAGCAAGACGCTGAATCACTACCTGTTTGCTTATTGTAGGTATGAAAAAGTGAGTGCTTGCTATAAAACCAACCTCTTTCTATTGGTTGTTGAGCATTTTAATATCATTTCTGATGTTTTTTTGGTTAAAGTTTTTTAAGTGTGTACAGTTGAAACTCAGTAGCCCAGACCCTGTAGGAGTCAAAGTCATTCAAACAAGTGAAATGACTGAAGAACATTCAAATACAATATACTACAATATACTAATACTACCATGTAGGTAGTTGTATAATTTGACTTGATGTTGATCTATTTGCTTGTATTAGTACATTTTCTAAAAATGTGTATTAATAA
>JAXDDX010000071.1:2380000-2392500 GCA_034670405.1 Hoplostethus atlanticus | reverse complement strand
GAGTCCTGAGGGAGCGCTGGCAGGGTCAGGAAATCAACCCATCAAAGTCCGAGTTAAGTGATAGCGCTGATGTGTTTGGGTGTAACGGCGAGTTGGAGGATTGTTGAGCGTGTGATGTCTGATCCCTCCAGCGCTGATGTAACTCCTCAGAGGGACGGGTCATGTCTCTCCGGGTGACATCACTAACAACCACATGACCCCGCCCCCACCCACCCGTCCCGTCCTCTGTTTGTCCCGTCCGTCCGTCCATCGCTAGGCGGGACGCTGCTTTGGCATCTCAGTGTTTCCCTTCTGTTGTCTCCCACGCTAGAAGAGATATCCACCGTTATTCGTTTCTTCTCATGTTCTTCTAATGTGTTATGTATTTCATATATCTGTGATATCTTGGTGTTTTTTGTAATTCCATATATTTGGTTTATTTTCATTCTGTACATATTTTTCATTTAATTTTTCTTGATGTTTGACTGATGTTATTTCGCAACTCTCATCATGCTTTTCATTTCTACTTCTCTTGGTTGTTTGATGTTGAAACGTCTATTTTGGCCCATTCTTCATATTCTAGTTTCCTGTTCCCAGTTTCCCAACAAACCAACAAACCAAAGTCCCTATTAAAGAGGACTCTACTATTCTTGACATTACGGGTCATCTTGAACACTTTAATCAAGGTTTATTTTTCCAGATGGATTTATACAGCTACAAATACAGGAAACCTATTATCCTCAGAGGGGAAATCCATTTGGTCATGTACTAAAAAGACAATGGACGTCCACATAAACAAACACAATATACACAGTAAGATAAGACAAGTTAATAAAATACAGTTCAACTAGGCTTCGTTCTGTTGGTGTTTCTAATCCATTTATCTGCTGTTAAAAACTCATTACTGAGGGAACAAACATAAAAAGCATTTGAATATAACTGACACCAGATCTGTCTTCGGGTGTCCGTCGGCTCGTGGCTGCTTTCACCACCAACGCAGCAGGGAAACACTTGGCAGAGCACCATGTGGGTTTAGATGATGTTGGTCTGCTGGCTGGTGGGTCCATCGCACCATGATCTCATCTCCAGCTTGACAGAACCCAGTAGAGGCCGATTGGCTGATTATACAAGCAGGACAACCAATGACTGAGGAGCAAACTGACTCGTCATCAATAGACCAGACGTATGAAGAGGCCTGACACGCCTCCAGTACCCTTTCTTTGGTCCAGGGGAAATGTGTTTACTGTATTTTAGTATCTGGTTGGTTCAGGTTCACTACCTGACCAATCACAAGCCAGCCAGAAGTCCCATGACTCCCCAGCAGCTGGTTGATTGGTTGAGTTTTGGTAACCTGTCATCCCACCAGGTTAGAGAGTCCAAACCAACCTGGTTCCAGTCTGTCACTTGATCTACCATGATGGACTTGTCTGCTCTTCTCTGGTGTTCATACCAGTTAAGAACACATGAAGAAACATCTGAACATGAGCATCAGTCCAGACCGACCAAGTCTCCTTCTACCCATAATGCCTTGTGTTCTGGGGTGGTTTCCTGTAGCTGGTTGGATCCCGTTCTCTCTCCTAACGAACCACCACAGTTCTCTTCTACCCATAATGCCTTGTGTTCTGGGTGGTTTCCTGTAGCTGGTTGGATCCCGTTCTCTCTCCTAACGAACCACCACAGTTCTCTTCTACCCATAATGCCTTGTGTTCTGGGTGGTTTCCTGTAGCTGGTTGGATCCCGTTCTCTCTCCTAATGAACCACCATAGTTCTCTTCTACCCATAATGCCTTGTGTTCTGGGGTGGTTTCCTGTAGCTGGTTGGATTCCGTTCTCTCTCCTAACGAACCACCACAGTTCTCTTCTACCCATAATGCCTTGTGTTCTGGGTGGTTTCCTGTAGCTGGTTGGATCCCGTTCTCTCTCCTAACGAACCACCACAGTTCTCTTCTACCCATAATGCCTTGTGTTCTCTTGTTAGAGGACTGAGACGTTTTCAGGCGTCTCGTCGGTCGCAGATGAAATATAGTGTTGTGTTTTAGGCGTTAAAGTTTTGTAGTGAGTCTTAAAATCATATTATTCTGAAAACAGGTGAAAGGCCTACAGGGTGGGATCATTTCCACTTCGTTTAAAAAAATAAATAAATAAAAGTTCTTGAATTAAGTGATTGTCTTGATGCTAGTGGACTGAGCTGCCTTATTTCCAAATATTGTCACGTGGGATGCCAGTGGGATAATCTCAGACTAGACATGTTTTAACGTGTTTACAAAGTAAAGATTGCAGAAAGAAGCTTCTGGTGATCACCTGTTTACCCAGCATTCATCCTGTTCTGGGCACAAGGATCCAACAGAAAACCCCTCGTCCATGTGGAGGCTACGCATCCCGTTGACATGGCAACACGCTGCCCCGGGCCAAAGCTGGGTTGCCAGGTAACAGCCAGGATAAGAGCGTAGGCGTGTGAAGGTCGTCTGGTTGGAGGAGACGGGTGGAGGAGGATGAGCCACTGGATTAAATACCAACATGACAGCTGGCAGTGAGATATCCACCATTTGAGTCTTTGGAAGATATTAATAGCACCATATTACAACAAACTGTAGTTTTTAAAGGATAGTTGGTGATTTAAAGGGATATGAAGAGGTTCTGAGAGATCGGCTGGTTGCTCAACGTAGTCGTTACATGGTGGGAACATAGACACCAAAATCATCCACGTGTCCCCGGTAGATCATTGGCTCCAGTGCTCCATGCTAACACTTTTGCATACACTACGTTGAGTGATAGTAGACTCCATGCTAACACTTTAGCATACACTATGTTGAGTGATAGTAAACTCCATGCTAACACTTTTGCATACACTATGTTGAGTGATAGTAGACTCCACTCTAACACTTTTGCATACACTACGTTGAGTGATAGTAGACTCCACGCTAACACTTTAGCATACACTATGTTGAGTGATAGTAGACTCCACGCTAACACTTTTGCATACACTACGTTGAGTGATAGTAGACTCCACACTAACACTTTAGCATACACTATGTTGAGTGATAGTAGACTCCACGCTAACACTTTTGCATACACTATGTTGAGTGATAGTAGACTCCACGCTAACACTTTAGCATACACTATGTTGAGTGATAGTAGACTCCACGCTAACACTTTTGCATACACTACGTTGAGTGATAGTAGACTCCACGCTAACACTTTAGCATACACTATGTTGAGTGATAGTAAACTCCACGCTAACACTTTTGCATACACTACGTTGAGTGATAGTAGATTCCATGCTAACACTTTTGCATACACTACGTTGAGTGATAGTAGACTCCATGCTAACACTTAAGCATACACTATGTTGAGTAATAGTAGGCTCCATGCTGAAAAGCCAGTGCTAGACTATTAGTTCAAGGTATTAGTTTAGAATATTGTGTGAATTATTTTGAGAGTGGAACGTTTGTAAAAATGATATATGTAGTTCTGTGTTTTCATGAAAACGTTGCAAAATCGTCGAGGGTCTAGATCAGGGGTGCTTTTAATCAGTCAAATCACCTGGTGTAGTTTTCTGTTGGAATGAAAACCTGCATACTCTCGGCCCTCCATGGCTCACGGTGGTGGTAAATGTGTCGAGGGTATGGACGTTAGTCTGGAGAAATGAGAAAACCCGTCAAGTGGCCTGCAGGTTGTCTAACACACCACACCTGAAACGAGCACATAGCTGCTGCCCCTCCAGTCTGCTTCAGAGATATGATCACCTGAGTGGATTTAAAGAGCGTCTTCAGAGAGTCACAGAGTCTACAGAGCCACTGGCTCAACCACATTTCACTGCTGGGAAACAAAAGCAGAACTGGTCAAACCGATGTCGTAACACAGAAACGCTTCCTCAAAAGTTGTCAGCAGCTGTCGTAGTTTCACTCACTCTTACTAGTGTTCATGCAAAGGGCTTAACCCTTCCCTGACTCCTCCTTGTCCTGCAGGTCTCAGCTCCAGCTCTACTCAGACACACCTGAAGCAGTTAAGGTATCATGAAAACGTGATGGACCTGCAGGGGAACTTGAGGACTGGGTTGGGACCTTGCACCCCAGGCCTACATCAGCCCCTGATTGGAGGTCAGAGAAGCTGAACCTGTCTCGGTTCACAAGGGGAGTAACAGCTGAACAGCGGTTTAAATAAGAAGGGAAGTGGAGAATTTATTGTACAATCAACTAAAGATGCTGAATGCAACCCACTCACAGAACAGCAGCAAACAGGCTTTGGGGTGAACCAAGGCCAAAACTAAGCCAAGCGCTCCGTACACTCCCCTAGCCGCAAAGACATTCAGCAAACACAAACAACACACCGGCGCCCAGCTATACGGTTTAGCGGCCATCAGGACCGGAGCTTCTCCTCGGGTTTTATGCTGCATGGTGTCGATGGGGAACGAGCTCCAGGTGCCGATGCTCCAGGGTCGGCCAATCACAGCAGGAGGGCGGGTCTGAAACTCAGATAAGACACGCCTCCAAAAAAACCGGACCTTATCATTAGGGGCTGTCTCAGAGCTGCTCAGTGGTCATCAGTAGAACAATCAGGCAGAACCTTTGGTCATGAAACTAAATCTCATTGGTTGGGAGACAAGAAAGCGCAGAAATCTGATTGGCTGTTGACAGACGGGTTTCGCTGGTTGCTCAGCTCTGACTTCACATACCATCATCAAGCACTTCCTTCTTGTTGTTAAGCGCCTTGTGTATTCTGAAAGACGCTCTTACATTAAAGTTATTATTATTATTATTATTATTATAGATCTCTTCCAATAGTTTAACCTCATCAAGGACTCTGATGTGCACACACACCCTCATTGCTAAATAATTGCAATGTTCTGCAGAAAGTCGCTGAAGAAGTCGTCACTTTGTCACTTCACCACGGGACGGTGATGTCGGGGGCGTGGACGCATCACACCTCGCACCTCGTGGAGCTGCTGGAGGATCTCAGATTCACTTCGGCCGAGACGGAAAAATGGAAGGACGCCACAAAAGTAACGTTTAAATAAAGATCAGTGAAAACGTTTCAGCCAAAGACTGCGGCGCCGATTCGTCCTTCTAGACTATTTTTGCGGTTGCATCTCTGCTCCTGTTCCCAGTTTTTCTCCTGTCAAGATGGGATACAAACACACACACACACACACACACACACACACCCAGTGCATGTTTATATGTGTATCTATCTCTACACATTACATCATCCACACAGTACTCGCCCTGCCCTCTGTCCATAAATCAGCTGCTCAGTCTCAGCTCCATCATTTACCCGGCTGACCTTTGACCTCTCCTCTGCAGCCTCCTGACCGGCGCCGCTGAGCTTCCCACGCTCGGCCCACCCCGCCTCCACTTCCCTGGGTTCAGAGCTGTTGATTTTGTGAGTGAACTTTCCTCGAGCTGTTATTCTTCCTCGACCCTTGAATCGTACCTCGTGCTGCATGTTGAGGTCCTGCAGCGCAACAGAGCAAGGCACTAACACGGCAGGGTTGGGGGTTTGATTCCCACTGGTGCTAGCAACGAAGCTAAAAGCCAGTTTGGATACAGTGTCCATCAAATATTATGAAAGATTTTTTTTTTTTGTGTGTTTTAGGTGTAAATCCTAGTTAAAGGTGCCACATATAAAATATATAAATGCTTCTAACATTAAATTACATTTGAGAACATTGAGAACACTGGCGGCCTCTACACAGGTATCAACATCCTCTTTGTGACAGGAAGCAGCAGGGTTTATGGGAAATGTGGTCATGTGAAACACAAAATGCTATATGTAGCACCTTACATCACAGCTAGCCTCAACACAGTGACAGCTCCACTCAGTGTGGTTTATAGCATCGAGGCTAAAGTGAGGCTAGTAGACGTTACCTTGTAGCATTACCTTGTAGCATTACATTGTAGCATTACCTTGTAGCATTACATTGTAGCATTACATTGTAGCATTACCTTGTAGCATTACATTGTAGCATTACATTGTAGCATTACCTTGTACGTGTGGATTTCTCTGGTGTGGATTTCTGATATTTAAGTTATTTACTGTATATTTACTGTATATTTACTATATTTACTGCTTGGTGTAAAACTGGAAACACACAGACCAGAAGATCCTGGGAGGTTTGAGGGATGAAGCAGAGACGCCATGTTGGAAAGTCGTCTGAGCTCAGGAAACTAGAACCCCCCCCCCCCCCCCCGGATCCAAACACACCTACACATCGCCTCTCTTTCACCTGCCCTTTCACAGATTCACACTCCGCCGTCACACAGTGTGCCTCCATTAGCATGCAGGTGTGAACACGTTATCCACACCGCCCCACGCAGCAGCAAACACACAATCTGCCCATTGTGGAGCGTTGAGAGGCGACCAATCGGATTCGAGGCACGTCGCCCTGCGTGGCAGATGAATGGCCGGCCTTGTTGGAGAGAGCTGTAGCAGCAGGATAATGGAGCGAGCTGGGGGTGGATGGATGGGTGTGTGTGTGTGTGTGTGAGTGTGTGTGTGTGTGTGTGTGTGTGAGGGGTGGGGGATAAAATAGTAAAGTGTGTTGGCCTTTTCAAATGAGTGACGACTCGTAAGGGGGCATGTGGAGGGCGCGTGACCTCTCATTCACCCAGATGGACTGCCAATATGCCAAGGACGTGTGTGTGTGTGTGTGTGTGTGTGAGTGTGTATGAAAGTGTGCATGTGTGTGTATGCGGGCACGTGCATGTGGATGTTGCGTTGTGTGTCTGTAAAACGCAAGTGATTACATATTTGTGTGCGTGAGTGTGTGGACATGCACGTGTGTGTGTGTGTGTGTGTGTGTGTGTGTGTCGATGGGGGAGATTAAGGAGATGGTGTGTAAAGGACAGCTCTTTGGCTTGCATGGCCACGCTCTCATTGGAATGCGAGTGCATATCTTGCACGGCTCCCCCTGCATAAAGAACAGCCCCCCCCAACACACACACACACACACACACACACACACAAACCCATCCTCCCCTGGCAGTCGTGTCAGAAATATCTCCGCGGCTACAAGTTGTCGTCCGTCTGGTCTCTCTTCAGGTGATGATGTCACTCCCGGCGCCGCCTCGCCGCCGACCGCAGTGATGGCTGCAGAAAGTAACGAAGGCAGTTTGATGCAGAAGTAGCGAGGAGGTCGGGTGGAGGTCGGGGGGGCGGAGACACTCGGCCTCCACTCTGGAAACTCAAACCGATCCAACCGAACCCCTCACCAACCCAGACCAGGTTCTTCTAGTTGACTAACCTCAACCAAAGTAGTTTTGTTTGATTTTGATGCAGGGTGCATGCTGGGTAATGTGTAGGTCGAGTATGAACCAATGATGCAGAACGTCTGTAAGATACATAACATCCTATCTACTCGACGTTGTCCCAGACCAGACTGGACCAGGACCAGGTCCCATCACCCTCACAGGCTTGACCCTCCTCCTCCTCCTCCTCCTCCTCCTCCTCCTCAGTTTGTTGTACCTCTCTCACTTGTCTAATACTCTCTCTCTCTCCCTCCATCCCTCCCTCCCTCCCCCCCTCCCTCCATGTCTACACAGGAGGAGTTTGAGACTAATTGACTTGTTCAGATGGACGTTTCTCTGTCTGATGTTTGCAGGCGAGTCGACGGGCTGAACTCCTCGACAGATGGACTCCTCATCAGCGCTCCTTCCTCCCTCCACCTCCGCCTTCTCTCTCCCCCCAAAAGCAGACGTGAAACAGGCCTCCCTCCCTCTCCCCCTCTCCCTCTCTCCCTCTCTCCCCCCATCCTTTTTTCCATTCAGTGTGTCGTCTCGTCAACAGTAACGCCTCAGTGTTTTCCTGAGGTCTGCTAAGTGGTGGTTTCCATTACCTCTGATGACGGGGGGAGTGTGTGTGTGTGTGTGTGTGTGTGTGTGTGTAAGTGTGTGTGTGTGTGTGTGTGTGTGTGTGTGAGTGCATGTACAGTATATGTTTTTACATGTGTGTGTGTCCATGGAGGGGGGCCACGACGGATTCCAGTCATCCAGGAGTAGGAGGACTCCCCCCGTCACCCCCCTCCTCCCTCATCGAGGAGGAGGAGGAGGAGGAGGAGGAGGAGGAGGAGGTCCCACTGTGTGTGGCAGATCCATTAAGGTATCCACTTTCCAGACCTCCGGGGGCATTTGTGTGTGTGTGTGTGTGATGAGAGGCAAGAGATTGTCTGGAATTTGAGTTTGTGTGTGTGAAAGACCGTGGAGGGGGCGTGGTCTATAATAAAGTGGGTGTGGTTTATCTCTGTATTGATAAACAAATGTGATAAAACTAAAAATAATAAAGCTAATAATAATAATCAATAATAATCAATAATAATCAATAATAAGATGTTCATGAATGTTTGTGTGGACTCAGAATCAGTTCAGCTTCCCGGAGACAACCAATCAAACTGCATCATATCATCATATCAGAGCCCAATATCGGCCAATCACCATATTGATTTAATCCTAATACAGTATAGAAATAATAGAATATAACAAATCAATCAAACGTATTGACCCTCCAACACGTTACGACGCAGAGGAACGCCACCGGCAGCAGGAAGCTCCTCCTCCTTTAGAAACACTGCAGACCTGATCAATCACACTCCTGGGACGAGAGACACCCAGACACACTCTCTCTCTCTCTCTCTGGTTTAACATGAGAGCAGAGGACAGCGAACATTTAACCACTCAAATGTATTAATAACCTTTAATAACGTTTTTATTAGTTGTGTAAAAAATACATTTTACTAGTTATGATTTCAAACCAACATATCAGCAGTTGATGGAGTGTGTGTGTGTGTGTGTGTGTGTGTGTGTGTGTGTGTGTGAAAGTCATTCACCAAACAGCATCTGAACAGCTTGATAAGTCCATCTGGATTGTCCACAGGACTCCACACACACACACACACACACACACAAGATACATACACTTACACACACACATTCATACACGTATGTACACACACCATACAAAGAGATACACACACACACACACACACACTCAACACTGTAACCGTCCAGTGGTGGTGACGTCGTTTCCCAGCTCGTCGCTGAATGTATCTGACCTACTTGTGTCCATGAAGAATGTCGCCGTGGTAAAAACAAGCCATAACATGAGGGCGGGGCCCCGGGGCGCGCCGACCAAAACAACCACAGGCCAGGACTGAGGCATGATGGGAAATGCAGAAAAACCGCGGGTGTGGCTGTCTCTGCTCCCTAAATATAGACCGCTCCACGTTGGGCTGCGTGTTGGCGTGACGGCTTCGAGGTTTCAATTGTCAGTCTGTGGCGGCCATGTTCGAGATCAACACAGAGACGCCAGGAAACAGGAAGTGACATGCTAGCGAGGCACACAGTTCTAAGCCACGCCTCCATTCAGAGATCTCAGACTCCTCACAAACCCTTTATTATTAGATTCGTCATGACGTCTGTCTCTGTTGTCAGCAGATTGTAAGACACTTTATTCTGTCTTTATTGATCCCTCTAGGGAACCCCCCCTCCACAGGGAGGTCAGAGGTCAGAGGTCAGGGGTCAGCTACAGAGCAGCACCTCTAGAGCTGGTAGTGGTTCAGTGAGTTGCTCAAGGTCCTCCTGCCTGCCTGTGAAGGATGACAAGAGAGTCTTCTTCATCTTACAGAACCATGCAGAACCATGCAGAACCAACAGAACCGTACAGAACCGATGTGAGGATGAGAACTTTGTTACGTTGAGTTACCAACATTTATCTATCTTGATTATCAATTTTTTTCCAAAAGTGACTCCTTCTCTTGTCTGCAGAATGGAAACATAGATTTGATTTCACTACAATAAGGTCTGAGGGACGAAGAGCCGCATGACTCAGGACGTATTAATGAACGATTCTCTGATGACACGTTTACTTCCAGACTGAAGTCACATGTCATATGGCGGCAGATAAAGACTGACTAACTCTGAGATGGATATTATTCACTGAGTGGTACTAACACTCGGTAGTGCACGTGTGTGCATGTGTGTGTGTGTGTGTGTGTGTGTGTCGTTAACAGACACATGTTCTCTATCAGAAGAATCCTGATGAATATTAATGGGAAACAAGCAGTCACTGAGGCTCTGCAACATGTGTGTGTGTTTGTGTGTGTGTGTGTGTGTGTGTGTGTGTGTTGCCACAAAACCATCATGTTCCAATAAAGCGTCACCACCCAGCCAGGAACATCCAGGAGACTCAAACTGACTTTTTATAATCGACCCGTTCTGGGAAAAATTAAGGATTTGGATTCGTTGTCGAAGCTGCAGGCCGAATGATTCAGCTGTAACTAAAGGTCAAAGGTCAAAGGTTAAAAAGTTAACTACCACACCCACTGTAAGAGTTACACACCAACCAACCAACTCACTGAAAGAGTTATACACCAACCAACCAACTCACTGAAAGAGTTACACACAACCAACCAACCAACTCATAGAAAGAGTTACACAACCAACCAACTCACTGAAAGAGTTACACACAACCAACCAACTCACAGAAAGAGTTACACACCAAGCAACCAACTCACTGACAGAGTTACACACAACCAACCAACTCACAGAAAGAGTTACACACAACCAACCAACTCATTGAAAGAGTTACACACAACCAACCAACTCACTGAAAGAGTTACACACAACCAACCAACTCATAGAAAGAGTTACACACAACCAACCAACTCACTGAAAGACTTACACCCAACCAACCAACCAACCAACTCACTGAAAGAGTTACACACCAACCAACCAACTCACTGAAATAGTTACACACCAACCAACCAACCAACTCACTGAAAGAGTTACACACAACCAACCAACTCATAGAAAGAGTTACACACAACCAACCAACTCACTGAAAGAGTTACAAACAACCAACCAACTCATAGAAAGAGTTACACACAACCAACCAACTCACTGAAAGAGTTACACACAACCAACCAACTCACTGAAAGAGTTACACACAACCAACCAACCAACCAACTCACTGAAAGAGTTACACACAACCAACCAATCAACTCAGAGAAGGAGTTACACACAACCAACCAACTCACTGAAAGAGTTACACACCAAACAACCAACTCACTGAAAGAGTTACACACCAACCAACCAACTCACTGAAAGAGTTATACACCAACCAACCAACTCATAGAAAGAGTTACACACAACCAACCAACTCATAGAAAGAGTTACACACAACCAACCACCTCACTGAAATAGTTACACACAACCAACCAACTCACTGAAAGAATTACACCAACCAACCAACTCACTGACAGAGTTACACACAACCAACCAACTCACTGAAAGAGTTACACACAACCAACCAACTCAATGAAAGAGTTACACACAACCAACCAACTCACTGAAAGAGTTACACACCAACCAACCAACTCATAGAAAGAGTTACAGACAACCAACCAACTCATAGAAAGAGTTACACACCAACCAACCAACTCACTGAAAGAGTTACACACAACCAACCACCTCACTGAAAGAGTTACACACCAACCAACCAACTCACTGAAAGAGTTACACACCAACCAACCAACTCATAGAAAGAGTTACACCCAAACAACCAACTCACTGAAAGAGTTACACACAACCAACCAACTCACTGAAAGAGTTCATCAGATCTGTTTTTATTGTAGCTTGAACCTTTTTGTTTATCAGCGTCAGTCAGGAGGCAGCTGGACGTCCCACGACGGTTTTTCAGGCCACTGCAGCCTCTTTGTACATAAAGACGCTACACGTTCCACAAAGGCGCCCACAAAGGTTTCTGGGTAGAGTTTCAGACCAGGAGCAGCTATTCTCCCTCCTCCGCCGCAAACGAGGAAGCCAGACGAGCCGGCAAACACAAAACCGGAGACGTTCACATTAGCCGGCGTACATTTCTGGTGGATAACCATCCTCTTCAATGCTCTGTCTGTCTAGCCTTCTGTATATTCAGGGCGGACCGGGCCTCTCACCTGTCCTGCTCCATTGTCCCGGTGCTATTGAGGGAAGGCCGTAAACCAACACCGGCGTTCCCATTCGGATTCAATATGGCCGAGACCCGACACCCTGTGAAGTGGTGGGTCGGCTTCTCTCAGAGGGATCCGGTTGCCTGGGCGAAAAAACATCGAGATCAGATCCGGTTCGGCATCAGAGAGGGAACATTGTCGGAGGGATCGGAGGAGAGGATGGGGTGAGATGGGAGAGGAGGACGGGGGAGGAACGCGGGATGAGAAAGGAGGAGAGGCCGAGGAAACAATGTGAGGACCGGAGGATGAAAGAGATTAGCTCGGTGAGGAGGAGGACATGTGAGAGAGCTTACACTGCAACCAGAAGTCTCCCAGTGGAGAGGTGATCTAACCGTCAGGCGTTCCTGAAGCTGCAGAGTGAAAGAGTGTTCACACCCTGTTTTATATTTGGGTTTGGTGTATTTCTTCACACTGAAGTCAGTCAGATCTGTGTGAGTTGTAGCTGACAGAGGGAGGAAATGATAACACAGTTAGACATTAGAAACAATTAGAAACGTGACATCTCAGTAGTCTCTTCTAGTGAG
>JAXDDX010000071.1:2302500-2377500 GCA_034670405.1 Hoplostethus atlanticus | reverse complement strand
CAGAATGCAATGCAGTAGCCAAGCTAGACCAGAATGCAATGCAGTAGACGAGATAGATCAGAATGCAATGCAGTAGCCAAGATAGACCAGAATGCAATGCAGTAGCCAGGATAGACCAGAATGCAATGCAGTAGCCAAGATAGACCAGAATGCAATGCAGTAGACGAGATAGACCAAAATGCAATGCAGTAGCCGATATATAGACCAGAATGCAAAGCAGTAGCCAGGATAGACCAGAATGCAATGCAGTAGCCGAGATAGACCAGAATGCAATGCAGTAGCCGATATAGACCAGAATGCAAAGCAGTAGCCATGATAGACCAGAATGCAATGCAGTAGCCGAGATAGACCAGAATGCAATGCAGTAGCCAAGATAGACCAGAATGCAATGCAGTAGCCAGGATAGACCAGAATGCAATGCAGCCACAAGACATGTTGCGTTTTGAGTGAGGGACGCAACTCACTTTTTCTCAACTTGCTGTCGCTGTCACTCCTATCACCCACAGCTGAATACAACAAGTTCACGCATTTTCCCTGGGGGTTGCCAAAAGGCATTCTGGGAAACGTAGGAAATCACTAACTACAGTAGCAGTAGACGAGGCAGGTTGAGGGAAAGTGGGTTCAACGAAATAGAATCCAACACTTCATCACTAAATAACTCCTGGAATGTGTTGAGCATCCCAGACTGGTGATCTGACAGGAAGAGGGTCCGACCAGGATCTTTCCCTTTAAAGTTTCACATCTGTGCTACTTGGCCGGCCTGCTGGAATATCGCTGCAGCTCCTCGACATTTTCCACAGCGTCTTGCTGAGTGGGTGAACTTAAAGTTTGGCAAAATAGGGGAAAGAATCCAATTCACATCATTCTTTCCTCCGTTCATCTTTTCCCTGGAATGAAACAGCAGCTGAACCGGGTCAGAGCAGAGGGTCCAGTCTCCCGGTGACGTATTGTTTCCAGACCGGTTACCAACGGTTCTGAGGGACACGCCGCCATGTTGGAGGAACGACAACAAAAGGAAAGGCTGTAATGTCATCGCGTCGTCCTCCCTGATCTCTTCCCTTCCTCGGGATTGAAATGAAACCTGACTGAAATGAGATCGTTGCAGCAGAGAAAGTAACAGGATTCAGAAGGGAAAAGGAATATAAACACATGGCTAAAATATAAAAATAAGCAACACAAAATAGCAGAAATACTAAAATGCAATAAAATCAAATACAAACAATGGAAGCAGGACAGAGACGTCACATGGCGGCATGTGGCTGATCCACCAGCCTGGAGCTTTCCTCTGGAGCGATCCATCCCTTGATCTAACTGCATCTAGGTCAGCATCCGTTGCATCACTCTCTCTGGGTAGGAGAGTTGTAAGCTGCATGTGGAGGGCTGGGAGCTTTCTGGTTGGATGGAAAAACCACAGCATGTCCCGTTACCCACAATGCCTTACTGGGGCAGTCTTACCATTAGGCAGAGGTAGGTGAATGCGTCCCCGACGGCCAGAGGGCCCTGCAAAAGACCACAATTATAAAGTAATATAAACTTATTTCTCTTACTTATTGATAAACCTGTTGATGTTTCAATCTTGATCCATCTCACCCCCCCTCACCCCCCCTACTATGTCAGGCTATAGTGGACTATTCCACTTCACTTTAAACTCATTTAAAGTGAAGCGAAGCTACCCAAGTGGCACAAACACAAAATGTGAGTAAAATAAAGGTTTTGTTTCATCAAACATTCAACTGCTACCAACGTTAGCTGCTAGCAGTATCCCCCCCGCCTCCAAGCTCAACAAGCTCTAGTGAAGCAAGCGTTCGCTCCACTGCCGCCACCAGCAGCAGCAATGGTTGGACTGGGTTAAGGCTGCTGGGAGAACCGTCCAGTGTCTCTATCACTAAAACCAGTTTAGCTGTCACAAGCCATGTCTTTGTGTAGGCAGCACCTATACGGTAGTCTTGTTTCTGCCTTTGCGGCGGATGTTGGGGGGGCGGCGGTGGGGGGGGGTCGGCCCCCAGATGAAAACTGGCGTTGGGAGGACCGAAACAAGCAGCACAGTGGTGACGACCTCTTCTTCTGGTGCCTTTTCCTGGAATTGTCCGACCATTGTTTAAACCCAGAGATCCCCGAGCGAACAAAGGTGCCAAAACAGCAGCTGGTTACCTGCCGTCAGGGTGGCAACGGGAGGAAATCCACCAGAAACACTGAGGGTTTGAATACCTCTCATCCCAGAGGACTCCAGGCTGATTGGGAAGCTTTATTCCAGATGCTTTTCGTTTCGAGCGGCCATTCATCCTGACAGTGAGGTCATCGGCTATTCTGGCTCTCCAAACAGGAATCCCTGAACAACGTTTGGTTCAGTCCATGCTCGGCTCCGGTGTTGTGTGTGCTCAACAGTGTGTGAACTATTATGGAGCGGCATGAATGGCGGGGGGGGGTTGCAAATTGGACAGGCGATGGCCCTCCAGCTCTCTGTATCAGGGACATCAAATGGAAGATGAAAGGCTGGTTTCACGTTTTGAAGCAGCCTGGAGTATCTGACGTAGTCGATTCATCCACGGTGAGGATTCACACCTGGAAACCTACAAGAGTCTCATGGTGAGGAACTTCAGCCCTCGACTTGGTGAACTGGACGTTTATGTGTTGAGAGAGTTTCGTTACTCTTGAAACCTAAAAACTCTGCTGGGTTCTCCTCCAAAGCACTACATGCATTTTAGAGAAATAGTATTCCCTGAAGCTCATCATTCAACATCTCTGTATCAGTTATCATTTCATGATAAAACTAAAAGCTTGTTTATTTTGTGCTACCCATCATTTTGTAGGATTTTGTACCAGCTGTCCGTTGCAGCTCAGTGAGCATGCGAGAGGTTTTCTTCACCCTCAGCCACTCAACGCTACTCTCAACTCCCCTTGAGAAGATATTTATTCTCTGTTGCCCTTCAAGAAACGTCAAAATTCATATTTGTTCTTGGCTCGCTGCCCTTTCTGTGATCTAGACGGAGGGGGTAAGGCTCGGCACAGCGAGGTGCTGGCAGGGCGATTGTGGTATTCAGCCCCCTGCCAACCAACCGCTCACCTCCGCCGCTGTGGTCCAATCACCTGGATCAGCACAAAAGGAAATAGGAAGTCAGAGAAAAATCAGTCCCAAGGTCACCCAGGCCACCAACAAGCCTTCAGTCTGAATGTGATGCAGTAAGTGATCGCACACACAATTAAAGCTAATGACAGGCACCGTAGGAGGTAACTTTAAAGCTGCACGAGGCAACTTTGCTCGTTGGCGGCCCCACATGGCAGCGAGAGGTAATGGTTTGAATTTTGGAGACTTCAGTACTAAGAACTAAATGTCGTCTTCTTCCAAACCGGCAGAATTGAATTTGGGTAAATAGGATGAATCTCATTTAGTCGGGATGCGGCACCTTCTCTCTGTTGCAGCCCCACCTTGTGGTTTAGGCTGATCACATGTAGGGATGTTTTTTTCCCAAAATGACTGAAGCATTTCTAGAGAGGTCATATATCTCCAAACCTCTTCCAGCTTTCTGCCTTTGCTACGTCAGCAGTGTGGCAGCGGTACAGTCAGATATGGGTGAAATGCCTCTTGGTGATGAGATCAGCAGTTACATTACGAAATCATCACATGATCTCCTCTCTGAAGTGAGATGAAATCACAAGTCGTCGCCAAACAATGTTGTGGTTATGGTATGGAATACTCCTGCATGTCCTGTTCACCTCTGGTCCTAAAGCTATAAACACTGATCCCTCGATTCTTCCTCTTCCTCTCCTAACGCTGAATATAGTGTTCAGCCAGGATGGGCTTTGGAAGACCCACACCAATATTTATGGATTGAAGATAAAAATCCAGTAGATGTAATGTGATCATGCCATAAAATAAAAAATAAAAAATGTTTTCAGTATTTCCCCCAGAACTGTATTCTTGTCAGGGTGAAAAGCCTCTGAAACAGCATTTATGTCATCATGGATTTCAACTCTCCATTGAAATCCAAGGATAATATTAACACTAATAGAGGCTTTGTGTCACAAATCTCCTATCAACCACGTCTGGATCCACCATGGATCCACTGGATAGTGGACAGTTGACTGTCTGAACCAGGTTGTTGTGGTGTGTCTGTAGATCATCCAGTAACGTTCTCAGTAAAAGTGATCAGTGTGATCAGGTAGATTTGTCTCCAAATGTAGGTTACTGTGACTCAGTAAACTGTCTTGTCTTTAGCCCTAGTCTCTACTCCAAAACACTCTGAGTTGGAGCTGGAGAAGAGTCAGCTAGTTAACCTGAACCAACTGGTAGCTAGCTAACTAGCCAGCAGGCTAGTTTAGTTACTGTTAACTACTAGCCACTGCTAACGCTAGCTTCTACTAGATACGTTAGCTAGCGTGCTAATCAGATGCTAAGGAGATGGTATGTTCCGATAAAGTCTTGCTAAATCACTGCTAGCCGTTAGCTCTGAACGTGCTGCTCCCAGAACAGTGAATGAACCAGAAAAGGAGGTTGAGCTCCGCCCCCTGCCGACAGGGGGCGGAGCTCTCGGAGCGAGAAAAACACAAAAGACAAAGTTCAGGTTTGCAATGAAAACACACCTGAAGAACCCACACCACCGTCCTTTTGTTCTCTTCTTGTTCTGAACACTTTTTGGTCAAAACGTTTTGCTTCTTTTTGAGTATACTGCCACCTTAATGCTGACCTCGCTAGCCTCCCTCCCTCTCCATCACTCCCTCCCTCCTCCCTCTCTCTCCACACCAAACATGAACAAGCTGCCTACTCCAATTAGACCAGTGAGTCATGGGTTGCACAATAGCCAGGCTGCGTAATCATATAACGCCGGCTTATCTGTCTCGCCAAGGGCACCTAGTGTACTCTGACCCGCCATGCAGGGCTGTGTGAGAGAGTGTGTGTGTGTGTGTGTGTGTGTGTGTGTGTGTGTGTGTGTGTGTGTTGTGAGAGACCAGAGATAAGCAGTCTGGGATCTGAGTGCAAGGCTATTAGGAGGAAGTGAAATGAAGCGAAAAACAGGTTGTGGAGGGAAAACCAGAGCAGACGGATGAAAATCACTTTATTCACCAAGTCTCATCACTGTACAGCGATGTGTAGTAACAGTCGGGATGGTAGGGATGATCTCTACACACACACACACACACACACACACACACACACACACACACACACCTGGAGAGGAGACGCCACAAAAAACAACATCAATTTATACTTTATTGCTCCTAGAAGATCCTGTCCTCCTGTAATTCACATACGTTTGATGCTATTTACTTTGATTCATCTATTGATACAGAGTTCATGTCATATGGATTTAGATCAGCCTAAAAAATAAATGAAATAAAATTAAAATTAAAATAAAAATCGGTGAAAAAGTCTGCAAATAAACGGTGGAATAACTGAGTTTAGTTACTACATATTAATACATGTAGACATTCAGCATGCAGGCAGTACAGACAGAGGATGATGGGGTGGTAGAGATGGCTCTGTGTGTGTGTGTGTGTGTGTGTGTGTGTGTGTGTGTGTGTGTGTGTGGACAGGTGGGCAGTGGCCAGAGGGAGCCAGCTCAACAGATTGGTTCTCCAGGTGGCAGACCTCCGACTAGGCCGGACACACACACACACACACACGCACATACATGCATGCATGCACACACACACACACACACACACACACACACACATGCAGTACACACATGTATACACTATGCACACTTGCACACATACATATACACACACACACATGTGCACATGTACTCACATGCACACGTATATACAGTACATGCACACACACAGACGCAGGTACCTATGAACTCACACACACAAATATATGCACACAGACACACACAGTAATACACACTCACACTGCACATGTACATACACACCTATGGTACACACACTAATAGATGGTACACACACACAAATACAGATTATACGTACAGACACGTATGCACACACACACACACACACGCTAACCGTAGACGCTACACACACCGTGACACACAGCTGAGCTCCCAGTGTGTCAGTGAGTCACCTGCAGGCTGAGCGCTGCACATCCACATGATGTTACATAAAGCGTCTCTGCTGCAGGCGGAGGCTAACTGACCTCCACCGCGGCGTGGTAGCGCCGGGCCAAAGTGCACTGTGTAATGCAATCACCTAAAGCTCTGGATTCGCTGCCTTCGCTGCCAAGATAAGAGCTTTTTAAACATCGCTGCCTGCTGGAAAACACTTATCACGACGCAGCGCTCGGTAAAAAAAACAACTGTTATTACCATTTTGTTCCAGCGGCTCTCCGGGGGCGGCTCAGGACAGCCGGCCCAGAGGTTTATGAGTGGAGCTGAAAATAGGAAAGGAATGGGAACAATGTTATGAAGCAGGAGGGAAGTGGAACACACACACACACACACACACACACACACACACACACACACACACACACACACAAATAAAGATAGCACATGCAAATGCCCTGCAGACAAAGGAAGAAGCTGTCGTTTCCCTCCTGTCTGATTGTTTCAGACAGAACTGAACGCCCCCCCCGCCCCCCTCGCATCTGCTTCCAATGAGCTGAGATGAATGACTTTGCTGCAGCGGCTCTTTAAAAACAGCGACCACATGGGAGGCCGCCTCGCAAGGAACACATCGCTCCGGGCCGGATGACAAAACGGAGGGGAAGCTGGAAAATGTCTGAAAAGGTCCTGGAGGACGACGGCTCTGATTCAGCCGCTAGACATCATAAAACCGTTTCCTCTAACTCAAGGACTCGGGGAGGGACGCCGTGTCGCGTTTTACGACCTCCTCCTCCCAGAATCCAACAGACAAGCGTTCACATCTGGTACAATAACACAACCAGGAGGGCTCCATTCACTGTATTGAGGCCTCTCTCTCTCTCCCTCTCTCTCTCTCTCTCTCTCTATCTGGAGGACCAGATGGGCGGGGCTTACCACGGGAGACAGTACCGTGATTGGCAGAGTGGAGACTATTTAAAAAGTCTTATAGTTTTCAGTTATTAACAGTTTATCTGAAATGTTGTGATGCAGGAACCCCCTGAGTGTCTCAGACCGGACCAGGCTGATGGTGCAACCAACAGGATTCCCTACCTATAAATGCAATGCAACAGCCCTTCATTTTACCCTCAGTCTGCTATTCTACTGCAGCCTTGCAGGATTTACCGTCCCCCTCCATCTCTAACTGGAGCACCGAGGAGAAACTGCCTCTAATATTGGAGCATCCGCCCTTTGAGCCGACGCTCGGCAGCTTTGAAGTTCTGGCGAGCTCCGTGTTTGATGTCAGAAGCCTAAAACTGGTGGTTAGTCTGTGGTTAGTCTGGACATTACGTAAGCTATCATTATTTGCTGCTTCTTGCTTCGGGGCCTCGGTTACATCATGGTTGAACTTCGCCATGTGGCACCGATGTTATTTTTGGCAGGCCGGCGTTCTGCACCTGAATAGAGAAGGGCTGGCGTCGCACTCTGCCTCCGCGAGGAAGGGTAGAAAAAACCCCGGTTGGGGCGGGTGACAGGAATGGAGGTCGTTCCTGCAGCCAGACTGTTAAAAAGTCCATGAAATTTAAATGCTGCTCTCCTGATGAGTTTACCAGTCGCTCCCTGTAGATGCACTCGGCTGTCGGAAAGACTGAATCGAGGGGAAACTTGCAGACTGGCAGAAAAACAGAAGACGTCCCCGTCTGGAGCGAGTCGCTCTCGATTGTGCAGATTCTGATTTCCTGAAGCAAAGAGGCAACGGACGTTTGTTGCATTGCAGAAAAAAAAAAAAAACAGTCCATGATGGATTTTTCTACCGCCTCTTTATTCGTCTGCGGTCTAGAAATGCTTTCCTGCCGGGAGATGCTGGCGAGGGTCGGCGCTGCTGGACGGCGCTCCACTATCATCATGTCATCCAGTAACGAGGCTGCTTCCCAGGCAGGGATCCTCCCATGTGCTTTTCACGCTTTCTTTCTCTTTTTTTTCCCAGGGAAATTCCAATCATTTCCCCGCTGCCTGGCTTCAGGAGTCTTAGTAATTGAGTGCCTCACAGTGCAACCACCCCCCCCCCCCGACCCCCCTTCACATTTAGAGTTTACTTGGAAGTGCAGGCTATACTTTAAGCCCCCTCCTTCCCATCCTGGCTTCCTGACTGGTAAATCCTGACCCCCTCCTCCTCCTCACCATCACCATCATGGCTGCAGATGTGGCACATCTGGCTCCAGCAGTGACGCATTATTATTGGCTCGCTCTGATGTTCCACTCCTCTCTCTCTCTCTCTCTCTCTCTCTCTCTCTCTCTCTCTCTCTCTCCGCCGCCATGGCAACTGACGAATGTTTGGCAGGATGCCCTCGGCATTGGGCCGGGCGAACGAGTAAGAGCTGTGGTGCTCAGAGAGAGAGAGAATAAGGTGTGTGTATGTCTGTGTGTGTCTATGTAATGAGCATGTGTGTGTGTGTGTGTGTGAGAGAGAGAGAGAGAGAGAGAGAGAGCAAGAAAAAGAGTGTGTGCATGCTTGTGAGAGCGAGAAGGGAAAGAGTGTAAAAGTGTGTGATGTGTGTTCATGAGCTTATGAGAGAGAGAGTATGTATGTTTGTGTGTGTCAGTGAAAGCCAGAGTGTGTGTGTGTGTGTGTGTGTGTGTAATGCATATGCATGTGTGTGTGGGTGTGTGTGAGACAGAGAGAGAGAGAGAGAGGGGCGAGGGAGGAGGATGGCTGCAGTCTCTCGGTAGTCTGGCGTCAGTCCAGGCCGACCATAAAGCTCTGCTGAAATGGGGCCTCTGGCAGAACACCAGGTCTCCCAGAACAAAGCTGTGTGCTTCTAACGCCGGCGACACGACTCCGCTTGGCAGCCGCCTCGTTTTCCCAGCAGCCTTTGCCTTGGCAGCCGGCCGACCTTTCCCTGCAGGCCTGCAAAGAGGATTAGGACAGAGGGAGGGGAGGCAGAGCCGAGGGGAAGGGAAAAAGAGAGCCTTGTTTTTCTCTTGTCTCCTCGCTTTGCCCCCCGTGACATCACCGCCGCTGCGTTTCCAGATGCGAGCCGTCCAAAAGTGGTTTTCCTCCATTTTATTTGACTTGGCCGTCCATTTTATAAACGCCGCCGCCGGCTGCTGTGTCGAGGGGCGAGCGGGAGCATCCAAAATGGTGCCTCCTGCCGTCTGCAACCCTCTCCTGGAGACTCGACAGTAAAATGGAAACCTGCAGCACAAACCATGATGCCGTCGCTGTGGCGTTTGAGTACCGCTGGATAAACGATCACCTGCAGTCGGTGATCGTCATGAGGCAAACAACAATGAATTAATTAATTTATGTATTTTTCCCTTTATCAGATAACTCACATCAGTTTGATGATCAGGCTGCGTTCACCCTGCAGCACGTCTCAGGTTTTTTGGGGGGTAAATTGTTGCTGCATGTCTGACAGCAAAGCCAGTCGATGCTACAGGATAATTTAGGGTATTTTTCCAATCACCATTTGTTACCGGCGCTCATTGATCTGCTACAGAAGCAGTGAGGTCTCTTGGTAGCAGCAGAGAGTTATCTCCCGAAGCTGTGTCTTTAAACAGGGTCAGCGTCCGGATCGCATCGGAGTGGGAGGCGATCCGGTGATTTAATGCGTGCACACTCAGCCGCCGAGGCGAGGCGTAACTTTAGGCGTTATTTAAGGACGGCTGGAGGGCTGAAGGGCAGGAATCTGACTCTCGGCATGCAAATGATATGGTGATCTGTCTGCTGAAACCATAAACACAGTATTGGTGCTCGGCCAGAGTCATAAAGCTGGAGGAACGGAGGAAAGGGAAGGAAACATCTCAGTAAACAGGAAGTGGTTCATTACTGGGAATATCCTGACAATAAAACCCTGTGTTGATACGTAGAGATGCCCCTCCCAGCCGCTGTTCATGATGTACAGACATGAGGTTACGCAACATCTACCATGTGGTGGAGCGTTTCTTCCAAAGCGTCTTAAAATACCACGACTGAACACATTCAACCTGGAGGGAAGTGAACTAACCGTGGAGGCTCTACCAACACCACGGTCTAACAAAGACGATGCAGTTTCAGGAAACAATGTCACGTCACGTTGAGATATTTCCAGTTTGATATCAGAAAATGTTTCATGATCTAAACCATCAACGGTAACCGTCAGGTTTTGGTGTCAGCCAATCAGAATCAAAGAGCAAGGGCTTCTTTCTAGACCGACGATCAACAATCATACAGGAGAAATCCATCAGAGGAGAGAGAGAGACCAATTTCTCCACCGACAGTAGATAGACCAGAATGCAATGCAGTAGCCGAGACAGACCAGAATACAATGCAGTAGCAAGATAGACCAGAATGCAATGCAGTAGTCAAGATAGACCAGCATGCAATGCAGTACCCGAGATATACAGGACAGAGATCCGTTCTCTGGGGGTTGTCATTCTGGGAAATGTAGGAAATCACTAACTGAAGTAGACGAGGCGGGTTGAGGGGGTTCACCAAAGTCGTAAATTACAAAACCTCATCACTAAATAACTCCTGGGATGTGTTGAACATCACAGACTGGTGAAATATTCCATTGGAAGAGGATCAGAGGGGGGGTTTCCCCTTTAATGTCCAAACATCATGGTTCAAATCTATCGATCTTGGTTCATTAAGCAGTTTAAGTTTCGCTGGGAGATGAGAGTTTGTATTTAGCAGGAATATTTGGCAGGTCTGAACTTTCTTGGCTCTGACAGAGAACATTAACTGCCAAAATCTTGTAAATATCATTTCTAAGTGCGTTTCAACTCGGCAGCATGTTTAATGACGTTCCCGCGGGGGTTGCAAAGGCTAATGTGTTTCTTTCTTTCAGTACGGGGCCAATCGCACTGATTTGGAACTGTTGCCACCAATCGAGGCCACATTTGTTTTATTTTTCACCTTGAATGCATCATCTGTTCCTCAACATCAAAGCCCGTGTGCTGTGTACAGTAATGCTTAATTTATGAAACACGCTGTTTAAAAATTAAACTCGTTTTAACACATCAAAGGGAACGCCACAAAGCTATTTGCTCAATTATTAAATGACTTCCTCGCCGTCTGTCCGCCCGGGGCTTTCTGCACAAACAGTTACTCAGTGCTGACGCCTCACTGATTACAGCAGAACAAAAGTCCATTGACTCATGAGGAGGCTTGGCTCGCCGTAAAAACATACCAGGCCAAGGGCAAGACGATAACATTTACTCTCTCTTGATCAAATGGATCCTGCCCTCGCTATGGCTGCCCAGTCATGTGATCCCAAACGGAAGCAACATCCAAGAAGAGATCTCATATTTAGACCTTTTACAAATGAGCTCTCTTTAACACAAAGATGAGACTAAAGGTGTTTTCTCCTGTTTCTCAAATTCAGCTCATGTTGATCTGATCACAACAACAGATCTCCAGATGATCCAGATGAAGAGTCATTTAACTCTCCTGAATATGAAACCATAATATTAGAGAAACAGACGTACAGTAGGAGCTGATGACCATTATATGCCACATGGTAGCATCTTCACATTGATCTCAGAAAGTCTCCAGGTTGCTCCTCGGGGGTTTTAGGAGAAACATTTCAGTGAAGGTTATCAAAAAAGGAGACTACATTGAGATCTCCGAGGTGAAGAAAAGATTTCCCCCCTGGGATCTGATTAATCTTGTTTTATTTCTTGATTTAGTCAGATCATTTTGTGAACTGTCAGTCAACTAAAGTATCTAACAACATCATCTCTCTCCTCGGCGCTGTGGCTTTGACCCTTGTACTCCTTACTGTAAAGGCCTTGGAGTTGCGTCACCAATCTCCTATCAGCCACCTCTGACGCCATCATGGATCCACTGGAGATCTGTTAGTTAATAATGTCTAGAAGAGGAGAGCTATCTGAACCAGGTTGTTGTGGTGTGTCTGTAGATCATCCAGTAACGTTCTCAGTAAAAGTGATCAGTGTGATCAGGTAGATTTGTCTCCAAATGTAGGTTACTGTGACTCAGTAAACTGTCTTGTCTTTAGCCCTAGTCTCTACTCCAAAACACTCTGAGTTGGAGCTGGAGAAGAGTCAGCTAGTTAACCTGAACTAACTGGTAGCTAGCTAACTAGTTACTGTTAACATGGGACTACTAGCCACTGCTAACGCTAGCTTCTACTAGATACGTTAGCTAGCGTGCTAATCAGATGTGTTAACAACAAGACAGTGATGGTTAGCTGACCAGATACTATGGTTAGCTAGCTAACAAGCTACATGATCTAAACACTAAATCAATCAGATGTATCAGTGATGAAATGATCAGTTCAGTAGAAACAGACAGAAATATTAAATTGCGACGGACAGAAACACAATCAGCTGTTCACAGAGCTGAGGACCTCCAATATGGCCACCAGAAGGTGCTTTATGTTAGGAACCCTCTATTAGTTGCTTGTAATGTTGCTGATCTAGCAATTGAATCTCATTTGCCCTCGTTGTAAGTTGCTCTGGACGGGATCATCGGCCGAATGCCTGAAGTGTAAATGTAAAAGGTTAACCAGGCGGGACTCCAGCGCTAGTGACCTCAGTGTCACCTTCCCAAGTCTGTCTTTTCTGGGCCGATTTCCCACCGTGCCGACTTCCTCCCATGTGAAACTGCTAAGCTGAATAAACTGGCTGGGTTGACCCTGCAGCCACGAGGCCATGTCTGCAAATATTCCATCTGACTGGCCCCTGGGGAGGCTATTTAAAGGCTCCGCTGATCAGGCAAAACTCATCCAGACTCACATCGGCCTGGACTGTCTTAATGTCCTACACCCTGGTCCTGTAACGAGTTTGGAGTCTGATCACTCTCGGGTCACAGGGATATTTAGTTACATTGATCATCAGGGGGCCGAGTCTGACCCTTGACCTCCTCACTACTGGCTGTAATGTTGGTGATCTATGCTTTCATAGTCGTGAAAGCATCGGCTAAATCACTAGAATGGAGCAGTAATGTCTTCTTGGGTTTGACTTCACATCTCTTGAAATCTGACATCACTTGCATTAATTCATTGGTTCATTGGTTCATTCAACTCTTTCTCAGTGTCCAGGTGAATCCCGGTCTGTCTTTCCAGGCCTCCAGACCCTCAGAGTCTTCCTGAGGGAAACCTAGTGTGTCTCGTCCACCAGGCAGGACGGTCTCTTCATGTGTTCCCATGCAGGTCAATGAAGACTGAAATCACGTGGGTATGAGGGGATTTTTTTCCGTCATCAGGGATGTTCCCACTCTGATTAGTGAGCTGGTTTAAGGGGCTTAAACAGGGGTGGGTGGGGGTGGGTGGGGGTGGTGGGGTTACCTTGCAGGGGGGGAAAGGGAAAGCCTTCTGAGAGGGCTAAGCCATTGGCTGACACTGAATACGACATCCTGCACCAACGTTGAAAACCCGTGGAAACACAACGCCAAGATGAAAGTTGACGTCGGTCATCCATTGTTGCTGTAGTACTTTGAGAAATTGTAAATCTTTCACTTCAGTTATTTTTGAACAACTAGACGCTGTGCGGTTGTTTCTGTTGATTTGTTTCTTGAGCCAACAGACGTTACTCTCTCCTGCTCGTCGAGTGTCTTTGGTGGAAGCTTGTAATAAAATAGTTTTAAATCAATCGTTCACGTTCTTGTTGTCGTTGGTAAGCAGCTCAGTAGCTGTGCAGTAAGTGGGATAATGCACAGTGAGCTGGTCATTATTGCAAAATAAGCCCCTTCAAGGTGATCAGGGTGACCTCCGCTTGGCGTCGGGGTCAAGCGAAGGTCAACCATGGTTTTACCGTGGTAAGCAAACTGTGGTTGCTATGGTGACTATGCTGACCATGGTAACCCATGGTTTGTGAACCCTGGTTACACTGGTTTAACCACTGGTTTTCTACAGTATTACTATAGTATCTCCATGGTTTTACTACTACTATGAAGTGCTGTATATGATTGGACATTGCGTATTGCATTACTTTTGTAGATCATTTGATAGTTGATACATGTTTTTTAGTATTTTAACCCTGAATTATATGTAGTAATATCACATCCTGTGTATTAATGAATGACCAGTTACCAGTTTTGTACTGGTTCCTGTGGTTCCTGTCTCTGGTAGTATCATGGTTAGGAGTGTAATAATCATAGTTACCATAAGGACCATATAAAACCATGTAACCATGGTTCCTGTATAAACACTGTGGTCAACTATAGTGAATTTTCTGTCAGGTCGTATTTTGTGATCATGACCGACCGGCGCTACATTGTCTCTCACATGGTGAAAGTGTTTGTGCTTGTGTTGACTTTTAACCTGCAAGTCGAAGGGTTGGACGCCTCCCCATCTGTCAAATGCTTGCTGGGGTTTATTTCAGCAAAAAACGTACGTAGAATTGCATGTACTAAAGGTGTGTATGAGAAAGAGACACCCTTCTCCATTCTCTCTCTCTCCCGCCATCACTTGGGATTTGCCTAAACACAGTTCATGTGGCTCCATTGTCCGGGATGCAAACGTCCCGCTGCTTCTGTACATTTGCCTGCAACGCCTGAGGCCGCGATGAAAATAGGACGCATTGTTCAGCGGTGTAGCTACGTGTCTCCCTCTTCCCTCTCGCTTCCTCTCTCTCTCTCTCTCTCTCTCTCTCTCTCTCCCTCCCCATCAGCTGACTGGGCGAGCAAGACAGGCCATGTCGTGATGCTGAGGCCCTGGAGAAAGACGAGTGGAGCCGGCAGCGGTGGGGGGAGGCGGGCGGTGATACACAGGCTCTGAGTAAGAGCTGACTCACTGTCAGTTCAACGTTAGAGCAGCGCTGTTGGCCAGACACCAACATTATTGTGGATTAGGCTGCTTGGTTGTTTCCCCTGACCTCCTCTTCTTGCTACGCTGAACTCTGCAGCAGCGTGTCATCACTTCTGTTACTGCTCTTCGTCAGATTGGTGTCTCATGTTTGGCTGGGGGGTGTGGCGTGGTGAAGGGTGAAGCTGACGGAAACACAACTTTTTAGTTACGGGAATAGAGTTTACCCAATTCTTTTAGCCTGACTTGCATCTTTATGATATGAAATTTCCCTCATGATGATCATGGAGGTCAGAGTTCACCGTCCTTTTGATTCATCAGTGATGAACTAGATGAGCTCAGACCGTCTGACAGGATGAGAAATGTGCAGAAGTCCAGATGTTCTGGGTTGTTTTAAAGTCTCACACCAGCCTGGCCCTGTGAGGGAGTTCACACAGTGGAGTAGTAACAGGGACTCACAGGATAATTGAAGGGAATTTTCAAGGCGTGTTCACACCGTCTGCCTCCGATGCCTCGACTGCATTTTGTGCAGATAAGATGAAAAAGCAGGTTTGCTTCTGTCCCGATGACAGATGCTCGGTGACATGCAGTGGTTTGTAGGTACGGAGGTAATAATACTGTACGTCTGCTGTGTTGTACAACTGGTTTGGGTTTCTGCAACCCGGCTGGTCCCGACGGGTTGAGTTGGGTCAGGCGTCTTTTTAGCCTTATGCTATGATAAACTGATGTATGAATCCTTTGATTAGCCACATTTATTATTTATTATTATTATTATTATTATTATTATTATTATTATATATTATATACATTCTTACCATTATAGTTCATGTCTGTTACACTTTGTAGGCCGCCTACTGGTGTCGTAGTAGCCTGTGAAATAAAACCATTTAACTGCGAACAGTTGTATGTGTATGTGTGTGTGTGTGTGTGTGTGTGTGTGTGTGTGTGTGTGTGTGTGTGTGTGTGTGTGTGTGTGTGTGTAGCCTATGTAAACTAAGCCACTTGAGGTAGAAGGGAGACAAAATAGGATTATGCTGCAGATGTCTGGTTCAGGGCCGTAAAGTCGGCATATACACATTTCACACCCATGCAGCTGAAGTCTGAATGGAGAGAGGGAGAGACGAGGGACATATAACTCGCCTGGTAACAGCAGCTGAATTCTGTGATTGGCTGTTCGCCTAGTGACGTCTGTCTGGCACTGGGACTGGAATGTAACAGAGGGATTTACACAGTAGTCGAATTGAGCCTGCGGGCAACATGATTTTAACACACTTGTTGCTTTTATTGTGCAGCTTATTCATGTTTTATCTCAGAATAACACGCACCGCGTTTTCAAAGCCTTCATAAAATGTATGTGCCATTTTTATTTTGTGAATGAGCCCCACAGGCAATGAAATGCAAAAACAAAATGTCCTACAAAATAAAGTATCTGGTTATGACACTTGTTAGGCTGCTAAAACAGTCGGTCCCGGCTGTCAGTTGCACTCCTTCCACAGGGTATTTATACAACCTCTTTGGCTCCGTGGCTGCTGGTCTGGGCAGAGAGGAGGAGGAAAGCGAGACATGTCACTCTGCCTCAATTAACGGGTATCACAAACGGACCAGAGTGCTCACAATATAAAATGAAAAGCGGGCAAATTGCGAGATATGACCTACTGTTGCAGATATATTCCATTAAAGCATCTAAAGATACACATTACACATGAAATTAAATTACTGTTGAACTCCAGAGCCAAAAATTAACATTTTAGTGATGAGTAGTTTTGTTGTTTTTGTTTCAGATCTTACACAAGATTAGTCGTTATGACAAAAGTGTTATGCTCGTCTCAGCAGTATCACATAGACATGGCTAATATCTGTGCTATTGGGCAGGAGACGAATCATTTTGATACATGTATTGATTTTGTGTTTGGTTAATGTCATCTTGTTTGCTAACCAGAGCATCTAGTCAGCTGATGTTCCCACTAGCTAACGTTACATGACTAGTTGCTAGTAGTAGCTAGTAGTTACAGGTTAACATTGACATTACATTGGTTGCCAACCAATTAGTTTGCCAAATTAGTTTGTTAGCTATTTAGCTAGCTAACAAATCTAAAGCCTGACTGTTTTAGTTAAGTGAGCTGACTAGAACTCAATGTTTTGGAGTAGACACTAGAGCTAAAGAAAAGACAAATCTACTTCATCACACACAAATGAATCTACAGCCACGGCACAACAATATAATATATTTCAGATATCTCTCTTTTTCTAGCCTGGTTGTTTAATATTTAGTCATTATTTGCCATATCATTATTTGATATGTCATATTTGCCATGACATATCTCGCAATTCTGCAACGGTGCCAGGCATGGGCGGTATTTGTGACGCAGCTGCTCTGTTGAGTGATTCCTCTTGTTACACATAAACGATCTGTGGTGTAAACTCTCGAGATAAAGATAGAGAAACGGTGAGCATGCGCCCGAGGGGTCGTCGAAGAATCCAGTAAATAGAACCCTGGAGCACGAGCCGAGTGTCGGCGCTGACGTCACGGCCCTACATTGAGAGCTCGGGCTGAGTTGTAGCGCGAGCTTAGACGGAGGCGCGCCGTAGCAAAGAACACAGCTACCATGAGCTCCTCGGTGTAACGCTGCTGCTTTCTGAGGGAAATTACAAAAAATATTTACTCGCTGTTTTTTTCTTCCTTGCAGCGCATAAAGAAAACGAAGGACATTTTGTGGAGTTTGGTGCTTGCTTTGGGGTTGAAACATGTCCTCCGCGGCGGTCGCTGCCTCCAGAAGGCAGTCGTGCTATTTGTGCGACTTGCCCCGCATGCCGTGGGCGATGATCTGGGATTTTACCGAGCCCGTTTGCCGGGGATGTGTCAACTACGAGGGCGCCGACCGGATTGAATTTGTTATTGAGACTGCCCGACAGCTGAAGAGAGCCCACGGCTTCCAGGAGGGCAGATCTCAGGGGGCGGGGAAGCCTCAGCACTCCGGCAAGGAGATCCAGTCGCTCAACCACTCGACTGGAGACCCGGGCTCCCGTCCGCCTCAGCCGCTGGACCGGTACCCTCTTTCTGACCGGCCGCCCAGGCTGGGACCGGAGTACCAGGTGGGGAGGCAGGCGAACGGCCTCCCTGTGCCAAACGGATTTCCCAAACCCGACGACCCGCCGGAGCTGAACCGCCAAAGCCCCAACCCCCGCAGGACTAGCGCGGTTCCTCCTAATCTGGTGCCTTTGGTGAACGGCAGCATCCCGCCCGTACATGCGCTCAACGGCCGCCCCGCTCAGATGGGGCTTCCCGGCGTACTGAGCGCGCCTGGCCCCGGGGAGCACGGCAAGCGCCCGGAGGAGCTGAAAGACAAACACAGACCGGACAGCATGTCGGACATGTCGGACAGCCACAAGGAGTGGATAGGCAAAGGCAAAACAGTCAGGGACCTGATGGCGCTGCACACTTTCGACAGCAGGTTTAAAAAGGACCACGCCACGATGCAGCGGGTAATGGGATACGAGACGAGCGCCACTTCCTCAAAAACAGGTAGGATTGTTTTCCCCAGCTCGGAGTATTTTGTATTGACACACAGTAGGAAAACAGGAACTGAACAGCGATGAAATTATGTGTCAGCAATTTTTACGCACGCTGCTGACGCGCATTTGAAGCGAGTTGCTTGGTAATGGATGTCTGCCGGCTGAAATGGACTCGCTGCCCCGCGTGCAGGTTCTGGCAGAGCGCGGCGGACATAAAAGAAGCATTATGCACTTTGTGAAATTTCCTGCGCTCCATTATTCCTAGAGCAACATGCTCGTGTGTTTGTATGTGGTGTGGTGTTGTTAACCCCCCCCCCCCCCCCCTTCCTCCTCTGTTGCAGACAGGGGGAAGCACGCGCGGAGTATGAAGAGGAAGGCCTCCCCGGAGCCCGACGGCGAAGGCAGCGCTCCCAAGATGAACGGCGGGGAGGGCCAGCCGTGGCTCCCCTCGCCCTCCGAGGTCCTGAAGATGCCCCCGGCCGCCCTGCCTGGCTTCTCGGTCGCACCCCCCTCCACCATCTCCCCCCACTCCCGCACCACGCCCCCCGAGGCGGCCACGGCGCAGAACGGCCAGTCCCCCATGGCAGCGCTCATCCTCGCCGCCGACAACGCGGGCTCACCTAAGGACGCCAACCAGGTACACTCCACCACGGTGGGCGGCCGGAGGAACAGCGGCAGCCCCCTGTCGCCGTCCTCCGCCTCCCAGAGGAGGATGGCCCAGAGGGAGGTGCTAGGGGGAGCGGGTAGCGCCAACCCCTCCGCCCCCCACGCGCCAGGGAGCATGGACCTCCACGCGGCGCCCCCCCAGAGCATTCCGGACTCGTCGGTGCCGCCCGGCAGCGTGCCTCTGTGCTGCACCCTGTGCCACGAGCGCCTGGAGGACACTCACTTTGTCCAGTGCCCGTCGGTGCCCTCCCACAAGTTCTGCTTCCCCTGCTCCCGGGAGAGCATCAAGCAGCAGGGGGCGACCGGCGAGGTGTACTGCCCCAGCGGGGAGAAGTGTCCGCTGGTCGGCTCCAACGTGCCCTGGGCCTTCATGCAGGGTGAAATAGCCACCATCTTGGCCGGGGACGTCAAAGTAAAAAAGGAGAGGGACCCTTGAGATCTTCACCAGCGTCTTTTTCTCGAACCCTTTTTGTTTTGTTAAACAACAACAGGACATAAAGCAGCATACACACCATACAATGAATATTACTCCTCAGCAGGACAGACTGACGGACATGTACATAGTGGACACAAGGGAAGTGTATACTTCTAAACATGGCTGTATAATTTTTTTGATTTTTTTTTTTCCAATACGTTGTGTTTATATATTTTTGAAGATAAAAGGTATGTACTCATCATAACAGACCCCCCCCCACTCCCCCATCGCACCTCTTTCTTTTCAATGTACTATCAGTGTACTTTAGGTCTGGTGACAGTCCCTGTCAAACATAGAATGTGACTAATCTGAGCACTTGGCAAAAAAAAATAATTGAAAAATGCTTCTAGCTGTACTTGTATGCACTTGTTTAAAAAAAAAAAACTTGCCAAATACAATTTCTGACCTTGTAATAATACCTCTAGTGTCTGGTTTGCTTATTTTCCGTATTCAGCGTGCCAGATTGTGAATCAGTCATGGGCGGTGATGCAATACCTTCCAACAAGAACAAACTGGCTTCCAGGGAAGTGTGGGTGGAAGGAAAGTCAAGGAGAGAGGGAGGGATTGGTGGTGGTGGTGGTGGTGGAGGAGGGAGGTGGGGGGGGTGTAGCTTCACCATAGCAGCCTGTTGCATAAACGGTAACGTACAGTAAATCACATCCAGGCAGGTCGAGGTCGCTCCCGCCGCCCGGTGTCCTGCCGGTGCAGAGCGATAAGGCTATGTTCAGAGGAGGCCTATAAATAGACGCCATGGAAAACGATACCGCTCAGAGTGACGCGTGTTTATGCTGCTCACACACACACAGGGCCGCGGAGGCAATGTGTTGCGTTCATGTGCTGCATTTACGTTTGTTCACACCTCCGCTTATAGAAAGGGATTTATTTATTTGCTCCTGTTACTGACAAAGATTTGCAGAAATGTGCAGCAGACGAGGCTCATCTGGAATATCAGGGAATTCTGAGGAGTATTCCAGTCAGGAAATTTGATCAACTCTTTTGGGAAATCAGGAAATCACTATAAAGGAATATGCCAGAATGTGGTTTACAACTTCGTTCACACATTTATTGCGTTAGCTGGTGTTCAGCTGGTTCTTCCTCCACAGCCCGACTATATGAACCAGGCTGAACCCCGCTGGAGCTTTCCAAGGAGGAACGACATGTTTAGGTCATGGAAGTGACGGGGAACCCTGAGTAAGAACTGAGTGAGAGATCGTCGGCCTCGTTTGTAGAAAAATATTTGCAGCAGCTCTGCAGCGACCTGCTCCACCCCCCCCACCCCCCCACCCAACCCCCACCCCCCCTGAACCCGGTCAGGAGTGACGACCTGCTGGGATTGTCTGAGGTTTCTGCGTGGGAGCTGTAAAGCTGCTCGCCACCGGTTTTTCCACATAACTCGTGTCGTCGGCGTGCCGCGGCCCCGGGTCGTACTCTGGCGTTTCTGCTCTGCAAAGACGACGAATCCCCTTCAGTGGACAAAACGGCTTCTGTCAACATGGATTTAAACGAGTCTTAAGGCTTAAACGTTATTTAGTCGCTTGCTCGTTCTGGTGCCGTCGGCTCGCCTGGCTCGCTCTCTGCAGTGCGGTCATACTTTCATGAGCACGCCTTGCGATGAAAACATTACACCTCAAAAACAAAAAGCATGTGACTGCATCGCCGCCTCAACCACATAAAACACGTGGATATTCGTTCCGCTCGTCATCCTGGCTGGTTTGACTCAACACGGTCAAGTCTCCATGCAGAAGAAGAAGAAGAAGAAGAAGAAGAAGAAGAAGAAGAAGAAGAAGAAGAAGAAGAAGAAGAAGAAGAAGAAGAAGAAGAAGAGTGGAGGGGCCCCCGCCACAGGGCTGGGAGGGAGTATCTAAACGCCTTGCTCAGGGGTCACGTGGTCCCTGGTGGAATTCCTGAGTCACCGTCAACCCTCCCTCCCTCCCTCCCTCCCTCCTTCACTATCTCCTCCCCCCTTCTGCTGCAATAACACGCCTTCCACTGTTCAAGGTTGATCACACAGCGAGGAGATGAATGGGGGCCTGTGTGTTTACGCCGGGGCCCCATCGCTTTCAGCCGCCATTCAGAGGAGCAGCGAGCTCCAACCCTGTTAACCCTTCGCTGCCTCCCCTGGCAGCGTATGACTATATATGGCCGTGCAGCCCGGCGACTCCTCTCCCGCTGGTACTCACTGGATGGCATGCAGATTGAAAAGCAGGAGGTTTATGTCGCATGCAGCGCAGCGTGGGTCTGGGCTGGGAATATGCTGAGTGGGCTTGAATGGGAGCGTTTATCTCTCAATTCCTTTGGTCTGTTCTAGTTTTATTGGTTAATTTCGTTCCTGAAGCGTCGGGAAGCTGATTGTGTTTTATTTTAGAGCTTCTCAAACATTTTCACAGATTGATGAGATTTAGATTTAGTCCCGGGACCCACATGGAGAGATGGTAGCGGATTTAGTTTTGGATTAAGTGTCTGCAGCGGTTAGAGAAACCTGATTACAGTAGTCGTTCTCCACCTGGGAGACATCCGGTGAAATGATACTGCTGTTCGTCTCAAGGCCCGGACAGCACCACTGGGTTACAGAACCACTGGGTTACAGAACCGCTGGGTTACAGCACCACTGGGTTACAGCATCACTGGGTTACAGCACCACTGGGTTACAGAACTACTGGGTTACAGCACCACTGGGTTACAGCATCACTGGGTTACAGAACTACTGGGTTACAGAACCACTGGGTTACAGCATCACTGGGTTACAGCACCACTGGGTTACAGAACCACTGGGTTACAGCACCACTGGGTTACAGAACTACTGGGTTACAGAACTACTGGGTTACAGAACCACTGGGTTACAGAACCACTGGATCAGTCTGTAACGTGGCTTTAAAATCCAAACTTTATCTTGTCGTTTTTCTAACGGAGAGCAAAGATCAAGATCAAAGATTACCAGAAATATGTTTGGAAGTAAAAACAAACAAAACACATCCTACATCTAATAATTGATCACATCGACCAAACAATGAGCAGTTCAGTGGTTCCCAAAGTAGGGCATGGGGACCCCCAGGGGTCCTTGAGGGGCTTCCAGGGGGTCCCTAGCAAAATAAGGGATAGTGTTATTTTACTTTCATCACCTAGAGTACAGACAGTCGTATTTAGCAATAAAAACCTTCTCGGGGTTCTTAGGATTAAATCCCTGTGATATAATATTTGAGGATCAATCACATAAAAGTATTTGGGAAAACCTGATGTGTTTGATGTCTGCAGGTCAGACGGCCGATCCAGACCAAACCCAGACCTCCCCCCTCCCTCCCCCCTCTCTCCTCCTCTCTCTCTCTTTTAGTCCAGTTCATCTGCAAGGTTGGCGCGAGCCCGGCCTCAGATTCCAGCCGAGCCAGCTCATTTCTTTTCATCTGTCACCGAAACTCAACACGCCGAGGGCCCAGAAAGCCCGTCGTCCGAGATTAATGGGTTTACTCAAATTACGTGGCACACTCAGAGAGAAACGTAGGGTTCCTCCCCCTCTCTCTCTCTCTCTGTTCCCTCTGTTTGTTCAGCTGTCCCTCGCCCAATGCCTTCCTTACTCTCTTCCTGCCCCCCCCCTGCAGGACGGGCTGGAGGAAACGCTGCATGAAGTCGCTGGCTGGAAAACAGCAAACACACAGGGAGCAGGAACAACAACCTCAGCTGTTCTCAGGTCTGTGAACGCTGCCAGCAAAACCGGTTCAGATAATAAATGGACAAAATACTCTTATCGCCGACGTCCAAAGGTTTACCTCAGCTGGCGTTGTTACCACAGCTGGCATTTTGAACTTCCATCACATCAGGGTGAAACTGCCCAGACGATCAGCAGAGACGTAAAACTAGCATTACTACAACACATAAGAGATATTGAATTTCAGATTCCCATTAAAACACACAGATCTAAATAATCCAGAGGGATATATGTTCCCATTTAAAGGTAAAATATTTGTCCCACTACAGCTAGCTAGCTAGTTAGCTTCTAGCTAGCACCAGGATCCAGCCTAGCTAGCGAGGTAGTTGGCTACTAGCTAGCTAGGCTGGATTCTGGTAGCTAGGGTGTAGTATTTCACCTTTAAATGCCTTTAAATGTGAACATATATTCCTCTGGATTATTAGATCCTTTTGTTTCTAATACATTTTGTAGTGAGGTTTGTCCGGTTCCCAACGTTTTTATGATGTGCATCTTGGTACAACAGTAAGTAATATAAAATGGTTATGGTGGGAGTTGTGCACCTACTGTAGTCCATACATCTTCTCTTTGTCTGTTCAGCACGGTGGCTATCGCTGCTCATGCTAACTACCAGTTCTTCTTCTGTTTATCCCAAACAAACCATAAACATAAAACGCATCACTTCCTGTCTCCAGAGGGTTTCTCCCGGTGAAGACCTCCCTGCCACCGGGTGTTGAGAGCAGCAGATGGAGAAGCTTCATGACCTGGTGGAGGTTGATCACTGTGGATCACAACAGATTTATCTATCTGAAAATGTCACATAACTTTAAAGAGGCTCTTTCTCTGCACAACCTTCTGCAGTCATGTGACCGCCGTGTAACCCGACACCAGCCCAGCACTCCCATGCTGCTGTGTGTGTGTGTGGGGAGGGGTGGTAGGCTTATGTTTACCATGTGCTCTTGGATCAGCGTGTCCAAGCGACTGGCCCCAACATGCCAGCCAGGGCTTTATCTGGAGCGTGTCCAAATACAAACGCTGTTCAAAAGGTCAACCGACAGCCCCGGCATGACAAATGGCCCCCGGTTGAGGCAGAACATGTTGCACTCGCACAATAGCCGGCCCGGCCCCCGCCACGTCAGCACTTTCAAACATCTCGCCTGGGGCTTTTTGGAAATCCTGCAGGGGCCCTGTGTGGCTCGTCGTAGCATGCCTCGGAGGGAGGGAGGACGGGGGGGCAAATACCAGCCTTCCACCCCTCTGGGCTCTGAAGGCAGAGGATGCTGAGACTGGTGTTTAGGAACGGAAGCTGCCGATATTTTGTACCGATAGTCGATGTTTATATTTCACCATTTTCGTTCAGTTTTCTTGTCATCTCGGTGGAAAAGCCTTGCGGGACACAACAACTCTCCACTGACAGTAACAATAAAAACAATAAAAACAATAATTGTCATCCCACCATCTTTTCTTCTGTTTACAAAAATAATGATCAGAAATGTTACGTGAGGGACTCAGTTATGTAACATCAAGCTATTCTATGTACCTGACACACAAAAAATAATAATAATATGAAACATTATTGATCCCTGTGGGGAAATGAAACCTTTGTAGCAGGAACAGTGATTGAGTGGAAGGTATGAGAGTATGAACTATTAACTGTACAGATAATAAAACAATCATTAGATATCAGTTTAGGTTAAGAGCCTCCGATAGACGATCAGTATTGATCAATGCTGCATCATATTGTTCATATCTGAGGTGGACTGGGCTCCATGTATTGGTCCAACCTACAAAATACCCCAAACATTCCTGAGCCTTTGCTATAGTAGAAGAAGAGGAAGGGGGGAGGAAAAAATGTGAAAGGTGTGTGGAGGGAAAGCTGAGTGTGTGTGTGTGTGTGTGTGTGTGTGTGTGTGTGTGTGTGTGGACGGGTGGGTGGGGGGTGCAGAGGGACGGCGGGTCAAATCCAGCAGCTGCACTCTCTATAATTAGCCGGCGAGCGGGCGAAGCTGCCGTCCATTAATCAGCTCCCAGCAGCCGGCACCAAGAAAGGAACGCCGACGAGGAGAGGATCAGCGAGAGGCTCGCCGAGGCCCAAATATAGCGGCCGGCTGAAACCGGCCGCCGGCGAGAGCCGGCCCCCGTGGCCTGGATGTCCCTGCTGGAAGGTAAACACAGAGTGGTGTGTGGATGTGCCACGTCAATGCAGTGTGAGGAAGGTGGGGGTGGGATGGAGGGGTGGGGTGGGAGGTGGGATGGAGGGGTGGGATGGGAGGGATGGAGGGGTGGAGGGGTGGGATGGAGGGATGGAGGGGTGGGATGGAGGGGTGGGGGGGGGATGGAGGGGGGGGCATTTACGACCTGAACTGCAGCGGGAAATTGCTGAATTGTTTGTCTGTTTGCTGGGAGGCAGCGTGGAGGAGATGACTGTCAGCCTGCAGACCAACAGGGATTCCCAGGAAAACTGAATCCACAGGAAGTCCTTCGTATTCATCATGCGTCATATCGCTGCTGTCTGGGCGAAAACCTCGTATCTCCGGAACCCTTTACAAATGGGCTTTTGAAAGAGTTTCGTAAGCCCGAGGGCGGAAGGACTTTCTCAAACCAAAATTGTGGTGTACGAGGTTTTCACCCACATTCAACATGAACACACAAATACTTTCAAGTTGTTTAAGCTCGTGTGTATTAAAATAAAAGCTATCCAACAACAGATGCAGTGATTTTCTCGCCGCCGTACTACTGAGCTATTTCTTCTATCAACATGCTTGTTGATGTTTCTACTTTTCATACTCTTTGATTAGTTCTTCTAAGAGTCCTGTCTCGCTCATCCGGTCTCCAGAAACGCCTGTGGAGTGTCAAGTTTTGGCAGAGAGGGTTTTTATTTCCCAGCTAAGCCTCGTTTCCATCTGCTCTTTGGCAAACTTTGAAACAGGTTGTCGGGGCAGAGGGAGCGGGATCTCCGAGATCTGCTCTTTAAAGAGGATCGCTCCCATCCTTCCGGCCCCCTGTTTGGCTGGGCTTTGACCGAAGCCTTTAAATACAGTGTGGTTTCTCTTGTGCAGGGCGGAGCTCGGGCTTCAGTCGCGTTGGGGGGCCGGTATCGTCTTCCTCAGATCTGTGAAGTGAATGCTTTGTAATTAAATATCCCCGCAGCACAGGGCAGCGTGGCACATGGTTCTTCAAGAGGGGAAGAGGTACTTCCCGCCGCCCCCGAACCTTCCTTTGGTAAATGTGTAACAGCTGTTCAGCACTTTCAACCCCGGGTTGCTCAATGTTTGGGTTGTTTCACAAATCAAAGTGGGCCTTTGAACCTTAGCCCCGCCTCTCCCTGGGACGCTACTATATTTGATCAGGCCAGTGTGTGCTAACGTCAAACCCCATCCACCCCTATCGTCACTTTCATGGTGAACAAATGGTAAATTCTGTTTATATAACGTGTGACACCATTTTACAGTGTTGTGTGTTATCCTGTACACCTCGCTGAGTCAGCACCACCAGTCCCTGTGACCCGTTGGCCTTCGCTCATGGTGGTCTGTGACGCAAAACACATCTTATCTTGAAATTACATCATTTAACAAGCAATGCACGTCAACTGAGAATTGTGTGTGTGTGTGTGTGTGTGTGTGTGTGCAGCCAAAGTCCATTTTCTCTCTTTTGTTGCGTGCAGGTTCATAGTTTTGTCAACCGAGTTGTACAACAGCAAACATGTGGTAGGAAACGCCGTGCTGCTCCTTACGGGCAATTTAGCTCTGTGTTTGGTTGCTAACGTACAGCACGTTTGCCAAACACCAAACTGTTTATCTGATATACGTGAGCCCATGACGCACGCAGAGGGATGAACGCTAGCTTATTTTCAAATGTTTAGCGGTACGAGAACGCTTCCCTGTGGAGCACCCCCACTTGAAAAACAAGCCAGCTTCATGCGGGCCGAAAATCAGATTTCCCCCCAGAGAGGAGGATGCACCGGATTAACTTTGGCTTCCAGATGAAGACACGTGTGCCACTGTTTGGGCTGGGAAAGAGATTCCCCCATCTGACCCGGAGTCAGCTGATAGCGGCGGGATAATGCCAGCCAGTGTCGGCGCCAGGGAGAACCAGGTCACCGCCGCTCTGAAACAAGGACACGCTTTTTTATTTCCTCCCTGTTCCTGTTTCAAAGGGGAAAAAAAGACTGGAAAACAGGATTTATAGTCTGGGTTATTTTCATTGGAGTCATGAGGTTTCCTGACTGGTGTTCTTCCTCGTCGTGCCCCAGCAGTATGTCACCTATTAGACATAAACTCCACAACCCCACAGGGACTGCAGAGGACTTTAAATCATTTCAACCTGGATGCCAGAAAACACCGCCGCTCTACAACTTACTCTTTTTATTTGCTTGGCTGATGCTGCAAGAAGCAACGCGTCATTTTTCAACACAGCATATGTTCATCTAGACATCTAGAAAGAGCACAAACCAGCTTGCATCATTCCCGTCAATTACATTTGCAGTCAAACTGATTTCTAGAACCAAATCTCTGTTTCAGCTCTGGATAAATAAAAAAACACAATAAAAAACAATAATCCTCTAATGGCGGAAATCCCAGATCCGGATCACCGCCAAATGATTATCCGTTGTTCTTTGCCTCAGGCTGATCCGTCCACCAGATCATGGAAACACGTCCAGAAGTGGTTGAGATATCAGACACACAACATAACACAAAACCTCTGGTGGAGGAAATGAACCACATCTACAAATACACAGTTGATTAATCCTCAACACTAATAATATTATGCAGTAATATCTGGAATTACAAAATTATTATTATTATTATAAAATGACTCATTTTACTGTGTTATTAAAAGCCAGTAGAACCCAGAGTATTGAGCTACGTCCATAATAAACCATAGACTATTTGGATATTCCGTCTTATATGTGATTGTTTTCCTTTACCCACCATCTTTTACCATCTTGATGCCTTAAATAATAAATACTAATAATAAATAAGCTCTTCTGTAGTTTCCTATCTTATCTAACGTAGTCGAGGTGACGAGGTCAACAGTAGAATCTGCTTCACTTCCTACATCACCAGCATTACAAGCAGCCAATACCGAGGAGGTCAAGGGTCAGAGGTCACAGCACCCAGACAATAGAATAGAAATATCTCTTTTTTCTCTCTCTCTCTCCCGAAGTTATGGAGAAGATTGAAAGAGGAGAAGCCCTCCCTCTTCTTCTTCTTCTTCTTCTTCTTCTGCATGATTAATGCCGTCCTCTGCCACCACGCCCTGCCTCTATTTTTAGCCCTCCATGTCAGGGGGTGCCAGCTTCCTTTGTTGGCCACAATTCACATGATGGATGAAATCATCGCGAAATCCTCCTCCTCCCTCCCCCCTCGCTTGCTCTCATTCCCTTTCCCTCTCGCTACCCATCTCTGATGTTACCATGAACCGAGGCTGTGAAAGCCTCTTTTTTTTTTTTTCGTCGCTGGAAAAAAACCACAAAACCGCCTAAGCGCCTCAGTGTGTTTTTCTCTCTGATGCTGGAGCGCCGTCAAATCCCAAAACTGGAGCAAGTTGTGAGCGATGATGAAGGAGGAGGGAGAGGAGGAAAGCTCGGATGAATGAGAGGGGGGGGGGGGTGAAGCGACAGCGAAAACAGATTTTAAAACAAGGGAGGAAAAATAAACATCAGACAGGAAATATGTGCTCTCACGCACACTTGATATCCTCTGAGGTTTTGTTGGGCTGGAGTCACCCGATCGTTCAGTCCAGCCAGATGAAAGCAGAGGAGCAACAGAATCGCTTCATTCACCAAGCAGAAGAAAAGGAGTCTTGGTGCAGGACAGCAGGACCTTTCACAGTAAAGGTCTCTGTGTCTACGGTCAGGGCCGGTCCGACCAATAGGCAGTCGGCAATGTCAGTGAAAAACACCCCTCCCCTCCAAGACATTCAAATTCATTCAAGTCATTCAAGTCATTCAAGTCATGGCCACCCCTCTACTCAGGCTACAGTGGACTATTCCACTGGACGTCTAGTGCTATATACTATATAGCTGCTGTGAGAGAAGACAAACATGAAGCAAAGAGAAAAACAGCTTTGTTGACAACGAAGAATCAACAGCAACACCCCCACCGCCTCCAAGCCCAACCAGCTCCAGCAGCTCCAGCCTGAAGGTACCGGAGAGAGAGGATGGATTGAAAAGAGTGAAGGGTGGGATTCAGGGGGCCCCATGTCTGCCTTTCCCGAGGGCCCCTAAATCACTAAGTCTGCCCCTGCCGACGGTCTAGGTCCTCCTCTCTTCTCTTTTCATTATTCTTGGTAGTCAGTGTCGTTGATATCAGGAAGAAGAAGTAGAAGAAACCGTTTATTCTGTCCAGGATGAAGAACAACTTCCACAGACGAGATAATAAAGCCTTCATTTGGTTTGGTCAGAGTTTCTGTTTTATCGATATGTCATTGTGTTGAGTGTGTTGAGTGTCATTGTGTTGAGTGTTTTCATGGTGTTCCTCTATGGGCTGAGACCCTCCAAAACCCACTGGAGGAACTCAAGGCTGCTTCTTCTTGGAAGGTCGACATTTGGAGATAAGAGGTTTTCATCCAAGTACAGCCCTGCTGCTTCTTCTGATTCAGTGTGTCATCACTCTGCAGTCATGCACTTTTCTGTGTGTGTGTGTGTGTGTGTGTGAGCAACCACACACTGGAATGTAAGACTCAGTCTTATATAAGCCACAAACACACACACATGCAGCACTGTGAAAAAGTCTGAGGCACAAAGACTCCGGAAAGTGAAGATGCTTTAAAAAATAATGAAATGAAAAGTTTCTAAACATCAAAAAATTCACTATAAAGAGTAGAAACATAAAACACTGATGCAGAAAACAGAAAATAACAATCTGAGAGCAAATTCACATTAAAAACATCCAGCGTGCCTGAGACCCTCACAGTGCTGGATGTGTGTGTGTGTGTTTGTGACTTATATAAGACATTCCAGTGAATGGCTCACACACACACACACACACACACACACACACACAGAGCAGGGTTTTAAATACCCCTGCCCTGTGTGCTGCTGCTCCCTCTCTGCCCCGGGGCTCCATAATAACCCTCATGCCATGTGGCAGCGAGGCCCTGTTTCAAATCGGCGGGTTCATCACACCCGTCTGCCCCGCCGGCCGCCGCTCTGTTTTATCTGAACGAGCGGCGGAAGCGGAGACATGTGTTTCTGATCCGGCGGCAGGTTGGGGCCAATCGCCTGGCCTGGCTCTGATCATTTCAAAGGGACTGACACAGTAAACACACAGAGCGAGATGAAGCGAGTGTTTACCCCGCAGCTTGTTTCGCTTGATGTGTGTGTTTTTTCTTGTGCCTGGGCTGTTTTTGGCCGCGCTGCGTCGAGGGAAGCTGGGAAGCTATCGTGTCAGGCGGACATCAAAGGGCCGGTTGAGGTTGAAACGGCTGTTTGGCTTCAAACCTCCACCACCTCAGTCTATTGTTTCTGAGACGAACCGATTGGCCGCCGGCGGCCATTGACCCCGTGCTTCCCGCCCACTCACGGCTCTGACCAGCCGGTGACGTTCCTTTAGTAGAAACACATTTTGGATCCCACCCAGGGGAAGAAAGCCTTCCCACCACAAATGGCTGTTGAGAAATACTCAAACACATAAATCTAGTTAGACAGGAATCCATTTGTTCTGGAGATGAGATCTCCACCGTATGAGGAAATGACACCTACACAGAACAACCATCAGCGTTGATTAAGCTCTGAGAGTGTAAACAGTGTCAGTCCATCAGAGTTCATTCATCACATTAGATCATCTTCAGTCACATCAGCTCTCAACTCTCCAATCAACTCCAGATAAGTGTCCCTAGAAAAATCAACACTTATTAACACTGGAAAACAAGCTGTGTAGTTCCTGTAGTTCCATCTCCTACACACAAATAAACCTTTAGACTTTGTTGAAGACAGGTCAAATTATTTCCCATGTAATAAAATCAAAGATGGCTGACAGACGCCTCAAATTGTTCGTCGGTACTCTAGTTTTTCGTTATACGGCTCATCGACTTTCGTAGGGTCAAAAGTCAATGGAGCAGGACCCAAAACCCTCCAAAGGGTCCTGGATCCGTTACTGAACATACTGAATACTATCTACCGCAGACACAGAGATGATTTGGTGCCTCACCACATATTGAGCAAAGTGAGCCAAATGTTGACAAAATGACAAAATGACATTTACAATCTGGTTTAGAGTTTAGAGATACTGAATGAGGACTTTCAGATACTGGTTCAAAATAGATATGACGCCACCTGGAAGTGAACACAGGCGTGGACTCGCGGTTCCCTCGGCGCTCCCGCTGTTAGGTAAGACCTCGACTGGGAACAACGCTCCCGCTGAATTTCCAACATCCTCGCAGATCAAAGACTCTTCCCTTTTTTCTGCTGCTGCTGTGAAATATGACTTTATTTCTCCTCCCACACTCCATCCATGCATACCAATATGACAGCCCAGACTATTATTGCATGTGTGTGTGTGTGTGTGTGTGAATGTGGGTGTGTGCACGTGTACCTTTGTGCATGTGTGCCAGCTCCTGCGTAGCTGTAAGGGTTATGCTTCTTAAGGTTTGTTGCTCTCTTCCCATCTCCTGTTGCGTAACAGCTCAGGCCCACACGGAGATACGAGCTCTGCAGCCGCCGGCAGACAGGAAGACCGAAGACGACGCACAGCAAGACAGACGGACGGACGGATGCTGCTGCTGCTTTTCGTCTCCATCTTTGTCTCTCAGCATCACTGCTCTTCCCAGAGATCACCTGTCAATCAGTACTGTGACGTCTTTGTCCTTGGGTTGTCTGATGATGTCACAATGCAATGAACATAAGGAAGCTGATTCGCTGTACTTTTACTTCCTGGTTACCTGGTGGCACAATAGTAGGCGTACATAAAAAGTCCAATCAATAATACCAATTGAACTGAATCTGACACTTTTCAATATTCTCTTCTTCAGTTCTTCTTCTCTTGAAACGTAAAATGCATCACTTCCTGTCTCCAGAGGCTTTCTCCCAGGAAAGACCTCCCTGACACATTTATGTAGATGGAAATGTGGATTATTACTTTAAAAGGTTTATTTACATTGATAGATTACAAACATGAAACTGTGTTAGATATAGTACAACTACATTTCCAAGTGCATACGCTTCTTTTTTTTAGGAATACAATACAAGCCCACAGATAATGTCCTCACAAAATCCCAGTTTTAGCGTGCCGTCTGCACAGCGGGCCCCATGCAACACGTATGTTCCTGTTGGGATGTACAAGCTTCACAAGCGAGCTGCAGGTCGGCAGAAAGCTCAACCCCTCCTCTTGTTCCTTTCAGTTGTGCCGGGAAGCGATACGATGCCAGCAATCTCCCCCGGCCATCTCTGCTTAGTCAAGGTGTTGGCGCCACTCCCATGCCTCAGATTGGGTTTCTTGGCTCGCCGCTCCCTGGCTTTTTTTTTTTTTTTTTTTTTAGGTCGCTGTCGTGTCACGTAGAGCAGAGAGGTGTCCTTGAGCAACACCCGATCCTTTTATCTCGCCATAAATCATCGTCATTCGCCGGCCAAAGCCCGGCGTCATTTGTGCTAAACTCAGCCCTGCGTAACCCGAGGCGGAGCTGGGTGCATGTTGTGTACCAACGGGGTTAAGGCAGTGCTGAAAACCCCCTCGGTCTAAATATAACTGACTCACCATTGGTTTTCATGAGTACAGGCCAGGCGGCTCCGCTTACCACGACACCCGATACGTGGGATGCACGCTGGGCCATGTGTACAGAGCTACGGGGAAACATGTGGAGGTCGGGTTACGCTGCTGCCATCTCTTTGTTGATGTCAGCCACACGCATGCATACATACTTGGTTAGACACGGTTAACAGACATTTACAGTCTATACGTTTACTGTAACCAATATTTATCAATACACAGGATCTGATGCTTTTAAACTGTGGTGTATGCCTGGGTACAATCTAGCATGGATGTCAGAAGAAAGACATACAGGTGAGAGTGGATGGTAAGAGGTCAGGGGTCCAAGGGAATAGTTGTAACAAATATTTTTTGAATAAATGTGATAGATCGGAGCCAGGGAGAGGAATAAGAGAAGCAGAGAGAAGAAGAAGAAGAGTTAAACCTCAGTGGGCGGAGCCAGAGGACCACGGTTAGCTAACTGACAAACTTGAATGGCAAAGAGGAAACTGGTCAAAATAGAAATAGAAATGGCAATGACTTCATTCATTCATCACCATGACATTCGTGATCATGGAAGGTCAGCTAGGCTAACTAGCTAACCTAGATAGCTATAGGCTAGTATGGCTAGTTTGAACTTGGAAGGTCAGCTAGGCTAACTAGCTAACTTAGATAGCTATAGGCTAGTATGGCTAGTTTGAACTTGGAAGGTCAGCTAGGCTAACTAGCTAACTTAGATAACTTAGTGTGGCTAGATTGTATTTGTTCAGTTAGCAGCAGAGCGCTAGGCTTCATAATGTTAGCTAGCTCCTCTCGTACCTCCTTTTTCACTTTAGTCAAATGTCACTTAGCAAGAGAAACTGTGGCTCCGCCCACTGAGGTTTAACTCAACCAATGAGATTATTTCTGCCTCTGAGAAATGTTTGTGGACCTAAAACTCGTATCTGCATGAAGGTAAGGGGACTTTAAATGTTCCTCTAACAGACGATTATAGATCCACCAGCTTCGTCCTCCCTGCTTTGCCTGCCGGGTCAGTCACCACAAATATCAGACGCTTGTAAAGACCTGAAAATAACCACCGTCCTTTATGTGTGTCTGGCAGATGACACTTACATACATACATGGTAGAAGCAGCTGGAGTAACAGCAGAGCCCAAAGGTCAAAGGTCGGGTTACTGGGTGTCAGGTTGTGGGCCGGCCTGATGTTCACCCCACCCCACCCCACCCCACCCCACCCCCAGCTTCCGTTACAGCAGCTCGGCTTCTTATTTTGGTCAACTCTTTCAAGTTTCCATTGTTAATCTATATTTATTTATTCATTTATATGTATCTGCTTTTTTTTCACCAGCCAAGCTGAAGCAAAGAAATTGAGGTCAAAATTAGGCTGAGAGCATTTTATATATTCCTGATTTTAAAGAGGAAAAATAAATCATCATCTCTTCTATGATATTAAAGTAGGGCAGAGCGCAAAACAAGTAAACAGACTCTGTTTACTCAACAAAGTTTAAAGAACGAAACATTTAAAGGAAAAGAAATTCAACAGTGCAGCAGCCAAGCAGTTGAAATCAGATCAGTGTGAAAGTTTATTTCGTCTTTTACTGAAGTCTGAAACTAGTGAGGATCCCCACCATCAGGGGACTCTTATTTTCTTAATTGGTGGCCTCCAATATGAAGGCCATGCGGTCTTCATGTGGACAGCCACAGCCTGAAATAGCTTTTACAAGCCGGGGCTGTCCTGCTGGGAGGGGGGCAGATAAATACAGGGTTCGATGGGGGGGGCTTGTTTTAAATATAACTTCATGTATCCTGAAAAAGACACTGCCCCCACCCCCCCACCCCGATGCTGTCAGGTGTTGGGGATGTATGGCTATGTATGGACTATTTACATGCTGTCCCCACTGTATGTAACACCAACCTCCAACTCTACCCAGCAACCCCTGGGAGAGGGGGGGGGGGGCATCGTGAGCGAGCATGGTGGGTCAGAGCTCAGTAGCAAATCAAACGTGTTTAACTGGCGTCTGGCCTGATGGATCTCCCACCCCCCCATCACCCCATTTACCCCATTTACTCTCCACAGAGCAAATACAGAGCAGAGTGCTAACACTATGGGGGGGTGGGGGTGGGGGGGCTCTCTGATGAAGTGAAGTAATGGAAATGACAGAATTCCCGTTTTCATACATCACTGCTTTCACAGAAAAACATGTGGCTCCAATTTTGGGAGATTTTCATGTTTTTATGTGAACTGAAGTTTCCCTTTGTAGGAAAAAACAAATGTGATGAGCCGAGGGAACTCGACACCCGCTCTAAATGTTGGGCAACATTTCAAAAAGTGAAAAGTCTTTACGAAAAAAAAGTTGTTTTTCTAAATTCCTGAAAAGTGTTTTGAAGGTTTCCAACTGTGGCAGCATGTTTCTGAGTGTAACTCCCCATGTCTCTTTTAGTGAAATCTAAAACATCAAATCTCGCAGAACATAACGTAAAAACATGCACAAACACAACACGACTTCTAAGCACCCACACATCCTTGCTTAGCGGTGAAATCCCATTTAAAGTGCCTCTGAAAGCTGCAGAACCGAAAACCCGGCGCTGTTTGAAGTTTCGTTTCTATATTTCCGCGCCACCACGCCGCCACGCCGCCACGCCGCCACGCTCGCCTTCTGGTGAAAGTAGGTCGACCACCGTGGAAACCGAGCTCTTCCTCTTCACTGACGGTTCCTCCCGCTGCGTTGTCTTCGCAGCAGAAACCAGTCTGAAGTGTGTTTACCTCTTCCAGGATCAGGAATGTTCCAATCACATATGACTGGACGGGGATGGGGGGGGGTGGGGGGGCCCCGGGGCCCCCAGGTGGGTTAATCCGGCCATGGTTGGACTGAGAACTACATGAACTGTGAAACTGGACTGTATGTGTTTATTTAGCAGTGACTGAACTGGTACCCAAGGATCATCTGAGCTGAGCACCTTGAAACCCCAATGGGGGGGCGGGGCTTATTCCAAAACAGACGACAGGCCAGGAAGTGGATGTTGGAAGCCAGAGCTCTCAACCCTGGCAGATATATGATGGTCATATTGTGTTATAGTAGCAGGAAAATCTTACTTATTGCTCCTTTTAAAGCCTGAAAATAAAATACCCCCCTCAAAAAAAACCCATCATCCGTTCTGGCGTTCCTAATACCCTCGTCTGGCTGCTGCCTTGAAGTCGTCTGAAGAGCAGAAGTTTCCAGAAACAGGTGCCGTACATGAAAACACGCCAGCCTTCAGTGTTAACCACCTCAGCCCACCCCTCCTCCTCCTCCTCCTCCTCCTCCTCTTCCTCCACCTCCCTCTTGGCAAAGCGCCCGGCAGACTCAAACATCCCCTCTAGCAAATATGCAGTCCCCCCCCCCTACCCGCTACCCCCCCCGTCCTCCTCCCCTCCCTCACCCTCCACCGCCATCTAAACATATCCTGCCTGGCCTGGCGGATAACTTTCCATGAGGCTTTGAGTGACATCGGAGAGGTTTTTTTTCTTCTCCTCCTTCCCACAAAACCAGATCCCATTCCCAACGGAGGAGGAGGAGGAGTGGATGGAGGAGAACAGGCCCTCGTCCTTCCTCCATGAATCACGACTGGGAACCAGATGTTCACGGCTAACAGTGACAGGCAGGGAGGCTCTGCTGCCGGGTGCTCCGACGGCGTTCAGCTACCATACATAGCCTGTCATTAGCACAGGGGGTTTGGGCTTGGAGAAGAGAGCATGTGAAGCTCTCAGAGTCATGGAAACCCTGCCCTGGATGGATAGGGATCAAGTGGATCCTGGGTTTTAGGGCTCAGTTCACCCTGCTGACAAACAGCATTGATATAATTACATCCTCTCTCTGAACTCTGGACCTCAACATCATCAACCTCAACCATCATGAAGCTTCTCCATCTGCTGCTCAACACCCGGTGTCAGGTAGGTCTTCACTGGGAGAAACCCTCTGGAGACAGGAAGTGATGCGTTTTACGTTTCAACGAAGAAGAACTGGGTAGTTAGCGTGAGCAGCGATAGCCACTGTGGCTGAACAGACAGAGACAAGAGCGCCACCTACAGGAAACTCAAACTCCACCGACAACAGACGGAGAAAGACGTCACCAAAATAAAATACATTTAAAATGAGAGTCTCATTGGGATTAAGGATCAGGCTCAACAATTAACAACAATTAATACTCAATTCACCTTTGATTGACGCCATTTCTCTGGGCGTCAATCACCAGATTGATGATATATGATCAGTAACTGTCTGATCACTTCTTCAATCTCACTCCACTGAAAACTGCTGTTCAGCTTTCCAGCCTCCCTGGAGATCACCCAGATCCACCGGGCAAGAGGACGACTGGATCCACACATTTGTGCTAATAGGTCTGTGTGTGTGTGTGTGTGTGTGTGTGTGTGTGTGTGTGTGTCTGGGTTTCCTGGAAACATCCTACCATGCCTGAACAGGAGCTGCGGGGCCAGCCAGCTCAGCAGATTGAGCTGTCTATCCGTCCACACAGCGCCGGTGTTATCCTACACCGAGGCTGGCAGGGACTCCTTCGGCAGCGCTGGCCGGGAGCCGGATCTCCGACCGGGTGCAGCTCAACGCCCCGAGGCTCCGCGGGGAGGTGATGAGGATAGACCACATATGACAGACGTAGACCGCCGTCACGGGGTGGCGGTGTCTTAAAGCACAAGCTGCTCAGTGTCTTCACGTCAGACCGCAGACCTCGTGTGATCAGGGTTTAGACCCCGGGATCCATGTGGGAGGATTTGATTTGTACTGGATTTCAGAACTGACTACTTCTCCAATGAGGTTGATTTATAGTAAATTAAATTAGAGTTATTATGAAACTATTCCTCATTTGTAAGGGAACCCCCTGGACCCCCCTCAAGGACCCCTGGGGGACTCTGGATCCTGCTTTGGGAACCACTGGCTTATAGGATAGAGAACAGGGGCTTGTGGGGGATTCTCCTGTAAAATGAAGAATAGTTCAATTTCACCTGAGGAGGGAGGAGGAAGAAGCTCCTCGGGGATCAATAGCAAAAAAAGAGAAAAATCATGAAAGTTACTGTGTGAGTTGAGGTTGAGGTTGATGTTGGATTGGGAAATGTTTGTTTTGTTATCTGCCTTTTTTCTGTATGATGACTTATAATGTCTCCAAATGTGTTTTTATTCTTTTAATTGTGAAGCACTTTATAGTGCTGTGTAATAAAGTTTCTTCTTCTTCATGGGTGTAACTTTAAGTATAGTGTAGTTAGGTTGTATCTGGGGTTTCCTCCACAGTAACTTCATTTCATTTAAACCCTCTCATCTGTTGTTTCTATCTTTTCTATTCTCTAATCTTTTCTTCTAAATGTCTCTTTTGAATCTCCAGTGTTTCCTTCTTCTGCTGCTGCAGGACAGGAGTAGGACCCAACGTGTTTTAAACCTTTCATGGAGTTTCAACCTTTTCTTCCTGCATGAAAAATAAATAAAAGAAATGAACCGTCGTTGAGACCTTTAGGACCTGGAGGACCTGGAGGACCTGGGGGACCTGGGGGACCTGGGGGACCTGGAGGACCTGGGGGACCTGGGGGACCTGGGGGTGGAGGGTGAGGGATATCTGACCCCCTCATTGATCCCAGCAGCCTCGTTCCCTCAGTATTGCTCCAGCGAGCGTTTCCTATTGATAAAGTCGCTGATTCAGACCAGATGAACGGTGACGTCGCGGCCTGGCCAGCAGCCCGGCCGGCCGGCTACCTGCTGCATTTGACTGACTCCTCTCCCTAATCAAAAACACGAGCGCCCATTGATCTGTGAAGCGCTGTGAGTCTTCAGCGTTTGATTTGCGGCTCTACGTCTTTCAGTAGCTCTACGATGTTTCAGCTGAGAACTAATTTTCCCACTACTGGAGGGGGCGGAGCCAGAGCCCCAGCAACTGCTTGTTGTTTACGTGCAAACAGCTCGTACCGCCTGGTGATGACCTTTACTTTACCTCCTGATGGACGCATGGAGACGGACAGTCCCGCTCACGTGTACTCTCACGTGCACGCTCATGTGCACACCCACAATACAAACACATTGAAACCCGGCCCGTCCGCCCACATGGCCCCGCGTTGAGCCACTAAACATAAACACTTCCTTCATGTGCACACACACACAAACCCAACCTGTCCCTGAAACATGACCAGACGCCTCCCTCCCTAAAACACCAGACACACACACACACACGCACGCACGCACGCACGCACACACACACACACGTGCACACATATTTCATTTACACACCTTACAAGTGATTTTGTTTCACTCTGACAGCTTGTTCTGTCCCACACACAAAGTTAGAACCTCTGGGGGACGGGATCCCCCCGCCTACAACACACACACACACACACACACACACACATACACACACACACACACAGACACACACAACCCCCCTCCTCAACCAGAGCAGAAGTGTGACAATCACCCTGGAGGTGTCATAACAGCTGCCAGAGTGCTGTGCCATAAATAACCATGATGACAAGATGAAGACACACACACACACACACGCACACACCATCACACACCATCACAAACACACACACACCATCACACACCACCTCGTGGGCCTCTGGGAGTTTGGCAGACTGAGTTTAAAGACATGGAATAGCCCAGGTGAAGGTCTGGCAGTCAGTTTCCTGAAGTGAGATGAAGAAATGTGTCCGGAAGCTTCAGACGATTCACCTGATAATAACAATGATTGACCTGATAGGGATGTGGTCGTCATGGCAACTGAACCTGCTCACTCATTGTAAGTCACTCTGCACAACAGGCAACTGTCTGACATCAGGGTACTGTGGTCTCACATCAGGGTACTGTGGTCTCAGATCAGGGTACTGTGGTCTCACATCAGGGTACTGTCACATCAGGGTACTGTGGTCTCACATCAGGGTACTGTGGTCTCACATCAGGGTACTGTGGCCTCAGATCAGGGTACTGTGGTCTCACATCAGGGTACTGTCACATCAGGGTACTGTGGTCTCACATCAGGGTACTGTGGTCTCACATCAGGGTACTGTGGTCTCACATCAGGGTACTGTGGCCTCAGATCAGGGTACTGTGGTCTCACATCAGGGTACTGTGGTCTCACATCAGGGTAATGTGGTCTCACATCAGGGTACTGTGGTCTCACATCAGGGTACTGTGGTCTCAGATCAGGGTACTGTGGCCTCACATCAGGGTACTGTGGTCTCACATCAGGGTACTGTGGCCTCAGATCAGGGTACTGTGGTCTCAGATCAGGGTACTGTGGTCTAAGATCAGGGTACTGTGGTCTCAGATCAGGCTACTGTGGCCTCAGATCAGGGTACTGTGGTCTCACATCAGGGTACTGTGGCCTCACATCAGGGTACTGTGGTCTCACATCAGGGTACTGTGGCCTCAGATCAGGGTACTGGGGCCTCAGATCAGGGTACTGTGGTCTAAGATCAGGGTACTGTGGTCTCAGATCAGGGTACTGTGGTCTCAGATCAGGGTACTGTGGCCTCACATCAGGGTACTGTGGTCTCACATCAGGGTACTGTGGTCTCAGATCAGGGTACTGTGGCCTCACATCAGGGTACTGTGGTCTCACATCAGGGTACTGTGGTCTCACATCAGGGTACTGTGGTCTCATAGGTTGCATTTGAAGAGTGAATCCACTTCCAACTCCTCCTCAACTCACCCTTCCTTCCCTCCCTCCTTCCATCCTGGGGGACCTGGCCCACTCGTTTTTTATCTCCTCCCTCCATCGCAGACATCCAGTCCCGCCAGTTTCTGTCTTCCTGGTTGGCCAGATAAGAGAATCTGCTGTTACCCCGGTTGCCAAGAGCCCCAGCCCTCTCCGAACAACAGCCCTCATAATCTCCTCCGCCATCTTCACCCGTCTTTTATCTCCCCCCCTCCAATCTCCCTCCCCCAGATCCCAGGTCCTCTGACAGCCGTCTGGTTTTACCGGGGTGCTTCAAAACAGCGGCGCCCGCCAGATTGAATCGATTGTTATTGAAGGAGACAGTGGTGGCGTTATCTCTGACGGCCATGACGCCTCCGAACATCGAGAGAGCGTTAATTCATGCGAGGCCGGCGTCAAAAGACGGGTTCGTGGTATTTCACCAAGCGACGTTTCGCGACGTTGACGTGATCGACAGCGACGTCAGTAGACGAGACGTTTCTCCAATCTGGTTAAGTGTGAAGATGGGAAACGGGAGATAAGGTTTAAATCTCTTATCAACCCTCCTCTTCTCTCGCTGGCTCTTCTTTCACTTAACCTCGTGCAGCCGAGACGAAGTGTTTGAGTCACTCCGTTTTCTCCCCTCGCTCTGTTTTTCTTTTTTTTCAGTCTCTCAAAACTTTGTGGCCTACTTTCAGAGCCCTTTGAAAAATTGTCTTTGGCATGGGTTGGATGAAAGTTGGTGGGGGAGGAGGGGAGCGATGGAGCGCCGGGCAGAGGAAGCGAGTGAAAGCTTGCCCCTTTATCTTCCTGCCCAGACCTCCATCATGTCTGACTCTCCCTCCCACTTTCTGTCTTTTTCTTCTCTCTCCATCTTTTTTCTCTCCTTCCTCTCTCGTTCCCATTGTAAGATTACTCCTCATCACAAATTCTTGCCTTGGGAATGAAAACCACTGTTTTATTTCACAAACTGCTCTGAAAATGGGAGGTAACAGCGGCCAGACACTCTCTCTGATGCAGTTTCAGGTCTTCTAGCGAGAGATTCCTGCCAAAAGGCAAGTGACATGAAATCCTACATATCAAAATTTCAATGTGCGTCCAGATTTGGTCACTTCTGAAAAGGCCGTACGCCTGCTAGTCACAGCATTACATTATCCTGACCATTATTTCAAGATATTAGAAATTAGAAAATTGTTCATGATTTCAATTAGATGCATTTCAAGATTTTTTATTTCATCTTTTTAAAAGGAACCTTTATTTATCCAGGGAAAGTCGCCTGAGAATCTTTTCCAGTTGCACTCGGCTTCACATTCATATGGTTCCACACATTCACACTGGGAGCTGCCCAGTACAACCACAGTCTTCTACTGGTGGCCACTGAGCAGTTAGGGGTTCGATGCCTTGCTCGAGGGCACCTAGACAGCGGTTCTAGGGAACCACCCTCGTTTCACCAACCACTCCTGGAAACCTTCTAATCAGAAGTCCACTTCTCTAACGTCTAGCTCAGTGGTTCCCAATCCAGTCCTCAAGTCTCCGTCAGCTCTACTCAGGCACACCTGAACCAATTAAGGTATCATGAAAATGTGAAGCGTCTGATTGGTTCAGGTGTGTCTGAGTACAGCTGGAGCTAAAGCCTGCAGGACAGGGGGAACTTGAGGACTGGGTTGGGGACCACTGGTCTAGGCTATTGCAGCCCCCGTGGAAAAACCCCCGGTCTGCCCCTTGGATCCTTTTCACCTGGTGGATCAATTCACTAAACTAACTAAACCCTAAATTGGATGAGACAGCGGCTGCTAACTTCTCATGATGACGCAGGGCGTTCAGCCAGAGGGACGTTGATGAGCGTCCATTGCCTGCCAGTGACCTCTGACCTCTGACCTCACGCTAACCTTTACAGTGGGTAATCCATTGTGGTTAATGGAGGATAATAGGCTGGCAGGCTTTGTCACAGCTGAACCAGGATCAGATTGTTGCAGTAAGGTCTCAGGCTTTTATATAATATACCATCAGCCTGGCAGTAACACCCAGCCTCCATGAGGGTTAGGCTCTGATTGGATGGATGGACGGATGGTTGATGGATGGCTGAGGACTTGCTGGGTGGATGGATGATGACTGATCTTAACCAGTCGCCCAGTCTTGAGATGTTCTTTACGATGAGATGGTTTGTTGTGGTCTTCAAACATGTCTTTAAAAACAGTGTTTACAAAGTGCTTCACATAAAAACTGAAGAAATCACACAAACATACTGAATAAAAATAAATGAAACAAGGGAACAAAATGAAATGAAACAAATCCATAAAAAAATAAAAGCCAGTCTACAGAAATGAGGCTGAAACGATGAAAGAAACGATAAGATAACAGAATTAGTTCCAATCATGCTGTACTGTGGAAAGCCATTGATTGATTCACTGACAGATGGATTGATTGTACCAACAACCGTGAAGAAGATCACGTCATCTTCAGACTGAAATCATTTTATTCCAGTTCTGTGTGAAGCTTGTTTTGTTAGACAGAAGAAGAAGTGAGAGTCTCGTGGCGGCTCTGTGTTGTGATCCGGAAGGAGAACGTGAAGAGAGAAGTCGAGCGTGATGAAAACAAACCAACGGCCACTTCCTCCTCAGCCGGGTGAACTCAGCTTTCTGTCATGCTGCGGTTGCAGGAAAGAGACACAAACCAACTCCTGTCTCACTTCCTGTAGTAAAAGCAAATGCAACCGCCATCTGCTCAGCCAAGTGGCAACAAGCAAAACAGGAAGAGAAATAGAGACGAGTCTGTGAAGAGGCAGCATGACGGGGCACACTGAAGTACCGCCCAGCCTCAACAGTGTTGAGTTGGTCTCTAGTAGTATATAACATGTGTCATTCGGTTGTATACGTTTTTAGTTTGGGTGAATGAAACCTTTAACATTACAGTCATTTAACCCTGGCAAGGTTAGTGCCTTGCTCTACCTAGTGATGAGACAGACCAGAATGCAATGCAGTAGCCGAGACAGACCAGAATGCAATGCAGTAGCCAGGATAGACCAGAATGCAATGCAGTAGCCGATATAGACCAGAATGTAATGCAGTAGCCAGGATAGACCAGAATGCAATGCAGTAGTCAAGATAGACCAGAATGTAATGCAGTAGCCGATATAGACCAGAATGCAATGCAGTAGCCAGGATAGACCAGAATGCAATGCAGTAGTCAAGATAGACCAGAATGTAATGCAGTAGCCGATATAGACCAGAATGCAATGCAGTAGCCAGGATAGACCAGAATGCAATGCAGTAGCCAGGATAGACCAGAATGCAATGCAGTAGTCAAGATAGACCAGAATGCAATGCAGTAGTCAAGATAGACCAGAATGCAATGCAGTAGCCAGGATAGACCAGAATGCAATGCAGTAGCCAAGATAGACCAGAATGCAATGCAGTAGTCAAGATAGACCAGAATGCAATGCAGTAGTCAGGATAGACCAGAATGCAATGCAGTAGTCAAGATAGACCAGAATGCAATGCAGTAGCCGATATAGACCAGAATGCAATGCAGTAGCCAGGATAGACCAGAATGCAATGCAGTAGTCAAGATAGACCAGAATGCAATGCAGTAGCCAGGATAGACCAGAATGCAATGCAGTAGTCAAGATAGACCAGAATGCAATGCAGTAGCCAAGATAGACCAGAATGCAATGCAGTAGTCAAGATAGACCAGAATGCAATGCAGTAGCCAGGATAGACCAGAATGCAATGCAGTAGCCAGGATAGACCAGAATGCAATGAAGCCACAAGACATGATACGTTTTGAGTGAAGGGGCGTGGCCACGATGAAAGACACGGCCCAATGTTCCTAAACTAGCTAGCTATATTTCGTTGCCCACACACCCACCTCTGATTGAAAGTAACACATTCCCACCCCTTCTCTGGGGGTTGTCAAAAGGCATTCTGGGAAATCACTAACAGAAATCACTAACTGAGGCAGAAGTAACCAAGGCACGCTGAGCGAACGTGGACACACCAACCCTTCATCACTTGTTGGTCACGATGGTTCTTCATCATTTCTTCCCCTTCCAGATGTTTTGACTCGCCTCGCTATTTTCCTGTCAGGTCTTTGAAATCTGAAATCAATAAGATCAGTTTAGTTTACGGGTGAGTTGGCTAATCTGGTCTTTGACTGGTCAGCGTGTTGTTGGTTCGTTGACTGACTTATTGATCGATTGATTAATTGGCCGATTGATCTTCGAGGCCTGGGTCAGCATGAGAGGATATGAGGCTAGTACATGTGTCTGCCTCCACATTGCTGATGCAGGATATTGGGCTCTTATTGATGACTCCACTGACCTCTCCTGCACACACACACACACACACACACACACACACACAGCCAACAAATGCTGCGTCTCATGTCAGACGTGAGTACGAGCTGCCGACGGGGAGAAAACGTTCATCACTCTTCTAGCGGTGATCACAAATAGGACATGAGGGAATGACTTGCAGTCCAACGTCTCCCACTTGGAGTCACAAATTGCACAACAGTGTCAACACAGGCAGCAAGTCCACGGACGTCTGCACTCCGAGGTAATAAAAATCAGATTCACCAGTTGCACTCACAATACAGCGAACTGTACTTATGAAAGATGAGCAATATCAGCTGCAGTTTGTTTATGTTTGATTTTACATTCAGAAATAAAAATGGTTTTGGATGTGAGACGTCACCCTGAACATCAGAGGTCGCAGCTCCTCCTTTATGGCTTTGTTTGGTGAATATATAACTTAATATCTTAAGTTTTTAAGTTGAGAAGTCAAATCTTGGTCAGTTCAGCTTTAAGTAAACTGCACTTGAGACCTGGAAGTTGGAAGCTGAAAGAAATCACCAGCAGCTGTAAGTATTGTTCCTCGGAGGCCCGACGAAAACCGTTTCTAATGAGTCCTGAAATTGTTTTCTCCAAATCAATTGAGCAGAACTAGATTTCACTTGTGCATGAATGGCACAGTCACTGGCAAGTCGACAACCGGTTCAGAGGAAAGCAACACTAATGAGAGTTTTCTGTTGTCAGACTGAGTTACACGACGCTGTAACGCTTCCAATTGTATACAAAAAAAGAGCTTTGGCACCGTCTGGATCGGAGTTCTTCACTCCATCCTGCTGCGGTCCGTCCAATTCAATTACTTTCAGTTTTGTCAGACACAACGCAGTACTTTCCCTAAACCCGCTGCCAATTCTGTTGGATTTAATGTGAATCCCCGGTGTGTCGTTCATGAGTAACTGATTTGTGGTTCTGTAAAGGCTCCAAGGAAAGCAGGAAATGTTAGATTTCTATTTTGGCGATGTGTTTCATGGTCCCTCACCCGGCTTCAGAATGAGGTTGGACTCCTTCATTGTTGCTTAGGTGAAGCTGGAAACACACTAGAGGAGAATCAGACAGATTTCAGACAGATTTCCCTCCTTCTGAGAATCAGGATCGCTTCTAAGGCTTCATCAGGACCGAGCATGAGCAAGGATCTTCTGGCAGTGTGAAGCTTTACAGACTAAATCTGAACTCACAAGCAATAATATCAAACATGTCTGATATTTACGATTCCATATCTGTGTGGCTCCTGTAGTGCGTCGGTATTTAAGGGACATTTAAGGGCTAATCTCATGGTTTCATACTCAGGAGAGTTCAATAAGACTGATTAGAGATCATTTGGAGATCTGTTGTTGTGATCAGAGTGAGATCAAGAGTTGAATTTGAGAAATTAAGAGAAAACGCCTTTAGTCTCATCTCAGTGTTAAAAAGCAGCAGACATAAGGGATAACTGTGAGATCTCTTGCTTCCTGTGGGATCCTCCTGTCCCATCATCCTGTTGAGGTGGAGGAACATGAGTCTGAGTGTTGAGATTCACCTCTCCTTTCTCCGACTCACTAACTCTCAACCAGAGGAAATGAGAGTCCGAGTCGAGAAGTGAGAGTATTTCTGAGGTAAATCGGGGACTTCAAGTTCAAGTTTGGCAGTTGGGGAGCTTTTTCCCGCCCTTTCAAAGTCACATGACTGCGGTGGTTGATTTCCAACAAATAGGGAAGGAAATGACTCTGCCGGAAGATAACTATGCGGTTGATATGTGTTACAAACACATGGCTCAGTCCAACAGAAAAACCACAAGCACTGAAGCAGCAGCAACCTGCACAATCTTCAGCCTGCACAGCTACATTCAGTACATTCACTAAGAAATCTTGCATGTGGACGAGGACAGATCAGGATCTTGTGAGCATGAAGTCTCACAAAGCAAGGAGATAGAGAGCAAAGAGTTCAATCTGTGTGATGCACAAATGCATCGTTTTGTCAGTTATGAAAATGAACCTGTTAGTTCTGTCTGAGTTTCTTATTTCTTTCTAAAGCCATGCACATTTAATTAACGGTTTAACGGTCTAAAGAAAAAGAAAAAGGGTGGCATAAAAACATTAAAAAAGTGACGCGGGGCATCCGTTAAACCGCTAGGTTTTCCCACTGATCCTCACTGTAGTCACAGATTACCTTTTCACTTCTGATTTCAATTGTAAATGTCTAAACTGAACAACACAAGGTTGCTGTGTTCCACCTGAACCATCTAGCCTCTTCATTTCATAGCAACATTCCCATTTGAGTCATTCAGCTGCTCCTGTAGGAGGTGCAGCATCTCTAAAGTGACATGCTGCTTTTTTGCAGCTGCACAACAATACGTTCCCCAGCAATGCCGATGGTGTGATAGGACACGACTGTATTATTTCTTTATTGTGGTTCTAGAAATAACCGTGGTAAATTTCAGTTGTGTGAGGGTGTTGCGCAACACTGGTGACCTTGTGTTAAGTCTCACTGCATCTTTAAGGCGTTTGTCCTTCCCTTACAAAGGCTGCAGAGCCCCGGCCTCCGAGGGAACAAAGATAGTACATGGCAATCCTATCTCTCTCGTGTGGCTTGGAGCGCTCTGCTAGCCTCTGCCAAAGAGATACTAGGGGATGGGGGTGGGGGGGGGTGGGGTAGGTAATCCTAGCCTAGCTACCGGGAGAGAATTTCACCAGCCCAGCACTTCCAGTGACTCCCAATAAGTGGGAGAGTGAGGTAGGCTGGTGTGTTGTGAATGTTTCCACCCAGTAAGATGACTCATAACTTCACCAGCCACTTTCACTGTTTCACCAGTTAGAGTAGAGACGAACCTCCTCCGGGTGCTTGGGCACCTGCCAAACTGTCTGGTTGAGTATTTACCAGGCTTGTGGTGATTTCTCATCTCCTGGATATCCTGGGCCGAGGAAAACAACTGGCCTCTGAGCACTTTGAACTCCACGTGGTAACCAGGGAATTACACAGAATTACGACCTCTCATTTATCACTTCCAAGCAAAACACATGATGAAATTCCTGTTTGAGACTGTTGACTTTGCACACATTCCCTGTGCAGAAAAACATTTCAGCCTCTCTTCTCTGTACGGGGGCGGACAGTCACTCCATTGTGCGCTGTGCTGTGGTACCCGGCGCTCCAGTGTTATGTCTGAGCCATGTTAGCAGCTCCCTGCCTGAACCGTCTAACCTCCGCTGGCAGTCCCCGGCCCGGCCCGCCAAAACAAAGCCCGAGGCCATGGGAGTGACTCACTAGTCTGCAATTCTACCGCTACGACTTCCCACGCCAAAATGACAACAACAGAGCTAACCTCCGAGTGAGAAGCAGCTCTTGTGACTGCATTCCATCACGTGAGGAGAATGCCGTTTCCGTGGCAACCTCATTTACGCCCCGGGAGAAGTGTGTGTTTTTACTTGGGCTTGTTAGGATGTACAGTACCAGTCAACGGTCTGGACTGTTTCTCATGTTCTTAAAGGCATTTTGATCTGAAGGCTTTTGCTTAAATGCTTGAAATTAGTTTCTTAGACAAACATAAATAGTGAAGTTGATCCTATGTATGAAAAAACTAAAATTTGAATTTAAAAAAATGTAGTTTTCATTTAGAAGTTGAAATGTAGAGGTGGAGACAGTTGAAGCACAATGATTAAATCATCATTTGCCAATGGCAGAATCTAAAATATGAGATAGTTTTGATTTGTTTAACATTGTTTTGGTCACTGCATAATTCCTTTTGTGTCATTTCATAGTTTTGATGACTTTACTATTCTTCTAAAATGTGTAAAATAGTAGAAATAAAGGAAAACCCTTCTATCTAAGTGTGTCCAAACGGTTGACTGCTGCTGTACCTTCACTTTCTCCTGGGCTCTCGTCGTACTGTGACAGTACAATACATTCACATCTGAAGGGGAATACACGCTAATGCAACTGGAGTGCCACAAGGCTCTGAATTTGGACGCCAAATGAGTTAATCAACTCAGTCCACGAACATTCACACCAACACGTGAACACAATCCTGAAAGTAACCCGCTCAGTAGGCTGCACAGGATCCTCACACCACTGAGTGTGTTAGCGTACACAGCACACCAAGCCACCGATGAATATCCATACTACAGTAGCACAGTGGAGGGTATCAGCATTGAGTGAACCGTTTGGGCTTACTGTAATACAGACCTGGAGTCAGTTCAAAATATAGCTGAGGCACGCTGTAGTGAGTATGGGCCTCTACAGGAGGACTGTGGTGTCGTGGGTGAAAGCTGAAGATGATGATGATTAGACCAACGAGGATATGTGAATGATAGAAACCTTTATTTATCCAGGGAAAGTCGACTGACCCCAAAAACACAAGGCATTATGGGTAGAAGGAGACTTGGAAAGCCTAGCATAACAGTCAGTCAGTCAGATGCTCATATCCAGATGTTTCTTCATGTGTTTGATCACCACCTAGGAGCTACCACAGCCCATAATACATGGATTTGATACGAATTATGGTTCAAATTTACATTCCAATTTGTACATTTCCAACATTACAAGCAACCAATACCAGCAGTGAGGAGGTCAAGGGTCAAGGCCACAGCACCCAGACAACAGATGGAACAAATATTCCTGTGAGCCTGAAACGCCGATGTGTGATGGAGAAGGGAAAGAACTCAGAGGAGGCAGGAAGTTGTTTCTGTTGTTATTAAAGATAGGACGGACAGGAACAGGAAGTACAGGAAGAACAGAGCAGATAAGGGGATTTGATTTAGGGGCCAAGGTCGGAGAGAAAACTAAATATTGCGTAGCTTGTGAGCAATGATTTGAACCATTCAAACATCAACTATTATTATAATAATATATATATAATAATAATAAGAAGAAGAAGAAGAATTCATTCTGAGGCAAAAGCAACAAGAGAAATGAGCCACTAAGAGGTGAAGGATGAAACTATGTTAAGATAAGAAGTCATAAATTAGTTAGCAGTTAGCAGAGACGAGATAAACGTACACTTCGTTTGCAAGGCAAAGTGTGATGATGACGATGTGTGTGTGTGTGTGTGTGTGTGTGAGATGAGATCATGCTGCCCCATTATTAAAGCCTAATAAAGTCTGTCAGAGGGGAAACCATCTGCTCTCCACTACAACAGGCCTCGGTGCATTTCCTATCTCAGACGCTCTCACGTTAAATCAGCCTCACTCACTTCCTGTTTTGGTTGAGGGCGAAGTGTGTCGGGGGACTTTGAGCGGATGACATCATTGTGTAAAGTAGCAGCGAAGGGGGGGGGGGGGTGGGGGGCTCGGTGAAAACCCGGTTGGATGTACACAGAGATACTACGCTGTGACACAACCTGGCCAACTGAATCAGAGCAGGAAGCTGAAGCAGGCGGCACGTGATCCACCGCACCGCAGCGCTATCGGGTTTCAGCGCTGCAGGCTGTCGTGCATTTTGCTTTCTGATTAGAAATGAATTGGAAACGCTTGTTGAAGTGGTGATTCTATTTAGGGTACATAGGGCTCACTGGAGGCCATGTGTCGCTCATTCACTTCATGATGTCTGGCAGAACTGCAGCTTCTCCAGACCTGTTTGATCTGACACGTTGTACAAAAATAAAATGCAGTTGACATTCACATGATTTAACACAACTTAACACAAGGAAAGACGTTCTGTACCATCACCCATCACCACAATGAAGCTTTATACAACCATACCTGCTGTGGGGTCCCAAGTCATCATTTATCAACACACATACACATTTTTTACCAAATGATATTTCTCAAACAAGATTACATCATTTAAAAAATAATAATAATTTAAACTAAACTAAACTAAAACTAAAATAATTTAACTTTTTCACGGTTAAAGCACCAGTAGTAGCGTCAATAACGCATAAAGACCATATTAATTTAATTTATTAATATCTGGTATTAGTTGTTCACACTGTGAACAAATGACAATTTAATATGTATTATCATTTATCTGTATTTTATTATTTTATTATGTTTGTGTTATTTTATCTTTTTTTAATGTGAAGTGCATTGCATTTGTTTGCACAAAATGTGCTATATAAATAAAGTTTGACTGACTGATTGATCGTGTGATTAACTATAACACAGTCCCATCGTGTGTTTGACCCCTTAAATCTTTTGCACAATGCGTTTATTATACCATTTATTATATAATTTATTGTATTATTTATTATATCATTGATTGTATTATTTATTATATTTATTATATAATTTATTATATCATTATTGTATCATTTATTATATCATTTATTGTATCATTTACTGTATTATTAATTATATTTATTAGATAATTTATTAGACCATACTTTGATAATAATAATTATTCAAACTATTAAAACAATAATAATATAATAATAATAATACATTGTTTGTTATTGTATTGTTATAGAACAGTTAGAGGGAGATGTTGTAATAAATGAAGTGTGCATGCTTACCAGAGCTTCATGTCACATCTGATCAAGCACCAGGCGAGTGTCGGTCTGCTGGAAACTGGTGATGCTTTAGTTTGAGGACCAGGCCACGCTTTCTGATATTCTGATGTTTTTATTGTTCTGTCTGTAACTAAATGTGCTGATGTCATCGTGCCCAAGCTCCTTCTGACTCACCTCTATGAATTAACGCTTAAATTATAACATGGTGAAAAGAAAAGCCCTTGCATGTCTGGTCACTGAGGAACGAGAAGCAACAACAGCGAGTTGAGATCAGCGGGTTCACCGGCGCCTCACCATAGGGAGGCTGCAAGACAGTTTTTCCTGGAAAGGCCCTTCAAACGAAGACGTGATTGTCCTTGACACTGCATACAATGTTTGCTTTTTCTTTGGCGAAGCAACAAGCAATTTACTCCCCCAGAAAAGAGATGACTGCAGGGGAGAGAGAGGGGGAGGGGGGTGATCAGGTGATGGGTGGAGGACTCCAAGTCCAATCATGCTGAGGTCTAAAGAATGTCATGTCAAATCTCTCCACAGTTTTATGTTGAAGCTGCAATATAAACCTTAAAACACCAACAGAGAGTTAGGATATATTCTGTTGTAAAACTGTGCGTGTGTGTGTGTGTGTGTGTGTGTGTGTGTGTGTGTGTGTGTGTGTGTGTGTGCTGTGGGGTTGAGGGAGGGGTGTGTTTGTTCAGATGCAGGGTGAGAGGGGACATGAAGGACTGGCTGGACACCTCGACGAACCCTCGACACCAACCTGCGATTCTCGCCCTCTGACTCCCAGCACCTAGCTGCTGGACACCCATGGGTGCAGGTGGAGGTCAGGGTGGGGGTGGGGGGGGGGGGTATGTGGGTCATGTTCCAACAAAAAGGTTCCCTATTTGTATTGTAGCTAGTAACTGATGCAGCGTCGGTTTAGCGTCTTGCTCCAAGATGGAAGATTACCGTGACTCTCTTCGGTGTACTTGCAGATGTTTGAGTCATTTTACTTTTACTGTCTGACCGTCATCCTGTTGGGTGAACCGTGCTGCTTCTGGCTTTACCAGATATACAGTATATTACACATATACATTTATAGACATCGTTTTTTTAGTTTGGATTCTGGATTCAAGTTACAACAAAATAGTCTCAGTAACTTTTACCCCGAAAAGTAAAATTCTCCCCCCTCTGTCTCCCCCAGTCGCCTGTCCCATCTCTCTCTACTGTAAACTGATTGTGGTGCTGTTTCCCTGCAGGACGGTGCTGTTTCTCCGTCTGGGCTGCAGCAGCGTCCTCCATCACTGAGCAGAGTCCAGGTCAGAAAGAGAGTTTTGAAAGCCAGAAGCCTCAACTCTGTCTAATCGTTGAGTGGCTGGTATTGATCAACAACCCTATCACCTCCTGCAGACATATGGTCATTTTGTGCAGGGGCGGTCCTACCATTAGCCAACAATATCAAGTACGAGATGCGTATTTTCTTTTCATCAGTTTAGAAGAAATGTTCTTGAAAAACACCTTCAAAAAACACCCTTGTTGAGACCTGCAGTATCCCCACTGCCTCCAAGCTCAACCTTCTAGCAGCTCCAGCCTTACATGCAGACTCAGCCCAGCCTGAAGGTACCGAATAGAGGATGGACTGAAAAGAGTGAAGGGTGGGATTCAGGGGGCCCCATGTCTGCCTTTGCCTAGGGCCACAAAATCACTGAGTCCACCCCTGATTTGGTGCTATGGGGCAGTTAAATGGTGCCTAATGCCCCTTTAAATATGAATGTAAAATGCACAGCAGGACTCGGACTCAGCAGGTCACTGGTGTTTATCGAAGGTGAAGCTCATCAGCTGCAGACCGACTGGTTCTCCGTCAGGTTGAAGACTTTAAACTCTGTAGCTGCTGTGTGTTTCAGACGGTACGGTGTGTTCGAGGGCCTCTAAAAACAAAGTGACTTTACTGGGATGTCACCGGGCCTTAAATTATGGTGAACGGTTTGGGAAAACTGGTCACAGCGTTCACGTCATTAACGGTGAAACTGGATCTCTGGCTGCTCTGCTGCGTTGAGGTGCAGAGCGCCAGGCTGCTGTACCCTCAACGTCCTCTGGCTGTCTGGCTGTTCATCAAACGAAACGAGCTCGTAAATCTGGACGACACGCCACCCTGCAGGAAGTGGCTCCGCGCCGGGGCCAAAACAGCTCGCTTTTAAATAAAGGATTTAACCGAGGTGAGTCTAATCCGCCGGGCACTTTGGGAGCGCTCAATTCGCTGACATATTTACGACCCCGGCTGCCGCAACCTTCTGTTGGAAGTACGGCCCGAGGCTGGGGAAAAGGTCCGCACAAATCAATATGATTCATACGTCAGGACTTTAAATTGGTCGAGCTGCAACGCTGCAGTTCACCTTGACTCCCGTTCAGGAGTGTGACAGGCGTCCGACACACCGCGGCTGAATGTGAGGCTTCCTGTGTCATTCTCAGGTCAGGGATGATTTTTTTACACCGATGCTCCGGCTGCTGTGACCTCTGACCCCTGACCTGCTCACTGCTGGTCGCTGGTAATGTTGAATTGAATCGTTCTCCACTGTAAACCGTCTGGAGAGAGATGTCGGCCACATGATCTCATTTTAAGTTGGTATGACACCATTTTTTTTTTTTATCTTTATAAAATGTCTTGTAATGCCTCATGTCAAGCACTTTGAACTGCCTTGCCTACATGTATACAATAAAATGTTCTATTGGATGCTGGTGATGTCGGTGATCTATTGAATTTTATTCTACTGTTGCAATTATTGAAAGCCACTCAGGACAACAAATACAAATCAAGTCCATCTGACATATATTATTAGTATATTACAGTATATTACAGTATATTACAGTATATTACTGTCATGTGTTGAAGCGTTGTTGAGATTGAATGAAAGTGAGAAAATGAGATTTCCACCATTAAAATAATAAAATAATATATTATCAAAGTATGAAAATAAATGTAAAATAATATATATATAAAATACTTTTAAATTAAATTCACCAACATATGATTGAGGTTTCTATTTATCTATTTCGTCCCTTGGTTGCAGGAAATGTAATAATCTGTGTTTCTGTAACATTGAGCAGTAATTGTCAGGTGTCTTGGATGGATCGTACAGTTTTCATGGTTTCATGGTTTGGTTGTTATCATCTCAACACTACGTCCATGCAGCGTGTTGCAGTGTCTTTTCCACTGCTGGACTGGTGAAGTTCAGTTTCCCACCGTTCTCATTAGCTCTGCTGCAAAATGATTTACAGTCTTGGCGGATGAAAAAGGCCATTTTCCCTTGGTGTGAGCCGCCAGAAACAACAGAATCCTCTCCTGAAATAACTGGAATAACAGCTTTCCTCATGGCCCCGGTGATGGAGTGCTGCTGGAAGGTGTCCTAGCTCCTGAGAAATGAAATATTAATCTCCATCTGTCTCGTGTTTGTGTTTTCGCTTTTGGAAAAAAGAAAAAAAAACCTGCTGTTATCTTAACCGGTGACCTTTGAACTCGTCTGTTGGCTGGACCCCGCTTCACTTTCCCTCCGCAACAAAAACAAAATCGCAGCTGCGTCGTGTTTCCTCTCCCCCACAGAGAACAAACATTTCTCCTGCGAGTGGCGTGGATCCCGTCCAAAGGTTGGCTTGGCTCGGCTGGAGAGCTCCCATGAGCCTTTGCCTTTCAGAGAGGCCTAAAATAGTCAGAGCATGGATTGTAGTAAAAACCCGGTTAGGTGTTCCTGAAGGACTATGGATCAAGACCACCAGGATGCTCTGAGTACAGCAGAGTGACATGTATGATCTACTGTTTATCTTATTATGTTTTGGGGTGCGTTCACAGCCAGCGTGTTCTGATCGGTTTATTAAGCTCTGCAGCGTTTCCTCCTTTAGCTGGTTGGTCTCCAGGTGAGAACAACAACATTCACCAAATAACCGACGAGACGCCTGAAAACGTCTCAGTCCTCTAACAAGAGAACACAAGGCATTATGGGTAGAAGAGAACTGTGGTGGTTCGTTAGGAGAGAGAACGGGATCCAACCAGCTACAGGAAACCACCCCAGAACACAAGGCATTATGGGTAGAAGAGAACTGTGGTGGTTCGTTAGGAGAGAGAACGGGATCCAACCAGCTACAGGAAACCACCCCAGAACACAAGGCATTATGGGTAGAAGGAGACTTGGTCAGTCTGGACTGATGCTCATGTCCAGATGTTCCTTCATGTGTTCTTAACTGGTATGAACACCAGAGAAGAGCAGACAAGTCCATCATGGTAGATCAAGTGACTGGAACCAGGTTGGTTTGGACTCTCTAACCTGGTGGGATGACAGGTTACCAAAACTCAACCAATCAACCAGCTGCTGGGGAGTCATGGGACTTCTGGTTGGCTTGTGATTGATCGGTGTGAACCTGAATCAACCAGATACTAAAATACATCAAAGTCATTTTTCCTCTCTGGTTCAGACCAAAGAAAACCAACTGTGATCTTTAGACTGGATTATTACACATCATGTCACGTCAACAAGTCGCCAAGACAAACTCCTGTTACTGTACCTGAAGATTAAACTGAGTCAGGTGATGAACACAACACTTTATTCTTTGTCTTTTCCAGGATATTTCCAGGATGTTTCCAGAATGTTACCAGTATGTTTCCAGGATGTTACCAGGATGTTTCCAGGATGTTTCCAGAATGTCTCCAGGATGTTTCCAGGATGTTTCCAGAATGTTTCCAGTATGTTTCCAGGATGTTTCCAGAATGTCTCCAGGATGTTACCAGGATGTTTCCAGGATGTTACCAGGATGTTTCCAGAATGTCTCCAGGATGTTACCAGGATGTTTCCAGGATGTTTCCAGAATGTTTCCAGGATGTTTCCAGGATGTTTCCAGGATGTTTCCAGAATGTCTCCAGGATGTTACCAGGATGTTTCCAGGATGTTTCCAGGATGTTACCAGGATGTTTCCAGGATGTTTCCAGGATGTTTCCAGGATGTTTCCAGGATGTTTCCAGGATGTTTCCAGAATGTCTCCAGGATGTTACCAGGATGTTTCCAGGATGTTTCCAGGATGTTACCAGGATGTTTCCAGGATGTTTCCAGAATGTTTCCAGGATGTTTCCAGGATGTTTCCAGAATGTTTCCAGTGTGTTACCTGGCTGTGCTGTTGACAGGGCAGGGCCATTGCAGCAGATTGTACAACACATAATGTCCGACCCTGCGCTCCGTTTTAATGAACACAAACCGCCACTCGTCGCCCTGGCAGGCGGTCCGGTCGATACAGAACCGCCGTGGCTGAAACCCATTTACACCGGGGTTGTCATAGGGACTGCATTGATTCTGCTGAACAAAGGACTATTAATCGTCTGCAGCGAGGTGGAGGCTCGTTCCAATGACAAGATCCACATTTGTTCAGTTGTTAGAAACGGGCAGGCGACGCCAGTAGTGTGTTTGTTCTCTCTGTTTACTGTCAGAGGGGCTCGAAACGTCTCGGATCAGGATCTAAACTCTTACGCTGAAATAAAGCCTTGAAATTCAGTTTCAGAGGTTTAATTTGTTGTGGTTTCTTGGTGTTTTTCACCGATATTCTAAGATAAGATGAAACTTTATTGATCCCTGTGGGGAAATTAGGTTGATTCTCATCGATCTATAATTGTTTTCATCCTCCTGTTTATTTCAATTGCCAAACTTGCCTTTAATGTCATTATCACGGGTATTAAAGAAGTTAGTTCAACTTGATTACATTTGTACGTGCCCTGTGGCGGAGGTGGCCTGGTGATCAGATCAACCTGTCCAGCTTCACATCACAGAATAATGTACAAATGTAAGTTGAAGAACTTCAGCTAAATGCCTTTTTAACAGGAGGTCTAACTCACACATGGGCTGCTGTGGGGACCTGACCTGTGACCTCTGAGGCTAACGGTGATTAAGGGCAAATGAAATGTGATGTGATTTGATTTGAAGCAGACTTCTCTAACATTGTCTCCAACATGGAGACCAGGCTGGACGGTCGGACCATCTACCAGTCCTCCATCACCACTTAACAGACTGATGGCCTCCCCTGATGAGTCCAGGCTATTAATGCCACTTCCTGGTTGACCTGACATGTGACCGAGACATTACCCATCAGGTCATTCCCAAGGGCATCTGTAGAGGCTTTCCATTGCACTAGTCCTGCAGTGGTTATGGTGCAGTATCAATACTATTACACTATCTGTACTATGGTTATGGTGCAGTATCAATACTATTACACTATCTGTACTATGGTTATGGTGCAGTATCAATACTATTACACTATCTGTACTATGGTTATGGTGCAGTATCAATACTATTACACTATCTGTACTATGGTTATGGTGCAGTATCAATACTATTACACTATCTGTACTATGGTTATGGTGCAGTATCAATACTATTACACTATCTGTACTATGGTTATGGTGCAGTATCAATACTATTACAGTATCTGTTCTATGGTTATGGTGCAGTATCAGTACTATTACAGTATCTGTACTATGGTACCATAATACTGATACTGTACCATAGTACTGAAACTGTAACATAGTACTGATACTGTACCATAATACTGAAACTGTAACATAGTACTGATACTGTACCATAGTACTGATGCTGTGATAGTACTGATATTGTAACATAGTACTGATGCTGTGATAGTACTGATACTGCACTATAACCACTGCAGGACCAGTAAAGGTCCAGTATCAGTACTATGGTACAGTATCAGTACTATCACAGCATCAGTACTATGGTACAGTATCAGTACTATGCTACAGTATCAGTACTATGGTTTCCCCAACATACTGGAAGAACAGGCTGTACTGTGCTAGTATGGGTAAGCCACACTAGTGTACTCCGCCTCACCTCTGGAGAGGCAGTATGGGTAATATCCAGGTCAAAGGTCGGCGCCTTCGATCACGTCCAGCTCATCAGACGACAGCAGCATCGTCGCCTTCGCTAACTTTCCCTCCGCCCTGCGAGACGAGGCAGAGAGTGAAACTCCTCCGTTGCGGTGATTTGTCCTTGTTACCCAGCCTCTCCCCGGGTGCCGCATCCGTCTCGTGATTGGGTGTGATCCCGGCTGGTAACCATAGCGACAGTTGCTGGGGCCAGCCAGCAGCAGAAGAAGAACTCTGCGGGGGGAAGTGATGCACTCAAAAGTAAGGACTACTGAAGGACAGTGGGGAGGGGTGAGGTGGGGGGTTTATAGGCAAAGGGGTGCAATCCATTGGTGGAGCGTGGGTGAGTGGGGGGGTGATACGGGGGGAGGGGTTACAGAGGTGAGGTCGCCAGCTGTGTCCTCGGCAGCGGGCCACAGGTGTGTATGTGGATGAGACAAATGGGGAAAACCACAGGGATGCGTCCCATAACACACTTTCACTTTCTGAGAGAAGTGACACCTGAACGCATCACCAGACGAAGCAGCGCCCCCCGTGACCCTCAGTGAGGTGAACCTTTCCTCCAAGTGTCTGCAGTATGACGACGTAACGCCCAGGACCAATCACAGTGATGGAGATGCATCGTTCCCACAAGTTCAGTTCAAGTGATGAGTGATGTCTGAGACACGACGCGCCAACAGTTTGATTCAGTATTTGGTTGATTCAACCTCGAGCATGTTCTTGCTGCTGTGTGAGGTTTTGATTTAAAAACCTCTGAAAGGACCGAGTGACACATTAACTGCTCCCAGGTCAGTGCTAGCTATTTACTCTCCATACAGCGTGTATTAGTACTACATACAAACCTTGAGTGTTTCTCAACTGGGGTCAGAAATGAATGGGGGCCCTTGAAAGTTCATACAACTCCCAAATACTGAACCTTTCTTGATTGTCACTTATCTTATCACATCTTATTATTATGCAGCCTGAAGCAGGAGAAAATGTTATATTCTGATTTAAAACACAACACAAATCTGATCAATGGGGCCAAAAATGCCATTTTTTAAATTATTTTTTTAATTGTTTTCTTATTTCTCAACTAGCTCTCAGCTAACTGGTTGTCAGATTATTCCCTGTGAGTTCTGACGGGTGAAAAGACGGTAAAACTGTTTTTTCCCAACCAATTCTTCACGTAGAAAAAGTTCAGAAAGCATCTCACATCATTTCACCCAGTTCATCAGATCAGCCTCCTAGCAAACACCCTTCTGTACTTCAACACGTCCTGAGACACCATTGACAGAAGTCTCTATCTGCCGAGCAGCATCCACCCAGCCGGGCCTGACCGTGATAACGTGAGCCCGCTAACCGGTACCTGGCCCGCTGACTGATGATCCATGGACGTCTGGACAGTTGGCTTTGAAGTCAGGAGAGACTAGCGCCGCGCTAATCTCTTTAAACTCCTCGTTTCCTCCCGCCGTTACGGTGCTGCGATAGCGCCGCCGTAATACTCGGTGACAGTATCTGTGCCGAGATTATCCGCCACTGCCAAACTGTGAATTTTTCAAACGGGATCTTTCTGAGAGGGATGTAATGTGCGGTGGCGGGGTGGCTCAGTGGTTGGAGAGACCGCCCCGCAACCAGAAGGTCACAGTTTGATCCCGGCAGCGTGCGGCGTGTCCGTCACGCGTGATCCGTCAGCAGACGTGACGTGAGAGCGGAATTCGGCGGTTTCGTACGAACAAAAGAATTTGCAGAGGAACCGAGGAGATCAACTGTCTGCAATTGGTCTAAAATATCACATGGCTGGTTGTGTTGCATTGTGGGAAAGTAGGTCACTCTTTATTTGGATAGTCCCCTTTACTATCAAGTGACTACAATGTGAGTTTCAGGTGATACAATAGTGTGAGAAGCACCAAATACGCACGTGACACTTTGTTGAACATCTACCTTTTGTCACCTGATCGTTCAGGATCAACATTGAACCATCAAAATAAAGTCTCACCAGAAAGCGTCTCCATTTCTTCCTCCAGCTGATGCCTCTGTTTCCATCTCTTTAATCCTGCTGTGTGTCAGTCAATGAACAACGCATGCCGCGACGTGTTTCCGCTGCGGTTTCATTTCAAGTTCAGCTTAAAGTTCTCCGTCACCTCAAGTGTCCTCGAGCGAGACGCTGAACCGAACCGCTCCATGCTCACTCATCTAAGAGGCACTTACACCAGTAAGAGCTGCAGGATGCCGAAAAACATAAAAGGCAAATGAAACATTATTTTTAATCACAGCACTTCCTGGTTGGTTAGGGCCTGAACACCAGCTGGGTGAAGACAAAACATCAGGTTGTTTGGTTTGAAGAAAAGGGGAAGTTATACCTCCCTGACAGGGTTCTGGTGTGTTTCAGTTATGCTGCAGTCACCTTGAGTTGAGTTTATCACAACACTGTTTATGGAAAATGAGATATCCACCGTTTAACTCATGAGTGCAATTAAAGGCATCCTAAGATCTGTGCTCACAAAATAAGGACACTGAAAAAAAACTCCTTATTTAGCAATTATTTATTAGCAAATATTGAGCAATGGATCCTGCAGGGGGGAAATGGGGGGGGGACTTGTGATGGATCAGGTCCAGCAGGAAGTCGCCTCTGTTGGTCTTTCATGCTCGGCCTATTTCTGTTCGCTAGTCTGGGATCTTCTGCCTCGACCCCCGAGGGGCTGTTGGCTCAGACCAGGTTCAGAGCTGGCGCCAGATCTTTGCATGATTTAAAAGCAATCAATAAAAATCTTGAAATCTATCCTAAATTTTATAGGGAGGGAATGAAAACCAGGAGTGATGTGATGTTCTCTCTGCTGGGTCTTGGTGAGTCTGGCAGCAGCACTGTTGTAAAAAAGGGAGTTACAATAGTGAGAGGAGACGACAGCATGCAGGACAGTTTCCATAGAAGAGATCTCATTTGTGTCCAAGTTGGAGGAAACTGCACAACAGACTCGGTGTTCGTGTCTCGGCTCAGGTTGCCGTGCAGAACGGTTTTTACTATCTGCTGTAACGTCGGCGGATCATGAATCAACAGCAGAAGTCGCCCGGCGGCCAGGAGACGAGGCCGCGACGGGAAAATGATTTACTTCTCAGGAACAGAAATTCAGCTCAGCCTTGGTGGGCGTTTTGTTTTGCTATCGGCTCTCACCATGAGGAGCCCATCCAACCAGGACACACACACACACACACACACACACACACACACACACACACTCGCTCTCGCTCTCGCTCTCCCACGCTACCACCCCTACATTTACTATTCAAACTGAACACTGTGTTCCCAAAACAACGCTAAGCGCTCTCTCCTTGTGAGGGAGTCCATTTGTAAAGCTCTATAAATAGGCACCATGTGGTTCCTGCCCTCCGGTTTGCCGGCGGATTGGCCCGGCGCTCCCGCTGGGCTGCAGCTCGCCTCTAACCAGGCCAGTTGAACGCAAAATTGAACGCTTAAAGACAAACGCTTGCTTCCATTTGAGGTCGCAGCCAGCGATGCCAGCGATGCCGCCAGCGAACGCCGCAAGATAAGAAACTCGACACTCATTACCCAAGTTAACAACCCGAGTCTCGGCTCCCCGCTGCAGCGGCTTTTACTGCAAATTTGCAGAGACTTAAAAAAAAAAATCCACAGATATAAAGAATATTTCCTGTGTGTTCTCCTGTCTAAGTGATGCTGTGGTGTTGTTGTTAGGTTGGCTATACATGGATTTAAGTTTGTTGGAGTTGCTGGAAATTGGAAATTGGAAATCCAGAGCAACTTGCAAGTCGAACAGATGCTAAATGCTAAATGCTAAATGCTAAAATGTAAGAAGTGCTGTTAGCTTGGTTGGTTCCTGTAATAAAACCTGCAAAGGCAAAGTAATTCAATTGGAGCTGTTGAATTCTCCTGTGACGTGAATTAAAGCTCTAATGTTAAACTCAATGGATAAATCTAAATGGATCTAATGTAAAACCCAAAGTATATCTTACTGTCATGGATCAATATGTGTGATGTCTGAGTGGTAGGATCAAACAAGATGGCTACAGGACAGCTAGGTATCAATAAGGACTTCTTCTTCTTCTGACTCCTTAATTACAGTAAACGACCGTAAATGGAATCCGTTTCTCCCTCGGTTAACGGACCGTCACTAACGGCGACGCCTCCGTCACGTCACCGGTTAAACATTCACAGTGGAAAACCGAGACAGCTTAGCCCTTCGTCAGACTGGCGAAGAGGAGGGACGCTCAGGGGTTAAACTAACGACCAGCCAGCTGAAGCAGGGTGACGTGGGATACGTCACGGGGATCAGGTGACCGCCGGTCGTCTTTGTTTCCCCCCACGCATCTCCTCTATCCAGGCTGAATTATTGAGTGTGGGAAAAGGGGCCGGCCTATCAGAGGGCCTGGCGGGGGATGCATCGTGACCCATTGTGTTGCCGGGTAGATTTGGGTTTCACCTGTTTTTGCGGTGTGGGTGGGGTTTGCCGACGTGTCCTGTGGTGTGTTCATGTGCGTAGGTGCGTGCATTGAGTTCCTCCGGACGGCGACGCCTCGAGGATGACGGTGTGAAAGGTTCTGCTCCTGAAAGGCATCGCCGTGTATCGCTACACCACATTGTCTGGGAATCCAGGCGGCTTGTATTTCAGATACCTCACCATGTAAAGACACACCTGCCACACCTGACTTCAGCTTCCCAAAGCTATCGGCTTGCCATCCTGAGGCTGAATCACCGAGACCGGAAATGGACAGAAACTACATCCAGAACCTTCTGCTGCAGCGGCAGCCTGGTTCACCGGATGTTCGCCGTTCAGCACCGACGATTTCAGCAGGCTCCTCCCCTTCTGTTCTGACCTGTTGTGACCGTGACCGTCTAGCCAACAAGCTACAGGTAATGTTAGTAATAAACACAAGATTTACAAAGAATTTGTTTAAAAATTGACTAAAACTCTAGCAGGGTCTTACCTGTCTGGCCACTGGCTAAGGCAAAAGGTAGGTATTAAGCTCCGCCCCCAAATATCGTGATTGGTTATCCTGATAGAGCTAATTATCTCACAACGATGATCAGTTTCTTTCTTTCTCATGTATTGGTGCAGCGCTAGAACGAAGTGTGGAGATACATCTGGCCATGCTAACTAGCTAACTAGCTAACTAGCTAACTAGCTGGTTAACTGTAAGGAATGCTGACATTACTATCAAGTCACTTTTAGGGAAATTGAAGGAAGATTTTGACAGGTCGTGACACTAAAACTCAAATCCAAAATGTCAAGATGAATCTTCCGGTTCCTTGGCACCGTTGCTATGGAGACAGAAAAGAAAAAGATGAAGGCGGGTCTTTAGAAACGCATTCAAAGTTATTTAGCTTTTCCTGTAAATGAAGAGATCAAATGAAGGGCAGGACATTGAGAACACACTCGGTGAAAAAGGACTTGGACGAGGAGAGCTGGTCTCTCTTGGTTAGTTTATTGATTATGGAGTATCTTGTGGTCGAAGCAGCGAGGAACTGTCGAAGCTCTGTTCAGCCAGTATCTTTAGACTTGACTTGGCTGCTTTATGTGATTTTAATGGTATATTTGCTATACTTATAATAATAATACTTATAATAATACTTGTATTTGTATATTTGTCTGCAACTTGTATTTTTGTTTGATGCTGCTGCCTCAATTTCACTGGGAATACCTGCTAATATAAAGGTTGAATTTAAACAGTGATCCCTCACACCACTTCACACAAGCGACAAAAAAAAGAGATGACAGAAATAGACTCTTTAATTTGACGTGGTGCAGGAAGGTGCTCGGAGTGGAAAATGTTTCAGGCTATCATCAGTTGGAAATACCCACATGGTGAAACTCTGCCGTGTAAAAGTCACAAAGCGTTCATTATTCTGACACGCAGGTCGTGTGAGACGCTGATTGACTCACACTGTGCAGACATATGGGATCGCTCTGCGCGTCGTAACGTTTGCTTACAGTTCGTGAAAAATGGTTTCGCCTTTGATTTGCCACGGCATGTTGATCGGAGATGTATACACGTTCTCTGCGGCCCCTCGGACATTTAGTTTGTCTCGTGTTTGTATTGTTGGATTTTAAATAGGGAACATTTTCACCACCACCCACATTTTCTGTACATGTGCTGAATGTGAGTAATACGATATAAATATGTTCATCTGCTGTGCATTTTGTTCTATTCAGGAGGAAAACTGGTTTCCACCAACAATATACATGCATTTAATACTATAGCACCTTATGAATTCAGCATTTGATTGCAGCATCCCTTATTGGAGCACTGTGTGTTAAAGTAAAAGTTAATGTATGATAAGTTAAAGCTCATTTTCCATCTGCAAGTCAAATTCAAGAGATTTCAGTGAAATAAATGCAGGGTTATTTCTCAGTGACTTTCAAAAGCCTATTGGTCCTAAGACACAATAGTTTCCGTGACCTCGAGGTTCCTCTGTGTGTCTGGAAGGACTGCTGATGGGCACTGCTTGTTCCCCGACTGCTGCTCTGGTGTTTCTCTATATCTTTGACATTGCGGTCCCTCAGGGTCGCCGCCTCCATCCAGCGCCCGGCCGTGCACTCAGCTGTGTGGAGGTTATTTGATCTGGAGGGCTGACAGATAGAGATAGCGGCTCGGAGGAGGACTCGCCGCTGATTCATGGCCACCGGCTTGGCACGAAGTCAGTCACACCGGCTTCACATCGGCTGTTTCATCACCGGAGTTTCTGTCTTTTGATTTGGAGCTACAACTATTGATGCTAATTTGATAGATCGGTCTACTGTCGGATTATCAGGTCAGTGGCCAGAATGTGGTTCAATCCCAGGAGTGAAAAAGATAGATAGATAGATAGATAGATAGATAGATAGACGATAGATAGATAGATAGATAGATAGATAGATAGATAGATAGATAGATAGATAGATAGATGGATAGATAGATGGATAGATAGATAGATAGATAGATAGATAGATAGATAGATAGATAGATAGATAGATAGATAGATAGATAGATAGATAATAGATAGATAGATAGATAGATAGATGGATAGATAGATAGATAGATAGATAGATAGATAGATGGATGGATAGATAGATGGATAGATAGATAGATAGATAGATAGATAGATAGATAGATGGATGGATAGATAGATAGATAGATAGATAGATAGATAGATAGATAGATAGATAGATAGATAGATAGATAGATAGATAGATAGATAGCTTGCATTTGATGTGAGAACATTCTGGGCAACTTGACTGATTCTAACCTCCATGACCTCCAAATCAGTTCATTACTATCTCACTTTGTCCAGGAGAGACTTTGCAGCCCCTCCCCCCTCCCAAGAGAGAGACAGAGAGAGAGAGAGAGAGAGAGAGAGAGAGAGAGCACACCTGAGAGGCATTATTCAATGGCTGACTGTTATTTACATAAACATGTCGGTAGCCTGTGATCGATAATCTCGACTTGCTGGAGGGAAAAAGCACCAATCATGTGGTGTTTGGTTGAGCGGCCGGCGAGGTCGGCGGGGACGCCGGAGGGCCGGCCCAGTGAACTCCTCTGACCTCCCTTCACTGTTTAAAGGGCGTATGATGGAGGATTTATGATTTTCAATCTCCAGTGAATCATCATCAGTTTCACTTCTAATCAAACCACAGAATTTTGACGTGTAAGAACCTCCAATCATGAAAAGAGTTTAATGTCTTAAACCCAAATCAGAGTGGTCCAGAAAAGGAGCCTTGTGGGACACCTCTCATAGAAAAATGTGTTGAGAACATCCAATAATGAAAAAATATCCACTTAGGATCACATGTCTACAGTGATTAGGTTAAAAAGAGTTTATTTATTTTTCAACCATCAACACAATGACCTCACTTCCTTTTTCCTAAATTAACACCACTACACCGCCACCACCACCAAGTGACCAGTCCCACGGCTGCCGGGTCTTACTTGTAACTGCGCTACAGAGTGATCTACTCTCCGGAGAGACCGGTTTTTACTGAACTTGCACTCCGACTTTCTTTTCACCCCGTAAGCAACTTGAGCTCTGAGCTGCAATTACTCACATTCCAGCCTCTCATCCAGAACGCCGGGCCTTGTGTCGGCGGCTTGAAAGAGGCGGGGTTTGATCACTGCCGTGGAAATTCCCCCCTATCAGCATGGAGACCACACAGCAGGAGAATCCCCCGGACACACACACACACACACACACACAGAAACCTAAACAAATGCACTTCCTCTCCCTCCCCTCGTCTGAAGTTATTTGTCTGTATTTGGGAGTTTAGTGCAGAAATAGCTCAGGGTAAAAAAGCGAGAGATTCAACTTTCAGTCCTCATAGCAAAAGAGTTGTAGAGTTTTTCTTAACCCATAAAGAACCACCAGTCAAATATAGGATTATATAACAGACAGTCAGGAGGCCAACACTGTCTGAAGATCTACTTGTGTTGTGTAATCTCATTTTACCATAAACACACTTTCTAACTGTTGTTTGGAAAATGCAATATAAATAAAGTTGTTATTGTTATTAAACCATGTTATTAAACCAATCCGAGTTAGAACTTGAAAATCCTCAAGATCAGAGATCAGCGTCTGCTCGGTGTTTCCTCGTGGCTGGTCGGTGTTTTAATGGCGGCTCTGCACAATGGCCTTGTTCTCTCCTTGTTGCATGGCAACCGCCAGAGGTCACAGCCACTTGAGATTTTACAGGGTTTTGGCGAATCAGAGCATCAGCCTGCCGACACGCCCCCGTCTGACTGACGGAGCAGATAAACAGACTCATGGGTGAGGAGGGGGAGGAGGGGGGGGGGTGAAGTGTTTTGTTCTCCAATGAGATGCTCACTACTGAGACACATCACTGACTGCACACAATGGAAATAAATGATGTTCCTTTTTACAGGTCATGTAATAATGTAAGTTGATTGACTCTTTAGAGATGCTGCATGACGAACTTCAAATATAAAAAATAAACATGTAGTGTTTTAGAAATGGGCTCTTACTATAATGACACCAAGTGGTTTTCTCTACTGACGAACTGCCTTGAGAACCTTTATTCTGTGAACTGTGATGCAGCAGGTTGAAGCCTGGATGATGATACTTATTGCACTTATTGTACAGCGTCTGCTAAATGACTGTAATGTAATGTAACGATACAAAGGAGGAACCTGGGTGAGGAAAGCGACAGAGAAACACATGGCGATGATCAAATCCAAGATCTTCCCAAGAAGCAGAACCCCAGCGGCCCGGCGGTCACCAGTAGAAACCTGTGGTTGAACTCTGCTAGGAAGCAGCTCGGAGCTCAGCCGATCCTCCCGGGACAAACGGAGGTTGAAAAGCGATGATGCAGGATGTATTTAAGTGTGATTTTGGCCCACGTTCCCCTTCTGGGTGTGGATCTTCCCTCGCTCCATCGTTGTTGTTGATGCCGTCCCGAAAAGACTTTAAGTGGGGTGAACAATTCCGAGATTTCCGGCGAAGGGAGCGAAGAGCCTCCGCCCCGGTAATTACTGTACACTGGCTTGGCAGGCGGCGTGCTGGAGGTCATGAGGAATGTTTTAACAGCACTTATCATTATGGTAACACTGAGGAATGTACACCCCCCCAACCCCCCTCCACACACACACACACACACACCCTGTTTCACACACATAAACACACACAACACGCTCCCAACCAAACCGCTAACAAGCATCAGATCTTTCCCAGAACGACACACACAAACACAAAGCATGAATCCACACAGGCTGATTTAGTGAGGAGCTCCTCGCCGGTCCCACACTAAATCTCTAGTATTTGATAACAAGAAGCTCGTACATGTGGGATCCTGCAGGGCGGCGAGCCAGGACTCCCGACGCACGAACGCCAGCGAGGCCTTATATGTCTTCATTACCAGGAGAGCAATAACAGAGGAGGAATCAGCCGGAGGAGAGAGAGAGAGATCAGGGAAGACGAGTGGAGAGTAACAGAGTTTTACAGGACAGTAAGAACTAGTGTGGAAGGATCTTAAAATAGTAATCATCATCTTTAAATCAAAACAAACTAAATATCAAAAACCTCAAAAAATATACAGGTTAGTGCGTAGTGGCAATAAATGAGCTTTGAGGGTTGAGCAGTTGTAAGTAATCCACTTGTGCAAAGAGGAATCCAGGTGTGTGTGTGTGTGTGTGTGTGTGTGTGTGTGTTGAGTGGGGTTCAAATATGATTTAAAGAGTTTGAGTTGTAGATGGAAAATTCGTTTTTTTTTTTTAAAGCTGTTTTAAGTCTGGTCACATTTCACAGACAGATCAACATCAAACCAGACGAGCGGCGACGTCGCTCTCAACTTTCCTTTATTTCCGCGGGTTTTCAACATATCGACATCTATTCAATGTCATGGATGCAAACAAACCTTTTACAGCCTCTAGTTACAGTCAAAATCTCTTCTATCCCGTAAATGTAAACGGAGCTGGTGGCGGGGTGACACTGTCTCAACAGGGCAGATATCAGCTCATTACTCCATATAAGGGTGTTTTACCTGTATGAGTGTATTTGATAATACATGTGCTTGTCATTAGTGTGTGTGTGTGTGTGTGTGTGTGTGTGTGTGTCTCTGGAGGGAGTGGAGGTCATGTTGAGGCCAGTTTCAAAATGAGAAAGGACCTGACTGGCTCAAGCTGGCAGCCATGCAGACACACACACACACACACACACACACACACACTCCCCCGCCAAACCCATACAGAGAGGAGGAATGCTGGTCGGATGAGGGGCCGCGGGGGGAAGTGAGTCCACACTGGCAGCAGAACGATGCATTCAGGGTTTCGGTATTTGTCTCTCTGATGCAGCTTGTTGGAGTTTGAACTGTTTGACTTTTCAGTGACAGACCTGACCGATGAAAACAAACCTTCACCATGCTCAGTATACATCCATACCTCATGGTTACCTGCCAGTCCAACAAAAACAGCAATGGGAGGCGACAGCAGGGGCCACAAAATAACATAATGTCAATATAAAGTCACATAAAGTCACATTTCACCAACAGAAAGAGAATTGAATGAGAAGCTAATGCTAATGCTAATGCTAATGTCACATATTTTGCTGACTGTTCAGAAACGGCAGTGATGCAGTGACAGATATAGTGCAGAGTTTTGATATTGAGAGAAAATCAGGAGAAATGACACCGCCGGGAGAGGGGCATGAATCAGGAGTGTGTGTGTGTGTGTGTGTGTGTGTGTGTGTGTGTAGATAGTAGTGCAGATACACACACACAGAGAACCCACCAGCTTCCATGCCAACCTTTGTTCCTACATGTCAAGTCCATTACTTTCAGCACTGTCAGCACAGCAGTTAATAGAGCTGCTTTTAAACCTGGTCTAGTCGCTGTGTGTGTGTGTGTGTGTGTGTGTGTGTGTGTGTGTGTGTGTGTGTGTGTTGAGGGGGGAGTTAAAGAGGACAGTGGGGCCAATAGTCCAACCCAATAAACCCGCTGTCATACACACAGACACACACACACACACAGGCATGCACATGCTTACGTAATGCAAACACATGTGCATAACACAATTCCACACACACACATGCATGCACACACACACACACATGCATGCACATACACACTTTGTAACCACTTATTGTATTCCTATGGGGCCACTGGGTTTAGTCAGGTCAGTCAGGAGGCTTCAGAGCTTCAACCATGAAGGTCTACTGTCATTATTGTAGTTGAATAGCTTTTGTATTTTTTTGAGTATTTTTTTACGTCAGTAATATTATTATTATTATTATTATTATTATTATTAATAAGTATTTTACTTGATTACTTTCTAAATCCCATCCACTACAGAGTACAGATGCTGTATTCTCTCCTCCGTTAGCATCAGAAACTGGACAATGGTGAGTTAACCAACTGTAACATTAAATACTCGTATTTATCCATGATAGCAGCTAGCAGTTAGCATCTTTAGCTACAATATTATTTTTACAAACTCGTACAAACGTGCAAAATCACACATTGGACTTTCTGCCTCCTCTGGCTTTTTGCATTGCGTGTGAAACAATTAAATTCAATTCAATTCAATTCAATTCAATTCAATTCAATTCAATTCAATTCAATTAAATACTTTTTACATTTACTTAAATACATCAGTACTTTTACTTCTACCTAAATGAAATTTCAGCAAAGCATCAATATTTTGACACCAAGCCATTTCTATTTCACAATCAAACATAGCTAAGTGTGTGTGCATGTGTGCACTTGCTTGTGTGTTTTGTGCACGTGCACGTGCACGTGCATGCCGCGACCAGCTCCAAAAGCATCACGGCCTGACAGACAGCGACCTGCTGTAAACGACGTCTGACGTATTTGCGACGTGGTCGTCTGATGTCTGCCTCCTCCCTCCAGACAACACATCTGTGGGCTTTCTATTCTGGGATGGAGAGCCTCTGGAGGTGCCTGGCAGGTGAGGGAATTCTGCTTGGTAACCCGTCGTCATGGAAAAGACTCTGCGCTGTGATTGGTGGAGAGCTGCAGCCTGGAGAGGGGGCGGGGCTGGGATTGCAGAGCATTTTCTCCCCCCAGACAGACGAAACACTGAGAGGTTAGGTTGCATAAGAGGAAGGAAGATCTCATATTTCTACCTTTTATTTCTTTTTAACACTCAGATGAGACATTTTCTCCTGTTCCTCAATTTCAACTCACCTTGTCGTTTCTATTTTATGGGATATTTTACGTGAACATTTTAAAACATATCTCAGATTTACCATATTTACTATTGTGTAAATAATTCATGCTGTCATGTCTTGTCTTGGTCTGATAACTTTAAATTGCATTGCATTTTTTCCACTTTAATAATTCATTAAAGAAACACACAACCAACCACTCTGTAAACTACCAACTATTTCTGACTTTTTCCACTGAGAAATTAAATTGTTCAAACTGATTGATGCAAATGTATTTTATATTTAATATATTATAACAACATAAATAAGTCATAATAAAAAGTGTTTGTATATTTCATATTCAACCTTTAAAATGTGATTCTGACGAGGACGCTCCACCGGCATGGTACGAAAACACACACAACCTCCACCTAGAAGACGTGAACCGATATTAACACAACATGATTCTGTTCCACTCAACACGTGACTTCAACAGTCAGTTGAACCTCCTTTAGTCTGAACTGGTTTCAGGTTTTGGGAAGCTGTTGTGAACTTTGGCATTTGATCACAGAGGTGTGGTCATTTCTGGCTTGTGGTCTCGACCCATTATTGAGGATATTGAGGTTCCTCTCAGCACAGCTTCATGGAAACAGTCAAAAATCTGATTTCCTGCAACCTTGTTAGTCCAAAGTTACTGAATCTTTTGGAGTCATTCAGTTACTTTGTGCTTTGGAATGAAGATACGATAAGAAGCTGCTTATTTTTGACCTATTGTGCATCATGCTTGTGTAATCTCGGCCTGCAGGGCTGGATTCAGGTGATATGGGGCGTATGAGCTCCTGGTCTGGGTCCACACTGGCCAACCCCTAGTCTTGATATACTGTTAAAGCTTTCTCTGCAGCAGCCAAGATATTTTCATTCAGTGTCTCTGTTTCCTTGTCTTCCACCTTCCTCCCTCTTTTCCTGCATCTCCATCTTCTCTCTCCTCACCGTTTAGTCTCTCTCTCTTTGGCTTCCTCCCGTCTGGTTCCCCATCTCTTCCTCCTCATCCCTCTCTTCCTGCTCCAGTCGGCTAATCCTCCTCCTCCTCCTCCTCCTCCTCCTCCTCCTCCTCTCTGCAGTGTCCTCCAGGTTTGACCAGGGGAGGCTTTTATACATTTACCGCCAGTGGAGTGGCATCATCGGTTTTCTCTCTCTGTCTCTCTGTTGGTGGGTAGCCAAGAATAAAAGGGGGCACCGCAGCTCCAGAATACATAATGGATCAAAGAGCGTAGGATAAAAATAGCCGGGACGACGAGGGAGAGGTAGGGAGGAGGTGGAGCAGGGAGGGAGGGGGGGAGAGAGGGAGGGAGGCGCAGGGGGAGGAGACATCCAACAACCAGCCGGTGGTTCATATACAAGCCCTCTGCTGCGTCGGAGAGGTGGATAGCGGCGGTTTGTCTTGGAAGACATCCCTCTGAACCCGGCGCTGGCTGCCTCACTAAGACAACGCGGCGCTCGGGCCTCCGCCGCGCCGGATTGAAGTCAGATGTTGGCGAGGCTTCCTGCTTATTCAAGTCACTCAGCCCTCGTCAAATAAATCCTCCGGGTGTCCTGTAACGAGCAGGGGATATGAATTAAGTGTTCTTCGAAAGCTGACACACACAAAGTCTGAAGGTCCCTGGAAAAACCCATAAGAAGGGAAAAGGCTTCAGCAAAAATATCATCAAGACAAAGTAAATGTTTACTGTGTTTTGGCTTGTTGGCCAAGTAAAGTCAGTCAGTCAGTCAGTCAGTCAGTCAGTCAGTCAGTCACGTCTACGGCACCCAGTATTCTCTGTCTTCACTTATTCATTATTCATCTCACTTGTTTAATAAAAGTAGGTATCTAACTTATTGCTCTTCTACCTCAACACTGGTTCTGCTCTTAGATGATGTTGAGGAAGGAAATGCACTTATGATTTCTGGTGACTAGTAGTTCTCTACCTCCCTATGTTGATGCACTTATTGTAAGTCTCTTTGGATAAAAGCGTCTGATAAATGACTGTAACATAATGTAAAGTAATGTAATGTAAAGTAAAGTAATGTAATGTAAAGTAATGTAATGTAAAGTAATGTAATGTAATGTAATGTAAAGTAAAGTAATGTAATGTAATGTAAAGTAATGTAATGTAAAGTAAAGTAATGTAATGTAATGTAAAGTAATGTAATGTAATGTAATGTAAAGTAATGTAATGTAATGTAATGTTAAAACCTGATTATTTTGTGCTGTATTGACGAGAAACCTTTAAATACATCACAGGTTCGATATCACGTACACAACAGTAACGTTGCCGTGGCAACAGGCGTCACTTAGAGGAGAAAACACACTCTTTCTCCCATTTCACCTCCAGCGGGAACGCCGCTGGGACGCACGGCGGTAAACCCGCTTTCATTCAAGTCTAGATATTCTGTATGTGCAGTGCATCATGGGAGATGTTCAGGCACCTCGAGGGTCAAACTAGACACGTAAAACCTGAAACTTGCAGACAGTTTGGATGAATTACAGCCGCGGTCATAATCCGCCATCTTTGCTATGCTACGGGCCGGTTCTCAGTTCCTCACTCGACCCCCATCGCCTCTTCAGGTACCGCCGTTAATACGAACACTTCACTGTGTTTCTAATGAACTATCACTTCACATCCAGTTTGGTCAGTTCCCCTCATTACTCTCTCCAAAGTGCATTTTGTATTAAATCATTTATTTGTATTGAAAGGATTCCGACCTGCTGCGACCCCTGTTACTGTTTCTCAACACAGTAGGTGTGTTTCTGAGTTGCATCCCATTTCTTCACCCTGAACCTCTTTTTGATCGATGGCTAATTTCACGTCCAGATGACTCAGAAACTAACGGCCCAGCGATGGCTTCATAACAGCCTAACAGGGTCGTGATGTATCGTGCACGTCCTCCTCAGCAGACGTTGTGTTTGGATGTTACTGATCAGCAGAACGACTAGAAACTGGAGCGTCTCCCAGATGTTGGAAGTCCTGCGTCCTCCCTGCCAGCAACCAGAACTAATAGTGAACGCAGAAATGACTTTTCTTCTTTCATAAATCTCAGCAGGCATAACAGTGTCCAAAAATTACACTTGGCACGTTCGAGATAGGCTGGAACCGTAAACCATAAGGAATGGTTAACTCCTGGGGTTTTGAGTTCTTGTACATCCTCCAGGCCTCCATCATTCTGCTGCGTTGTAACCGGAGAAGAGCGAGTATCCGCTCCGGTCACCGAAAGGTTCGCGAGGCCAAACGAGAAACAAATGGCTGCTTCTCAACCATCTCCTGGCTCGCGTCCCAGACTCCTCGTCCTCCGGAGTCTGGCGTCGGTTCTCCTTCAGAAGTGCTCGGCGTCGGAGCAAAGAAAAGAAAGCCGAACGCTCTTCCGCTCCCAGGTGATCGGATGGCGCGCTAGCCCGGCCTTATCGGGCCTTCGGGCGCTGCCAAGGCAAACGTCTCAGGTAGTTTCCCCTCCTAGTCCATCTGGACCTCTGGATTTAGAGGCCAGGCGACCACCGGCAGCCGAATCACCAGTTAGGCTCCATTTGGTTCCCTGACTGACAAGAGAGTCGATTGGCTCTGATACTCAGCAGGCTTATTATGGGCTGCAGCCGGCTGGAGAGTAAAGCTGATTTGCGAGGCTGCAGGTACCGTCTGGTCGGGGGGGGGGGTCACCGTGTCATGCGGTCGCGGCAAGCTTGTGACTCGGGTGACGGGCGGATTACGACGCGGCTGGATTAGAGAGGGGATTTGATAACAGTCATCCCATCAGAGAGTCAAGACGTTCCCGGTATTCCCAAACTGCAAAAAGCTCTCCGGTGACGTTCACCATCGTCAACGAGGCGGGGCGGCGAAAGTTCAACTCAGAGCAATAAAAACTGATTTGTGACATGTGAACAGGCCGGCCGGGGCAGGAAACCCAAACAATACATCTAAAGGAAGAGGAAACGGACTCGGCCTGCCACCGCGTCTCGGCCTGCGCGGAGGCAAAAGTTCAGGCGGCCGTTCCTGTTTCGGCTCGGCTCCCAAACATCGCTTCACGGCCACGCTTCCTCCCTCCACGCCCCGGGAGCAAAATGAAAGGGGAACGTGGAGATAAGGAGCTCCGGCTTCCTCGTCTAACCGGGCGTGTTCGTGCCCAGCCTGCGATCCTCTGGCAGAACAACAGAGCACCTCGCCGAGTGACCTCATTTCCTTGGAAACCGGCGGGGGAGGAAGGCGACTTTTCTCAGGTAATCTGCAGCACCGCGGCCGCGGCTCGGCGGGGGCCACCGGGTTTATCGATTCTCTGCTGCTGCAGGGCATTTCCATTACCCAAG
>JAXDDX010000071.1:2032500-2295000 GCA_034670405.1 Hoplostethus atlanticus | reverse complement strand
TGGAAAATCCTTGAGAGTTTGTGGATAGGAGAAAAATAAAACAAGGTCTTGACATGATATAATGATATAATATAAAATATAAAACATGATATAATGTCTTATTCTGACCAATGTCATGTCTCACCATAAAACATGCTTTTTTCCAGTCCTTGAATTCGAACAAACCAGACATTGAAAGTCATTGACAGTCCTTGAATTTGATGTCCAAATGAGAGTGGAAACCCTGCCTGTGTAGCTGAATGGTAGCGCCAGCAGGGCCGGCCCTACCCATTAAGGGCTTAAGGGCCCCTGGTCTCTGGGGGCCCCCTAGAAAATATTTTTTTAATGAACATGAGACAATAATGAAATAAAAATGTAACTTCCTAAACAAAAACTGACAACATTTCGTGCCATTTTTGCCCACAAATAGTGACAAAACAAACAGCTCAGAGACGGCGACATGGACAAGTTAGGTAGGCTGAGTAATTTACTGTCCCCACCGAAACAAGCAGCAGGATTCTGTGGTAAAATAAAATCACATTTTGCAGGATAAGTAACTTCACAAGATATTCTTCAACAGTTTGCCAGCACTTAGGGGGTAATAGAGAAATACTGTATTTACTGTCGTCTATTTAAAGATAGTGTTGCTGCTAACAGGTCCCACTTTAGTCTTTACATGATTATTTGTACATTATGTGTGATGAAACTAATATTTACAATACACAAGTTGGTTCGGTGGCATGTGAAGTGGCAACACATTACAATGACGGGGCCCCAAACCAAACCCTGCTTAGGGCCAAAGGTCTAGGGCCGGCCCTGCCTGCCAGGGTTAGGGGTTTGATTCCCAGGATCGTCCTTGTTGCATGAAGACTTCAGACATGACGTCCATTGATCCGTCCATACGAGTATTACAGCCTGAGTAAAGCCCCCAACACTCTCAACTCCCAAATATCCAGTTAACACGATGTATTTCCTGTCCTCAGGGTTGGAGTGTGTGTTCTCTGAGTGTGTGTTCTCTGAGTGTGTGTTCTCTGAGTGTGTGTTCTCTCAGTGAGTGTGTGTTGGACGGTGACTGCGCGAGTGTATTCTCTCAGTGAGTCTGTGTGTGTGTGTGTGTGTGTGTGTGTGTGTTGTGAATGCTGTGCTGGAGCAGCAGCTACCCCTACTGAAACATCAGGGTCAGTGTTGGTCAGATGAACAACAAGGTTCTTCCACTGCGTGACTGTACCATGCTGTACCCACAATGCAACAGGGCACAATGGTTTCACATCATGTTTTGTTCACGGTTTGGTTTGGTAAGAATGCGGTAGAATTTGGTAATCGCCCACATTTTAAGATAAGATGAACCGTTAATGATCCCTGTGAGGGAATAAAGAGATACAACAAAACCATAAAATAGAAATTAATAGAAAATAATAATAACACAAATGAACATATTGAGTAGAAATATGTGCACGGATGCAGAGTGCAAAATAAATACACAGACAAAGAAAATCCATTAAATATATGTACAATATGAAAACATAAAAACTGTGAAATACATGCAGTATAAAAAAATATCAAGATATATGCAATATATGACAAATGAAGAAAACAATATGTCAGTATGTCAATATTACCTCCGTGGTTCTGGAAGGAGCTGCAGCGCCTCAAAAAGCACTTCAATGGGCGACAACCATATTTACCACCACAGAGCTCAGATGTCGGAGCAGAGCATGAAGGCAACACGCTTCTCGTCTACCAGACAACTTGATGAGCAGCCAAGACACAGATAAGGACAAACGAATTACCAGACACGTTATAGATGACTACAAGCAAGAAACTCTTTAAAAGAAGACAGAAGATAGAAGACAGCTGATGATCACTAGATCATTCCAAACTATTTTCCTTCAAGAAAAATGTTTCCCTTTTCCTCTGAATATGACGTCGGTAGTCACTGTTGTCTGTCTGTTGATGCCATAAAATCATACCACGTTGTTAGGGGTCGTTTAAGTGCGCTGAACCCATGATAGCGATATTTCCAACAGTGCCTGAAGGCAGCATAGCGTGCCTCCTAAGCGGTGAAACAGCCTTCACCCGGGCCTCGGCTTCACCCCGCTACACTCAGCCAGCAGGGTGGAGAGCACAAGAAAATTGGCTGGAATAAGCTAACCTTCCCTCGCTGACCCCAGAGTGGTGTGTGTGTGTGTGTGTGTGTGTGTGTGTGTGTGTGTGTGTGTGTGTGTGTGTGTGTGTGTGTGTGTGTGTGTGTGTAAGATACGGGGGACAAAAACCGCCACCGCCAAGCCTGGTGCCAGAGAGCTGGTAGGAGCTAATGGGTTCCTGAGGCAGAGCGCCACGCTAAACACAAACACTCCCTCTGTTCCTCTATCTGTCCTCCTCCCTCCTCCCCTCCTCCCCCCTCCTCCCTCGTTTTCCACTCCTTTTCAGCCTCGTCTTCCATTCAAACCACCCTAAACAGAGAAGCCTCTCTCTCTCTTGGCTTGACAACTATTTGCAAGCTGGCTGCCCTGTCTCTCTCTCTCCCTCTCTCTCTCTCTCTCTCTCTCTCTCTCTGTCTCTCTGTCTCTCTGTCTCTCTCTCTCTCTCTCTCTGTCTCTCTCTCTCTCTCTCTCTCTGTCTCTCTCTATTCCTGTCTCTCATTCTTTCTCGCCCTTCCTTCTCTCTCTCTTTCTATCTCCCGCCATTCAATAACTTTATTACCACGACTGAATGAAGCAACATGACCGAAGTGTTGCTGTCACCCAACAACAGTTTCTACATTCAGCCTGTTGAGATGATGTGTGACGTGAACCACACGCCAGTCGTCTCTCTCGCTGTAATTCAACTCAAGTCTTTATTACTCACATAAACAGGTTTTATAAATAACCGACCGTTACGACACGACGACTCTGGGCCTCGTTTAGTTTCTGGGTTTAACGGGGCGTTCCCGTCAAAACCTCCAGGGTTTACTTCCAACTGCAGGAGGGATTCAAACACACAACCACAAATAATTACACACACACACACACACACACACACACACACACACACACACACACACACACACACACACACACACACTGACTCCAGCTAATAGGGTGCAGAGAAACGGTTCACCTGAAGCCTCGGTCACACTTCGTCCCCCCGTTATAAGGAGCTGTATAAATAAAGTTTTTCTTGACTTCCTTCCAGACTCTTCAAATCTGTTCTGACGAGGAAACGACCAGACTGGACGCACCAGATGAGATGCTGGAAAAGATCGAGGCAGGCCGTTCACACTGCAGGAAACCTTGACCGACTGTCGGTGTGTGTGTGTGTGTGTGTGTGTGTGTGTGTGTGTGTGTGAAAGTGTGTAAATTAAAACCAGCAACGTGAAGACGGTTGGTCTGTTCAGAAACCACCAACACATCCATCCTGTTGAGTCATGTTACTTTATTGTATGAAGCTTTTCATCAGATAAACAGATACACCAGTTCAGTCTGTCTGTTTGTTTTACACCAATAATTTGACCTCTACTTGAGTGAAGTTTCAGTAAAGTATCAGTACTTCTACTTGAGTAAAGTATCAGTACTTGTACTTGAGTAGAGTAACAGTACTTGTACTTCTGCGGGGTGTTTTGGTTCTGCAGACCTGCTGACTCGGTACATTGGCGGTAACCTGGCTAAGCGGTTCTCTCATCACGCTCCCGTCTCCAGCTCTGTTACTGGCTGGCAAGGTAACCATGGCAACACAGTTGGTCCCTCGTAGTGTAAAGATAAGGATTGACAAGGACTTTGTTTGTGTGTGTGTGTGTGTGTGTAAACTGTAAACATGACAGTAGTTTGTTATTTTTTTAAACTGCTGAATGAGCCAGAGGCAATGAATATCAATGACTCACCCACACACACACACACACACACACACACACACATTTATATTACTATTCTTGTAAGCACCTTCTATTGACTACATTCATTCCCTAACCACAATCTAATCCTAAACTAACCCCTTGTAGAAGTGAGGAGCAGCAAAACGCTACTGCCATCTAGTGGTTCGGGTAAGTACTTCACGCCAAGTTTCCAATATTTTTCTTTTTTCATGTAACTACAATCAAAAAGGCAATACACACTGAAAACACAGTGTATATTTAATAGCACTGAAATCTCTCCAGCCAATCCACCGTGAGCTCGTGAGCTCACTTTGCAGCCTCCTCCTCGCAGATTTTTAGTCAGGCGCTCTGGACAGACGGCTAAAGCTGTCAAGCGGCGGGGTCCTTCGGGTCCTACCTGCATTGAGGCTGCGCCGACATCCTGACATAATCTAATCCACTAATAAACCGTCCAATTAAACCGAAATTACCGACAAACCAACTATCATCTCTGAAGTTATGATGGGCGGTAGATCGAGCACGATAGCCGCTGGGGTTTGCGGGGCTCTGCTCGTCGGTTACTGCATCTATTTCGACAGGAAACGACGGAATGACCCCAATTTCAAGAACAGGCTGCGAGAACGTGAGTGTTGACCTCCCCTTCCTCGTCTTCCCCGCCCCCCTCTTCCTCCCCACATAGCTCTGCATTTGGCCGAGCAAAGACGAGTTCGTTTAATGATTCACATTTTGGCGTGGGAGTTTTGTCTGGTCTGATTTGGTTTATTCTGTCCGCTAGCCACAGTGTTAGCTAGCCACATACTGTGTTGTCAAGAGATAAACACCGAGTCTCTGCTGTAGCTCCGGCACGCGCCGCTCTGCCTGTCAAGCAACATGTACAAATGTGGCTGTTTGATGTTGGATTGCTTATCGGAAAATGTACTGGTAGACACATTAAGACCGTATACAAATCAAAAGGGTGTTCTGGTGAAGTCGGTTTATAGATGACCCACCAAGCAACACGTTGTTCAAATGAAGTCTCACTGGTGGTTCGTTACCGGCTAGCCCTTTAAGTCAGCTTGGCTATGTAGTATTAGTGACTGCATGAACCCTCCTGGGTGTTTGAGCTCCAGGAGTAACCAGGGTCTTCTTACCAGACCTGCAACACAGGCTGCTTCATGATGCGGGTTTATGAATGAGATGTGATGTAATCCGATCAGCACCACTATCCTGCAGCCAAGATTCAAGAACTTTATTTGTCACATACACACACACAGGGTGTGCAGTGAAATGAAAAGTGGCAATGCTCAGCAGGAATGTGCAAAGGGCAACAACAGTACACAGTATTTACAATAAGAGCACTATTAACAATGCTAAAGAAATATAAGTAAAAAATATGAACAATGTGTATATGTATATAAATTATGTGTAGTCGCTACGTGTGTGTGTGTGTGTGTGTGTGTGTGTCTGTGTCTGTGTCTGTGTGTGTGTGTGCATAAGAGGGGCAGTGTGTGGGCCCTGGTGAGGTCAGAGGTCACAGTCCTGATGGCCTGAGGAAAGAAACTCCGTCTCAGTCTCTCTGTTTTGGCAGCGTGACTACGGAGGCGCTTGCCTGACCGCAGCAGCTGAAACAGTCCGTTGTTGGGTGGTGAGGATCCTTCATGATCCTGCAGGCTCTGGTTCTGCACCTCCTGGTGTACAAGTCCTGCAGGGTGGGGAGTGTAGTTCCACTACTCTCTGCAGAGCCTTCCTGTCCTGAGCGGAGCTGTTGCCAAACCAGGCAGTGATGCTTCCTGTCAGGATGCTCTCTACAGCTCCAGAGTAGAAGGACTGAAGGATCCTCCGGGAGACTTTAAATTTCCTCAGTTGCCTGAGGTGGTAAAGGCGCTGCCTCGCCTTTCTCACCAGAGTGTCAGTGTGTGTGGGGATTAACACGTTATTCAGGAATTACCTGTCATTAAGTACCAGGGTGTAAGAGAGGAGGAGTTAGGGAAACAGTTCAGCAAAACGATGCCTGGTTAGGCCGTAGTGTGTCCAAGAGTTGGTAGAGAGACATTTACATTCTAGTCATTTATCTGACCTTACAAGCAAGCAGCAGCCCAGAGGTCAAGGGGTCAGAGGTCACAGCACCCCGACAATAGATGGAACAAATATTCCTGTGACCCTGAAATGATCTTGAATGATAGAGAAGTGTGCCACACCACTCGGCAGGTTGGCCTAGCGGTTAGAGAGGCCGACCCATCACCGGAGGGTCGCTGGTTCGATCCCCGGCACCGCCAGGAGGGTGTATTCCAGCTGTGAGCTGGTGATTGAAAAAAATGACTGGTGTCACAACTACGGTGCCCACCAACACTGCCAAAGTGCCCTTGAGCAAGGCACTTAACCCCAACTGCTCCAGACACGCTGTTCAATGGCCGACGCCTGCCTCTGTGTGTGTGTGTGTGTGTGTGTGTGTGTGTGTGTGTGTGTGTGTGTGTGTGTGTGTGTGTGTGTGTGTGTGTGTGTAGTCAGGGGTGTGCGAAAAAATAATTTCACTGCATGTATGTATTTGACGAATAAAGTTCATTTCATTTCACTACAACAGTCAATGTGACGCCTTACGGAGCTGAATGACAATAATATTACGCCAGATGACTTCAGACAGAAACCGTGGGTTTACAGTAATATAATGTTTGGCCATTGGACAAGTTACAGTGTGTGCAGCTGTCCACTGAAATCTCTCCGGTCAATCCACCGGACGGAGCTGAAGTCAAACTCTCCTGAACTCCCATTTACCCTGCTAATGTTTTCAAGGACCTTGAAAAGCCTCCATGCTTCAACAATCAGATGCTCAACCAGTTTGCAGTTGAAAATAAGCGAGTCAAGCCGGTCGGTCAAAGCACAACAAGAACAAATAACCCCACTGGAATCACAACTCCAGTGCAGCCGGTTGTTTTGGCCGCAATTTGACCACGCTCCCTCTGTCGCATCCATTTCTACGTGAAGCTTGAAGCGAGCCAACCGCCACAAAACCCACCAGCAGTAACAGCAGTCAGACGTCTAAAATAAAACTCGACACGCTACCACACGATGACCACAATCATTCTTCATCTGTTCTTAAATACTGTGATCAGCTGCTCCGCTGGGCTAGCATCGTCCCCGCTGCAGGACTCCTGGTCTCCCAACGGTGTTTCACGTCACGACTTGAGCTCAGATGTCTGTTGTTTGTAAAGCAGTTCTGATGAACCGTTGCTGTGCTGTGTTTTTGTGCTAGGGAGGAGAAAGCAGAAGGCAGTCAAAGAGAGGTCAGGCCTGTCAAAGGTGAGCACAACCTCTGAGGTCAGTGTTGAGTTAAGGTGCTGATCAGCACCATCCTGGTTTCTTTACTGGGTCTCCATCTTTGGTGCTCGGCCTCATCACTGTGGTTCAGATCACCTGTCAATCAAACAGCGTGCACTTTATTGAAAAAAACAAAAAAACAATTACAATGTTCTTCACAATATTGATCATTCCAATATGAAATGATTGCAGTCTTTTGGGTTTGTAGCAACTGATAATGTAATAACCACCGGATAACGTTAGAACATAAAATGTTCTTCTAAATGAGTCAAAAAATAATAAAACCTAAAATAATAATATATAATAAAATACTACTTTATTAGTAATAACTCATTATTAGTAAATGTTATTACATCACTAGTTAAATATCACTTAATATATTAATGTTGCTATAATAATGTGATGTTATTACATTATCTGGTAATTGATCACATGATTGTTTTGCAGCTTCCGGACCTGAAGGATGCTGAAGCAGTGCAGAAGTTCTTCCTGGAGGAGATCCAGCTGGGAGAGGAGCTGCTGGCTCAGGGTAACTCCACCGCTCTTACACTGATATCAGACTCAAACCCCCACCCGCTGCAGGGGTGCTGCTCTGCTGCTGACCTTGACCTCTGACCTCTCTGTGGAAGGGGGGAGGGGTCAGAGGTCAGGGTCACGCTAAATCAGGGTATCTGTGGGTCCTTAATGTCTGAGTTACCTAAATGTAAGGCTTTAACAGTATTAAAATGTCAATTATTAGAGGTCATAATTGTTGTCGCCATGTTGTGCAGGTTTATTTTGATACAACTCTAAAATGTAGATAGAGGTACGACAGGTTGTTGACACCGGGTGATGCCATGATGTGTCGTTTCACCAAAAGATGTAAAAGGACCGGCAGTAGTGTCTTACAGTACCAACACTAACAGGTAGTCACAGTGAGTCTGACCCACATGTCCACGTCAGGTCAATACAGAAACAGGTGTAGTGTTCATCACAGTTGGACTAATGCTGCCATGTACAGTTCCATAGTATCCATCCACTGTGTTCAAGTGGAGCATCGTCCTCCAGCTTTTTGTTTCTTTATTTTGGTTGTTAAATACGTCTTAAATACAATTCCAGGTAGCATGAAAGCTCTTAAATGCTTCGGTACTAAATACTCTGATACCCTGTGAATGCATCGTTGTGCTCTGCATGTCCGTCCCTCCCCAGGAGACTACGAGAACGGCGTGGACCACCTGACCAACGCGATCGCGGTGTGCGGTCAGCCTCAGCAGCTCCTGCAGGTGCTGCAGCAGACTCTGCCTCCGCCCGTCTTCCAGATGCTGCTCACCAAACTGCCCACCATCAGCCAGGTAGCCACCACACCTCCCTAAACCACCCAGCATCAGCCAGGTAGCCACCACACCTCCCTAAACCACCCAGCATCAGCCAGGTAGCCACCACACCTCCCTAAACCACCCAGCATCAGCCAGGTAGCCACCACACCTCCCTAAACCACCCAGCATCAGCCAGGTAGCCACCACACCTCCCTAAACCACCCAGCATCAGCCAGGTAGCCACCACACCTCCCTAAACCACCCAGCATCAGCCAGGTAGCCACCACACCTCCCTAAACCACCCACCATCAGCCAGGTAGCCACCACACCTCCCTAAACCACCCAGCATCAGCCAGGTAGCCGCCACACCTCCCTAAACCACCCAGCATCAGCCAGGTAGCCACTACACCTCCCTAAACCACCCACCATCAGCCAGGTAGCCACCACACCTCCCTAAACCACCCAGCATCAGCCAGGTAGCCACCACACCTCCCTAAACCACCCAGCATCAGCCAGGTAGCCACCACACCTCCCTAAACCACCCAGCATCAGCCAGGTAGCCACCACACCTCCCTAAACCACCCAGCATCAGCCAGGTAGCCACCACACCTCCCTAAACCACCCAGCATCAGCCAGGTAGCCACCACACCTCCCTAAACCACCCACCATCAGCCAGGTAGCCACCACACCTCCCTAAACCACCCAGCATCAGCCAGGTAGCCGCCACACCTCCCTAAACCACCCAGCATCAGCCAGGTAGCCACTACACCTCCCTAAACCACCCACCATCAGCCAGGTAGCCACCACACCTCCCTAAACCACCCAGCATCAGCCAGGTAGCCGCCACACCTCCCTAAACCACCCAGCATCAGCCAGGTAGCCACTACACCTCCCTAAACCACCCAGCATCAGCCAGGTAGCCACCACACCTCCCTAAACCACATCAGCCAGGTAGCCACCACACCTCCCTAAACCACCCAGCATCAGCCAGGTAGCCACCACACCACCCTAAACCACCCAGCATCAGCCAGGTAGCCACCACACCTCCCTAAACCACCCAGCATCAGCCAGGTAGCCACTACACCTCCCTAAACCACCCAGCATCAGCCAGGTAGCCGCCACACCTCCCTAAACCACCCACCATCAGCCAGGTAGCCACCACACCTCCCTAAACCACCCACCATCAGCCAGGTAGCCGCTACACCTCCCTAAACCACCCACCATCAGCCAGGTAGCCACCACACCTCCCTAAACCACCCAGCATCAGCCAGGTAGCCACTACACCTCCCTAAACCACCCAGCATCAGCCAGGTAGCCGCCACACCTCCCTAAACCACCCAGCATCAGCCAGGTAGCCACTACACCTCCCTAAACCACCCAGCATCAGCCAGGTAGCCACCACACCTCCCTAAACCACCCAGCATCAGCCAGGTAGCCACCACACCTCCCCAAACCACCCAGCATCAGCCAGGTGGACCTATGCCAGGATTTAGTGGCTTCTCTTTCTGCTTGGTTGAACTTCCAGTCTAATATAGTTTTTGTTTCCTTCCTTGTTGGATTTTCTTTGTTTTTAGCACCGAACAACTTTTAATTTATTAAACTAAAAATTCAAGTAAACATCCCCTGAATGCATGTGCCTTGTTCTGTCCTGCAGCGTATTGTGAGTGCACAGAGCCTGAGTGAGGACGATATAGAATGAGGACCCCCCCCCCCCACCCCTTCTTCCTCGTGGACTTTCCTCCATCGCGGCCTGCCGCCTCCTCGTCCTCCATCACCCGGGCTGGCCGATCACTTCCATTGAGACGTCCTAAGGGATCTTTTTTTTTATTTTTTATTCCTGGTTCATCTATCAAATGAGTGTATTGTTTTTAAACTTACATTATTACCCTTTAACAGAATATATCGAACCTGAAGCCAAAACAATGAAGAGAGCCCGTCCGATTTCTGCCCACGATGTGTCACCGTTATTGGTCGTGTTGTTCTGTTTAGTTGGACTAGGTTTTGTTCCGGAGGCTGATCTACCGCTTCCCCTCTTTCAGGCGGCGTAGCAAACCAGTTTATGAGTGAAGTTCAGTAAAATCCAGCAAGCGTCACTTACCAGGTTTACAGTCTGCACTGACCTCTTTGTACCGACCCACTTCATGGTATTAGGACATCGATAGGAGTACGGGAACAGGAATCTCTCTGTACTCAAATGCTTCACAAGTATTTATTGTTTTGTTACCAGTCTTGGAAACACTTTTTAAAAGGTGATGGGATGTTCTGTTCCTTCTGAAGAGGTTGTTACTCTTCAGGAGGAAAATAAAAAGGTGAACAAAGTCCTCAGTCGTGTTTGGAGTTTATTTTGACATTTCTAAAAGTATTAATGTTATCACTACTGGGGGGTTACATTTGATCCACGCTGTTTTCCACCTCATAAAATAAACTGTTTTGTTACAAAATTAGATTTGGCAAAAAAAGAAACTCCCATGTAAAACAACTGATAGCAGAACATGATGGGACTGTAACACAGTAGGGAACAAGATGAGAACATTAACAGATTGGATCCTTTAAATCCAGCTTCATCACACTGATTGAAATTCTGGTAGGAACAAAAACAGGGAGCCGGTCTAAAGAACCTGGAAAAATCACCTTGCAACCTCTTCATCTCTGTATAAACCTTCATTTTTTTTTGTCTCCATCTTTGCTGTGGTGTTCCTCACTGCTCTTCCCTGTGACGTCTTTCTCCTTGGATTTTTTCTGTTGGAGTTCCTGTAGGTGGCGCTCTTTTCTTGTCTGTTCAGCCACGGTGGCTATCGCTGCTCATGCTAACTACCCAGTTCTCTTCCTGTCTCCAGAGGATTTCTGACCTACCTGACACCGGGTGTGAGATGGAAAAGCTTCATGAACTGTAGCGGTTGAATCACATTGTTCTATCAATCAGATACAGACGAGCAAAACAGACATTTATTAATATGAAAAACCTCAAATATGGACGGTCTTCCTTGGTTTCTTTTTTAGTCCTTTCTTCTTTTTGTTCTTTTTGATGGGATCCACCATCTCTCCTTTGAAGGAGCCGGAGCTCTTCGTCGACTTGCCCTGGTATCCAGTGAATTTCCTCTGAGCTGGTCTGCCCTGAAATCCTCCCTTACCGGGTCCCTTAGTCTCTCTTCCTCTTCCCTCGGGGCCAGCGGGGGCCTTCTTGGGGCCCTTGCCCGTCCTCCCCATGGGTCCTTTGCTGGGGCCAGTTTTTGTCTTCACCTTCTCTTTCTTCACCGACCTCTTCACCCGGACGGACCGGCCCTCCAGCGAGGATCCGTCTAGCTTCAAGGCCAGCTGGACCGAGTCTGCGGTCTGCAGGATGAAGCAGCATTAGAAACAGAGACGATAGACTAGATGCTACCAGGCAAAACCACGTTACTTTAACAAGCTGGTTGAACTGTGTGGTGAAACTAAAGCTCAAATATTCCCTGTTTTGTTTCAGATCTCATTTAGTGAGACTTGAATCTATTGATTAACAGAATTCTGCATCCCAACAACTCGATTCAGTTCCTGGATGACCCACGAGCCTCCAACAGGAGGAGGAACAGGAAGTCAGAGTCCTACCTCAAACAGGACGTAACCAAATCCTTTTCCCAAGCCGGAGTTCTGATCCCGCACCAGCCTCACCGCCTCCACCTCGCCACAATCCTCAAAATGCCGTCGAAGCGCCACTTCGTTGATCTCTGCAAACACAAGTTATATTCAACAACGATTCCACAATCTCTTCAGTTTATCATCGTCAGTTGTGGGAATCGAACACTCACCAAACGACAGGTTTCCAACGAAGATCGATCGTTTGTGATCATGCTGCAAAACAAGACGACGATCTGTTAATTTTTAACATGGGAACTTGGTTTGTCTCCCACTGGATTATTGATGAGGTCGTATCTTAGCCAGTTAGCTGATAAGCTTCATTACAAGCCTCCAACAGTCACACTGAAATGAAAACTGACTTGTTCACCTAGTTTTCTATTTTTAACCACAAAGTATTATTTTTTTCAGATTGTTCTCAAAATGAAACGACATTTTGAGAACAATCCAAAAAAGAATAATGTCAAAATGTCGTTTCATTGTGATTTTAAAACCAACAACTAGGATATTATCAGTTATCAACCGATGGATTCTGGATCAATGGGTTCACTGTGACGCTTCCAGACTTACGGAGGAGCTTTCGGACACCCGGTCCACTCGGATATGGAAGTCTCTCTCGATCTCCATCCCATTCCTGCCAGGAGGGACAGAAAAGGCCTGATGATGCTTCAACACAACGCTTGTGGAGGAGATGTCTCGGTCATTTAAGGTGGATGAGGTCCAGTTAAGGTGGAAGTCTCGATGCTCTCCTTACCTCTCTAACGCCTTGGCGACTCCCTCTTCGTCTTTAAACACCACATAGGCGTTGAGGCTTTGTTTCTTGGGGTGAACTTTACGCCTGCAGGGACAATTTAAAAAGAATGCAGGTTTATACATAGAATATGAAGTATACTGATGTTTGGCTCCATAGTACTTTGGATGTAGGCTGGAGCAGAAGTCATATCACGATAATCAAGTATTTTTTTCAATAATGATATCTGCTAACATGAAAAATGTCATGTTAATCAAACTGATATTCACATTGAACTGCATGGAAATATAAAATAATAATGAAATTAAAATAATTCTCAAATATTCCCTAATTGGTTTCAGATCATTTAGTGAAAGATTTTAATTAGTATTTTCTTTTTATTGTTAATTTAGACGAGAGTGAATCGTAACTCTATATCATTATGTCATCACAATATGATTGATAATATTGATTATCGGCCAGCTGTTTGGACGTGACTCAACGTCCTGAAGTTCTTTTCATGTTGGATGAACTAAAGAAGTGAGTCCATCGTTTCTCGCCTCTTTCCAGATTATATGTAAGTGAATTCTTATATGTAGTCAGAAATTCTTAATCTGCAACAAAAATAGAATCAGTTTATTTTTCTGAAAATAGACTTTAGTCTTCATGTCCCTGGTACTTCATGTCCTCTCAGCTCTAAATGAATGACAACTTACTGAATTGCTGCTAATTTGCGGGACATGGAAGGATCCTCTCTGACCTGCAGGGGGAGACAACCAGTTACTCAACGTACAGATGAACATGAGCCGATGTTGACCCTTGAAGTGTCTCGGTGAGTATTTGACGGATGACGACATGTGGGAGGTTTACAGGACGGGCAGGTTCAAACTTTTACAATATGATGTTATGAAACGGTACAGATTCATATTGAACCAGATTGGAAACAGTTTTGAACTGATATCACAAAATGAAGATGACTGCACTGCTGCTCAACGCTGCTGCTCGTCGTCTGTTCAACGTCAAAGTGTTTTCTTGTATTTACCACAGAGCGAAATCGGATGGACTCGATGGCACCTTTGTCCCTGAAGAGGATCCGTAGGGTCTAAAGATCGACACACAAACATGAAGAACAAGTCAAATCATTCATTCTCCCCTTGGATGCACATTACTGATCAATAGCAACATGAAAGACCAGCAGGTGTGTGTGGGGCGTATAGAAGGGAAGGGCTGTGTGTGTTAAATATGTTATAACATATTTATCAACTTCAAATGTTTCAGATTTTATGATTTTAGACAAAAACTGAACAGTCTCAATATCAGTGGAAATGAGATTATCTGGCATTGACAGTCGGGTTCGGTTCCGTTTCACAGGGTAGGATTTCAGGAAAGGACTTTCTTCTGGGGTAAAAACTCGCCCTTAACCCATAATGCACTGGGCTTCCTGTCCTCTCAACAAGGTCTCGGTCTGGTTGCTGTGTTTTCATTTGGCCAAACGAAGTGAATTAAGGGGGGAAAATAACACCCTAAACCAGTGGTCTTCAACCCTGGTCCTCGGGACCCACAAGTCCTGCTGGTTTTCATTCCAGCCGTCTCATCAGGGGCTGATTCACCTGGCACACCAGGTGAATCTAATTAACTACCTGGTAGGAAGGAAAACCAGCAGGGCTGTGGGTCCCGAGGACCAGGGTTGAAGACCACTGCCCTAAACCAATCAGGTGTGAAGGCCCTAAGGGTGTATGGGCCCCCAGCGGGCCCCCAGTTGCCTTTTACTGTTCTTAGGTACCTTCTTGGTGCAGCTGACTGGCAGGTTGCCGACAAACACCGTCCTCTTCCTCTTGATCGCCTCCTCCTCCACGCTGGCTTTCGTCCTCTGCCTCTTCATCTGTCTCTGCTCCTCATCCTCGCCTCCCCCTCCCCCTCCCCCTCCCTCACCCACGTCAGCAGCTTTCCTTTTAGTCTTCTTGGGTGTCTTCTTCTCTTGCTCGTCCTCGTCTGCATTTTGTAAGGCGCTTTCCCTGCGATGGAGAGGAAACGGCCACAGAGAATTAGAACAACAAACAGCAAACAACGACTGGCTGGGTCTCATTTTAGCGTTCGACTGATATCGGTTTTTGAAGGCCGATACTAATATTGATATTTCTGGATTGAAGGTGCTAAAAAATTACCATTTCCATGCCAAAAAAATGTGAGGGATTCAGTGTTTGACCTCGAGTTTTATCCTTGGCAGGGTGGAAAAGCCTCTGAAACAGTCTTATTATCATCCTGCACTGAACTGATGGATTATCAACTTAGTCCAGGATTACCAGGATGAAGAATATGATTCAAAAACTCTGACTTTCAGAAAACATGAATCCTTAAATTCACATTTTTATTATCATACCATTTATATACCTGTTGCACCATACAGATGCAGGTCAATATCACTTGATGTTCTCTTTCTTTCTAGCCCCATTTCTCTTCAGGGGTATGATGAGGAAAACAAAAAGCAGGGGGGAAAAAATGCAGAAAGACAGATCAAACCCTGTTTTTTAACTGCTCACCTGTTTTCCAGCTTTTGGTCAGCCACTGTCTTCTCCTTGGACGGCTTCCTTGGTTTCTGGCTGGTGGGACCTTTGACCTTTGGAGTTTCCTTCTGCTCCTTCACCTCGGTGCTCCTCTGAACAGGCTGCCATGAAACCACATCCAGGTCATATCACATTAAGCTGCATTCACATCATGTGCCAAAGGTGGTTGATGTGAGTGTCCTACTAGAAGATACTGTTCAGCTTTCAGAGAGAGATAGTACTAGGGAACTTGCAGTTTGATGATTGACCGCGAAGACTTACTGAATTCTGACGCCACCAACAAGGACCTACCTGTAGTCAGGTGTAGGGGACGATAAATTCATACATGTACAGAAAAAGTGACACACAGATAAAGTTACCTTTGGTGCAGGAAGAAATACAAGGGCGGCAGGAGGTGGTGCGGCGCTGAATAAAGCCGACAGGGATCCAGAACCAGCTGAGTCCTGGAACAAGCTTCCTGATACCTGACCCACCACATAGTCTGCTGACTGCTGCTCAGGTACACCCTGTTCACTAGGAAGACACGGGACGAAAGACATGGATGGAACATCACGCCGAACTACATTCAGAAACACGACAGTTTAATGCTGCATTACATATTGTCCAAGGTATACGCACAATCAAATATAACGCAACTCGACTTTTTCTGAATATATACTCGTATATACACTCTTCAATTCGGCACTCATTTTAAACTCCAAGCAGCACTTGTCTCAACAAAATCTAAACTTTCAGAACTGGTTCGCCCTGCTTGCACGATATGATCTTGCCCCTACTGGCATTTTGGTGGAAGGAGACCGCGTGATAAATAACAAGCCAATTATAAAAGTGTACGTTAATGCTGCATGATATATTGAATATATGCTGAATTGAAGAGTGGACCCTGACGAGTCTAAACAGGTCTCATGTCATGCTCTACCAGGTGTGTAGACATTATACAAGACACAACAGAACGTATCGGGGATAACAGTGACGGTAACGTCACGTTACAACACTATCGGTACTATACTTTGTATTCGTGCGGTCCGTTTTCAATATGAGAGAAAGCGGAAGACTCCGCAAAGGAGAGATGAAATGTCATTTCTATGCTGATATGAACGAACAGGTAGATAATAATATGATTTGCTACCAGCCAGGCCACTTGCTATCAAACTATCAAAAAGAAACTCAACAAATTGCCACCTGGCACAACACAAGTTAGTTTAAGAAACAGGTAAAAACAAAACAAACCTCTTTTGACGAAGCTTCTTCTTCATGGTCACTTCTATTTATTATTTTAAGACAAACTCCGGATGTTTTGGAAATTGCAAACTTTGCATTTACGAGCGAAACTACATGGATTTGTGTCACTTTTACTCCAGACAACAGTAAGAACTTAATTTCTCACGTTTTCCTTCCATGCACACACCTATCCTACAGTGAATTATTTCCTACAGGGAACACAATCAAAGTAGTAAAGGTTCCTATACGTTATGTTCGCTTTAACGTTGACGCCATTTATTAACATCTTAGTCTGAGATGATGTGCATTTGCCAAACTGAACAATATAACATATAAAAAGAAATGTAATGTATATTTATTTATAATATATATTTCTTGTCAGGTTTAGCCAGAATATTTTGTGGGGTGTGTGTGCACCGTCGAAATATGTCTCTTCCGGTGAATGACGTGAAATGTTGTGTTGTAGGAGCTAGACTTGTATTAGAGCAAAGTGATGTGTTAGCTAACTTTATCACCAATTCGCCGACGTTTACAGTTGTTTTTTAATATCCAATCATTGTCTCATATGTATTTTTACCTTTGGCTGACGAATACAGTGATATTCTGGTAGGAAATACCTCGTAACGTTAACTAACTGCTAACTGTTTTGCGATCTCACGTTAAGGTAACATAACAGAAATTTAACAATTTAACATTGGCTATCGAAGTAGCGACAGAACATACGTCACATATTCACCTCGTCTTCCAGGACACCCACATTTGAGACCTTAACAGTTGTTTCCGTGGGCGTTGACCAGATGTCTACCAGGGATACCACAGAGCCGGAGGTTCCGACAGATGCGCTGGGCAGGCGGGTGTCCTGCGACGGGGAGCGGGCCACGGTGCGCTACGTAGGCCCGGTCCCACCGACAGCAGGTCAGACATGGGCGTCAGCTGGGTTGGACTCTCGGTATTCCTCCTTGTCATCCACTAGCTCAGCTGTCCCCAATCATGTGCCGTGAAGGACCAAGGTTTTCATTCCAACTGTCTGTATGGAGAGAACCGAGCTCCATTCAAGAACATGTCAGCTTAACGTTGCTTGCAGTTTATCGGTAGAAAATGACGTAGGACATTTTACCAATCGGTAGGGTCTCCTGGTAAATTCGGCATATTGATGATCAGCACTTTATTTTAATAAAACCTCAACTTTTAAAATGTTTCACACTGCTAGTCAGCGCCCACCACGTTGTGTTTCTGTGGGAATAACAGGAGGACTAGTTGTAAAAGTTGAAATTGATTGAAATAAGTGCTGCTTGGTGGCTCACTTGTATGCTGAATTTTCCAGTGTCTCCGAACAATTTGGAAAAGGTCTTAAATCCTGTTGTGCCAGGTATCTTACCTTTGCCAGTGATGGAGTTTGGTGTGGCATTCTCTCCATACAAGAGAGGGCAGCACATCAACGCTAAGCAGTCTGCAGGTTTTCATTCCAAACATCCAAACACTACAGCAGCTGAAGAAAAGCCTGCTGATGTTTGGAGACCACCGCCTTAGCTACAATGGGTCCAATTCTGATCATTTATTTGGAAGCCATATCTAAAAAAAACGTACAGGAGCAGGCGAGTATTCTGGATTTTGCACTAGTTTCAGGTGAAGCAGACAACTCAGTTTGCTCGCTGGCCCACATCTCAGATCACAACACATCACGCTGCTGCTTCAAACCGACACATTTACAGTAACTCAGTTTATTCTTCCTCCTCTTGTGTAACCGGTGACAGGGCTGTGGCTCGGCGTGGAGTGGGATGACCCCAAGAGAGGCAAACACGACGGCAGCCATGGAGGAGTCCAGTATTTCACATGCAGGTATTCCTCATCAGTTTCTATCAAGAGCTTATGATGATTCAGATGATTTTATTTTGGAAAGAATGTCATACGGACCCTTAATATTTACTTACTTATCGACTCTGCTCCTCCTGGACAAGAATATCAGTTTCTTCTTGGGTGAAGCTGTTAACGGCGGTACCGGTTGGGACTCGGTGCAGCATCACAAAATTGTCAATACGACATTGATTGGCCAGAACTGAAGCCAGCCCTCACCACACCTCCCGATGATGTATCGCTCTTAAACCAGCCTCTTTGACCAATGGACCAAAATACCAAAACAGACTGGACACGCCCACTCACGCCATAGACTTTAGACCTGCACCTTGAGTCATGAAAATAGAGCCCTATGTTTTCTGTCACCGGGATATTTTGTTCTATCTATTATCTTGCTGCTTCGTCTCCGACCTTTGACCTCCTTACTGTTGCTTGTAACCTCTGTGATGTAGGAACTGAAGCTTGTTCTGCTGTAGCACACATTGCAAGGTAGGAGCATGAGATCAGTGTCTGAAATGTAAAGTCCTTGATCTTTTCCTTTTCCCGAACGAAGACACCCTAAGGGAGGCTCCTTCGTCCGTCTGGGGAAAGCCAGCTTCGGAGTCGACTTCCTGACCGCCGTCCGGGAATTATACAAGTTTGACACTGAAGAGGCGTTCAAGGAGGAGCACTGCATCTCCTCCAAGACGGTGGAGTGCTTCGGCTTTGAGAAGCTGAGGTACGATGCAAGTTTGTTCCAGGACACTTTATGCTGAGAATACAAAGTTGTTGTTTTTTAACTTTAATCTATCAGTACTTTTACTACTGCTAATACTACTACTACTACTGCTACTACGACTATTACTGCCACTACTTCAACTACTGCAACTTCAACTGCTTCACATTGACAAGACTACAGTTAAACTACTTCATGCTGCCCATGCAAGCAGACAGACCTGAACTTTCCTAGTTGAATCCTGTTTGTGTCTCTACAGGTTTGAGCACCTGACCATTGTGTCCCTGAGGAAGCATCAGGTGAACGGACCCGGCGCTGACGCTGAAATCCGGGAAACTACACCCAGTATCTTTCCAAGCAGCGGTGCATGACGTTCCTTCCATAGAGCGCATGTCTTCCTAAAGTGAAAAGCCAAGAAATGTTTGTGGTGTGATGTATTGTGGCCACTGAAAGATAATGTAGTCAGTGATGCTTGCGGCCTTAACAGTACCGATCAGATGTCAAGGTTCTGGACCTGAATGCAAACCTCCTGTCCTGCTGGGACGACGTGGCGGCTGTCACCCAGCACATGGACCAGCTGAGAGAACTACTGCTCAGGTACAACCTACTGAGAGTGAGGAAGGTGTGTGTGTGTCGCCTCCTCTTCCCTGGTGTCTTTGTCTTTCCTGAAGAGGATCAACATGTTGAAGTGATTCCTCCATCTTCCTTTCTCTCCTTCCTCCATCTGCTGTCACCAGAAACTCTTTATCTTTAGCTCCGTTAGCGCTGGAAGAACAGCGCCCTCTTCCTGTTTGGTGCCGTAAAGCCTTCTCCCTTTGTGCAATGGATTATCTGTTCAGATACCAATGTTGGTTTAGTAGGACAACTATTTGCCTGATCTAAATATGCTATAGATGGATGGATGGATGGATGGATAGATAGATGGATAGGTGGATAGAGAGATAGATAGACAGACAGATAGACGGATGGATAGATGGATGGATTGATTGATTGATTGATTGATTCAAAAAAACAAACTTCTCCACAGGAATCATTAAAGTTTCATCTTATCTCATTTTAGTTACAACAGGCTGCGTTTGCCCTCTGACCCCTCGGCTCACCGCCACGCCTTCTCCAGCCTGAAGGTCCTCGCCCTCGTCAACTGTGACCTCACCTGGCCACAGGTACCTGTCGCACCTCTGCACCCACGGGTGCTCATGTTCACTTCTTCATCATGTTCTTCATGGTTTAATTTAATGGCTCTTATTCCCGGGTGGACGACTGTGCCTTGTGGGTTATTGAATCAGGTTTATTGACCCTAAGAGGCTGCCGTGTTATCTTATCTGTCTATATTTCTGATCGCCTTTTCCCATGTTCCCTTGCTCTCCTGTCAGATCCTGGATTGCGCCTCCATGTGGCCTCAGCTGGAGGAGCTCTGCGTCTCACAGAACAACATTACAGAACTGCAGAGGTAACACTGTCTGCTCGGTCTTCATGTAGTTCCTGGTGTCTTTGGTGTGTCATGACACCAAGTTCAATATCGGTTAGTTGGGATGTCGTGTGTTCGTTTGTTTGTCCGTCACAAGCAACATGTCACTCACCACTGATTGGCTTGTTGATGAAATTGGCATTTACAAAATTACACTGATTGGCCCAGAGGGGGCGCTACAGTTACAGGTCAAATCAAGTTTTCGTAGTTGTTACTGATTGGCCCAGACGGCGGACGGCATCATTTGTCGGGGATGACGTGTTTACTGCTGCCTTGGTTTTTGTTTCTTACTAGATGACTAGATGAAGCCCTTTGACTTTCTTTTATCTCACCTGCACACATTTGTAATTTTTCTAACTCTCTTTTCTCTTTTCTGTGTTTCATCAAATATATGTGCAAATATATGAGCAGAAAATTGTAATGTCTTTTGTAACCCTGAAGTGTCTTGTCTTTGAAAGGCCAGTGGAGGTGCTACAGTCACTGAGGAGTCTGGATCTGTCCAGTAATGCCTTAGTGGACGACAGTGTGCTGAGTCTGGCTGCTCTGTCCAGGTACACCAACACCATTTACTACCAAGCTCTGGTAACAAATGAGTCAACTGTTTTCAAAGTGATTTACAGCCAAATGATCATAAATAAAACAACAGCCAAGATCCTCAGACTCACAGTGTTGATCATAGGTTATCCACCAGATACTCTTCTGTGTGTCAAAAGACAGAATATCAGGTCACTTTGTCTTCTGGTATCTGATCTCTCTTCTCTCTCCAGTTTCAGCATCAGTATCGTAAAATCCTCAACATTACATTCTGCTGTTGCTGGGTAGAAACTATGGCACCTGAATTTTAGTGTTTTTATTACTTGAATGTAAACCCATTGTTTTTTCCATGTTCAGTGAGCTTCATGACCTTTTCTTTACTCCTAAACAATAGCTGTTCAGAGTTCCAGACAGAAGCTAAAGTTAACTATATTCTCTTTCCAGGCTGGAGAATTTGAACATGTCCAGGACTGGACTGTCTGTCCTTCGATTTGACGATGTCCCTCATGGTAGAGTTAACATTCACATTCAACCACTTCCTGTTGGATAACATTCACATTCAACCACTTCCTGTTGGTTAATATTCACATTCAACCACTTCCTGTTGGTTAACATTCACATTCAACCACTTCCTGTTGGTTAACATACACATTTAACCACTTCCTGTTGGCTATTCACATGTAACCACTTCCTGTTGGTTAACATTCACATTAAACCATTTCCTGTTTGTTAACATTCACATTAAACCACTTCCTGTTGGTTATTAACATGTAACCACTTTCTGTTGGTTATTCACATTTAACCACTTCTTGTTGGTTAACATTCCCATTTAACCACTTCCTGTTGGTTATTCACATGTAACCACTTCCTGTTGGTTAACATTCACATTCAACCACTTCCTGTTGGTTAACATTCACATTTATCCACTTCCTGTTGGTTATTCACATTAAACCACTTCCTGTTGGTTAACATTCCCATTTAACCACTTCCTGTTGGTTAACATTCCCATGTAACCACTTCCTGTTGGTTATTCACATTTAACCACTTCCTGTTGGTTATTCACATTTAACCACTTCCAAAATATAATTTGTTGTGTCATGAAACCCTAGTTACCCTCAACCCATCAACCCTGTTGTTCATCCAGTCTAACTCTCTTTGCTCTACAGGATGTAAAACAGCGGCGTTCCCCGCCTTGAAGAGTCTCGTCCTGGACCACAACAACATATCTGAGGTCAGTCTCATGATTTACAAAAACAGGAAAACACATCCAAGAGATATTTGATATTATCAGGTTTTAATCTATGATCATGAAATTCAACTATCAAATATTAAAGTTCTAAACAACAATAATCATTAAAATGTATTTTAGTTCAGATACAAACATTGAGTCATTTTACTATTGGCTATGATTTGATTTCTTACACACAAACACACACACACACACACACACACAGAGTCACACATAATCAATCAATCAATCTCTCTCTCTCTCTCTCTCTCTCTCTCTCTCTCTCTCTCTCTCTCTCTCTCTCTCTCTCAGTGGTGTGTGGTGGACGAGCTGGCGAAGCTGCAGAGTTTGGTTAGTCTTTCTTGTTGCTATAGCAAACTGGTGAGCAGCAACCCCAGAACCACCGATCAGCTTCTCACCGCCAAACTGGGACAACTGGTCTTCCTCAACAAGTGTGAGGTGAGGGACCCTGTGTGTGTGTGTGTGTGTGTGTGTGTGTGTGTGTGTGTGTGTGTGTAACTGTTCTCTCGCCCTCCGTCAGATCCTGCCCGAGGACAGGAGGGGGGCGGAGCTTGACTACATCAAGATGTTTGGAGCGGAGTGGCTGAAGGTGGGGGGGCACCGCGACCCCCAGCAGAGCCACCCCAGCCCCCAGTTCACCTCCCAGCACCCCCGCTACCAGAGCCTCATAGACAGTAGGTTGTTTAAAACTACACTGTCTGTTAGGATGTTGAAGACACAAACATTAAGAGGTTCGTATCAAACACGGTGTTGTTTCTCTCGTCTCAGAATACGGCGCTCCGGAGGAAGGCGAGCTGAAGAAGCAGCAGCCGTTTGCCCTGAAGAATCAGCTGATAAGTTAGTCCCGCCTCTTCCTCCACTCTGTTCTCTGATTGGTCCTGTGTCACTTGTATGTTAGAGGTGATTTGTGGAATCGTTTTTTTTCCTGCTTGTTACAAAGATTACAGACAAAACTGCAGCAACTGGAGATGAGACGAACCTGTCTTGATCCCTGCGGGGGAATCGGGTCATTGAAGCAAATAATAATAGAATACAGCAAAAAATTGATTGCTGGGAACTCGCTAAGGCTTGTGGGTAGTGTAGTATTTCATTTAAAGTTGAAATCAGGTTGACTTGTGGTTTCTACATTTCTAGTTGTTTCACAATCTGATTGCTCATAGTAAATCCACCTCACACTTAAAATGTTACGGATAATAATTCAATTCCCTTTGGGATAATAATGGAACGGGAAATGAACGTTTCAGCTCTGAACCTGAAGGGCAAAGAACTGAACCAAACAGGAAACAGAACATTTCCTCAGCACTAATCCTTCCTCCATCTCTCCCACTAGATATTACATTTGTGTTTCCAGATGAAGTCGACCGGAAGCCGATCACAAAGAAAATCCCAGGTAAAAAGTCAAGTCTGGTATTGGAATATGTGCCAGGGTACAGGACAAGAAATAACTACATAGACTACATACAGTAGCTACCTGGGTTCCCAGGGCCTTCTGTCTCTTGTCTCTCAGCCTCAACAGAGGGAAACCCTGTGATGGACATTTAGTTTGAAAGTGAAGGATTTCACAGCTGTCTAATTCTGGCCAATGTCATGTCTTACCCCATAACATACTCCTTCCTGTAGTCTCCATGGTGGTCCAGAAGGTGAAGGGACTCCTGTACCGACTGCTGAAGATCCCTGTTGCCCAGCTGAAGCTCACCTACACCACTTCCAAGGTAAAACATACTGGCACAACACCAGCAGCCCAATGAGACAATGAGACAATGAGATGTAATGTAATGTAATGTTATCTGTGTCTGTGGTCGGGGAGGAACCTCCATCACACCAGAGCTGGACCACATCTGATTTTGAATAAGACATGGGTGTAACTCTGCCTGTGTTAAATGTTCTGTCCATCTAGATCGTGGGTAAAGAGATTGAGATCGACAGAGACCTGAAGCCTCTGGTGTTTTACTCCATTGAGGACGGAGACGAGGTGCTGGTCCGCTGGTCTTGACCCCGCGGGGCCTCCAGCATCCAGAGATGCAGATGGAACCACAAGGCTGCTTCACTAACTAGACTGACCCGAGATCACGAGACTCTGAGTGGAGGACGGCTGAACCAGTCGTGATGTGACATCATTCTGACATCATTCTGACATCATTCTGACACGGTGAAGGGACACATGTTCATGTCATGAAGTTAAATTAAATCTGGAGGTGAATACTTGTAATCACAAGTGTAAATGTTTATTTAAAAGTATTTACTGAATGATGATGATGACTGACTCTCACAATACTGGACCCTGATTGGCTGAGACGCTTTCCAGTTCAAACGCTGCAAACTGGCCTGATACGACGGGTTTCACTACTAAAGACTTAGTGAGGGTCCAGTTGTGATGCGTTTATTGGAGTTGATCTGAAACTGCCTGTAAAACTGGTGGATTTTTGAAAGTGTAATAACTTAAAATCTGATTTTGTTGTTAAATTGAAACAATATCTTCATTAAATATCGTTGGTCATATATGTACATCAGTAGTTTTCCTATAAGAGGGCCCCTTTAAAGTCAGGAACCAGCCTCTATTAATTTCTAACCTGATGTTCTGTGTTCCTGATCAAGCAGCAACTTGAGTTCTATTGAGAACCACTATGTATCCACATTGAGATGTGTAATGTTACTGCATGACTTTATACCTAAAAAGGTTTTGCTGTAGAAAATCAACATTTTAAGAGCCGACGCTCTCATCCAGAGAGACGCAGTGCGTGAGCAGCTGGAGCTTCAGTTTGTTGCTCAAGGGCACTTCACCAGGACACAAGGCTGTTGGATACATTGGCTGTTGCAGGGATTGAACCTGTGACTTTCAAGTTACAGCACAGTGTCTAACGAGCAGTCCAACCTGCCACCATTCAGTTGAGCTAACAATCACCAGAAACGAGGAGGTAGTACTGTCTCATTTCCACAACAGATACTGCACAGTAAAATGGCATTTAGTAATCTGATTTCTATCGCCCTCTATCGGCGACTAGTAGGAACTACAACAGCCAACAGGTAAAGATAAGATTAAAGCTTAAAGGTTTATATTGGGACAGTAAAGTTTGACTTGTTGCTTTAAGACCACTTCAGACACAGCAGACCAAAGACTCTACTAACATCTTAAAAAAGGTTTTATTGAGGCTGTACAGATTGTTAGAGATCACTCTTTGGCTAATGGCCTAGCTGCATAGTCAGTACAGTGATACAGTACTTCATGTTTATAGACCTTACAGTCAGTAGGGCTGCACAATACTGACCAAGTACACATGGACACAGGTTCCTCTACATCATTTGTTTTTCAGCTCTTAAAATGCAACTGTGATTTTTTTCTTTTTGTATTATTTGTGATTAGCTTAGTTTCAATAAAAGATTTTTCTGCAACTTGATTCGTCATTCCAGGATTCTACGCAGCACAAAAATACTGTGTTTAGGAAGCGTCTGAAAAAAAAATCAGCCTCTTGCAATTTGGAAGTTGCAGTCGTCCATTTTGTGACGCCGATGTAGTGATGACTCGTGCAGCCCTAGTGGACAGACTCAACCCTGACCTGGGAGTCGGGTTGAGGCGAAGATCAACATCAGGGTTTGGAGTTTCCCAAAGGCATCGTGACGCTAACCTGCTCTTTACTCCTCCCAACTACCAAAACATGAACTTGGTCTCCAGACGCCTTCGCAGTAACCACCGTCAGCCCCGTGGGAAAGATGTAGCTCAGAATAGGGTTTATATTTCAGCTAATTATTTACAAGTTCATATAAAAAATGATATTGTCGGTTTTAAACAAATCAAAATACATTTGGTAAGTCTAAAAAAAAAATACCTCCCGTCTGACTCCGCCCCCAAATCCATCACTGGCTTATAGTTTCACTGACAACAATAGTGGTCCAACTGAAGAGTCAATTTCCAACATGCTATAAATTTTGAGAAACAAGTTATTACCCAAAGCTCATTCGATATCCCTAAAATATAGAGAATACAGTATGTATGTGAAGTGAAGCGTTATTATGGATCTCTTCAGGACATGACCTCATGATGTCATTCATAACGAGAGATGTGGATGTGAGGTTTACTCAGTATCACCTGACCTGCTTCTTCACACCATCCAGGTCTCTGAGTCTCCTTTTCAAAACATGATAAACTCATTTTGGAAGAGAAAAAAAAACATTACCTGAAGTTCATTGTTAAAAAAACAGAGCATGCAAGGACTTAGCAGGTTATTTGTCATCCCTCAAAAAGCACCAACATTTAGTTTACTGTTTTGCTGTCGTTCCCTTTGTCAGATCAGGTTTACCTTGTTTTTTTTTTTCAAAATGGTGGATTTCTCAGTTTGGATCCAAACTAGGGGGAGGGGCCCCGGTACTGTACGTACAGATCAAGAGGAGGAGAAGAATGCCCATGAAGTTTGACATCATACACACAGTGAGGTTTCAACTCTCAACACATTAATGACCATGGAAGCTCAATTCAAGTAAGAAAAACAGAAAACACCAAAAATTGCAGTTAAGTGTGTTTGTTCCCCAGCAACAGCAGTGTAGTCCTTCCTCCGCCGGTCCCAGGAGGCTCTCAGCAGATCTCCTGTCTCTTCCCGGTTCACACGTTCCTCTCCACGCAGCCGCCGGCGGTGGTGGCGGTGTCGTCCGGGCAGCGGCAGGTGAAGCCACCGAGCCGCGGCAGGCAGAGGTGGGAGCACCCGCTGTTGTTGGAGCAGTAGTTGTAGGCTGACGGGGTGAAAGGGAACAATATTAATATAGGAGTGAAACCCCAGAAACCCCCAGACGGTCTTCACATGGGTCCACCCCAGACCAGGTACCTGCCGGAGAGAGGACGACACGCCAAACCTCACTGTCACATCACACGATGAGATGATTGGTTTATGGATTGAAATGTTGCTCACATAAGGAGTAAACGAAGATGAGGAGGATATCAAGGTTAATATTATGGCATGGTAACATTTCATTAAAACAGATCTGAGAACTGTTTCGAACTGATATCAGAGAGATATTTATACTGATATCACAAAACGAGTCAGGCAGCAGCCATGGATGGATGAGTATTTTCATCTCAGCGCTAGCTGGTCAGATGTCAACATCGATCCCAAAGTGTTGAGTGAATTCCTCGACCCCCCAAACAGCCAATAGTAGGCGTTCATGTTCCCGACGCTCAACCCTCCCGCTGCTACCAGACAGCTCAGCCGTCTGATTCGTGGGACCAGAGCAGGATGATCCGGCGGGACAGCGGTCGGCTCGCGTCCCACCGGGCCGTGGTAATTGATTCCAGACCGCGGCGTGTGGATTGATACGGGCCTGGGAAAGACGGGTGAGGTTGACCTCGGGAAACCAGCTGTGGATGCTCTCATCCGGCTCCAAACTATTACTACAGCAGAGAGCGATGGGAAACAGCTCCAGCCTCTCTGCTCCACCAGTCAGGGCTTAAGGCTAGAGCAAGGCACCAGCCAGGGTTGCGGGGGGGGGGGGTAGATAACTTATTGATCTTCTACCTCTACCTGATGTTGAGGAAGGAGATGCACTTCTGATTTCTGGTGACTAGTAGTTCTCTACCTACCTATGTTGATGCACTTATTGTAAGTCACTTTGGATAAATGACTGGAATGTAATGTAATGTAAAGTAATGTAATGTAAAGTAATGTAATGTAAAGTAATGTAAAGTAATGTAATGTAAAGTAATGTAATGTAATGTAAAGTAATGTAATGTAAAGTAATGTAATGTAAAGTAATGTAAAGTAATGTAATGTAATGTGTTTGTCTGCACCTTGTGGGCACTGCGTCGGCGTGGCGGTGATGCCGTACAGCCGGGAGCGTTTCTGCGGCAGGAACTCGTCCGTCTCTTTCTCCGCCTGGCGGTCCACGGCGACCACCGCCTCCCTGGAAGAACAAAACAGACACATGACACCGGAGACCACACACTGATGTTTGTTCCACGTCAAATAAACGCTGCTATTAAAGCTTTTACACGACAGACACGCTCAAACAACGGTACTCAGAATAGTACCGTTTACTCTAGCGGAGGACTATTTATTTAACTGACCACTCAGAGCTCAGAGCTCGTTAATCTAACGGTAAGCAAACGTCTCACAGGTTTACACCGCAGCCTGGCTCGCTTGGAAAACCTTCTCACATTTATTTGACCATTTACAACTTTGGTACGTTCATATATGGTCTTCAAGAGTTGAGACTTTCTGAACTCATCACAACTCAAAATACAGCTCTGTTTAAATCAACATCACATGCTGTCAAGCCTTCCATCAAAGCTCAAACCATACGTTTCATAGTGACTAATGATCTTCAATCACATAAACCACTGTGGGGCTTTGAGCTGTAGAGGAGAGTTGTCAGCTCATACCTCCTCCAGTCGGTGTAGTAGAGGTTCCTTCCATAGGAAACCACAGCGAACGGGTACTGGATCCCCTCCACAACCAGCCGGCGCAGCCTGCGGTGCGGATCCATGCACTCCACTTTACGAGTCCCTGCAGAGATCAATAAAGCATCATCAGTGAGGAAAGCAGATGTTGCTCACCTCAGACAAGATCTGTGGGTTTAACAGATCAGGAGTATCTTAGGCAGTAAATGTATCAGAGCTGAGCTAAGAGAAGAGAGTTTTAGTGTCCATGACGGTCTGAATGCTGTTTCAGAGGCTTTTCACCCTGACGACAACAAACTTGATGTTGAATATCAGCACCAAATATTGACTGTCGGCAGCTTCAGTCTAAAGATATCAGCTTCAGCCTTCAACCACCCGTGTTACATACATCAACCAAGCATGTTGTTGATGTATGTAGTATGTACAAACATACATGGTCTTCAACAGTTTGACATGGAGATGGAAAATATTCAATTGTTTTTTTCAAAATGTCTCGTATCGTAACTCACAATACAGTTAATCTGATGTGGCTGAAAATATCCCTGATAAAAGCCGACAGTCTGTTGTTCACAGTGACGCTTCATTTCACATGAAAGAACATGAAACATGAAGTTTGTTTCTCGTGGTGACGGCTCTACATGGTCTACCATGTGGAATAACCTAGACAGCAGCGTGTCTTTGGCTTTCTGCTTTAGTGTGACTGATAGTGGCTCTAACTAGGAACTCCCACATTACCACTTCCTACCTGCGTCTGCCCAGCACAGCTGCTGGTTCTCGGGGTCGTAGGTCAGGCCGTTGGGCAGCACCAGGTCGTCCTTCACCAGGACGGTCCGGTCCGTTCCATCCATGTTAGACATCTCAATCTTAGGCCCGTCTCTGTTCCAGTCGGCCCAGTACAACCGCCTGGACCAGGACAAGAGAGTTAGGAATACTACTACTACTAATACTATTACTATTACTATTACTACTACTGCTACTACTACCTCTAGTAGTAGTGCTACTAATACTACTACTAATACTACTAGTACTACTAACACTACAAGTGCTACTGCTACCACTATTACTCGCTAACCTCGACCTTCAAACTGCCGTTATGCCGCCGTTCCTCCTCATCAGGATGTAGTTTCCGTTGCTGCGTTATGTTTCATACTCCCCATATCTTTGTTAATATTTGCAGCTGCAACGTCCCAAAACTTGACAGAAACCCTTAAAGCTGGACTTCCATCAAGGTCACCTACCCGTAGGCTGGGTTGGTGACGATGGCTCGAGGGTTGACCAGGTCGGTGTCGAAGAGGACGCGGCGCTGGCTGCCGTCCAGCTTGGCGACCTCCACGGTGTCGCGCATGGAGTCGGTCCAGAAGACGAGGCGGGCCACGTGGTCGATGGCGATGCCTTCTGGGCTCTCCAGCCCTGAGGATGGAAGGTACACAGAGATGATGATGATCCTCGGGAGGAAGTCGGGGGGGGGGGAGCGTTACCTACTCACTTTCCCCGCCCGGATTTTCCCAATCGGACCTGGATTCAACCTTCCAGTCACAAGGTCGTCCAGGCTCCTTCCATTCACCGTGGTAATAACATACACCTTGAATGAGGACTGTGATGAGGACTGCTGTGTACCTGTAGTGATGACCGGGATGGTTTCTCCTCCGCTCATGCTGGCCTTGGTGATCGCCGGCCCAGTGATGTCCGTCCAGTAAACCATGTTCTCCACACAGTCGTAAGCCACCGCAATCACCACCCTGTCCTGAGGGAACCAGACAGAAAGACAGACGGACATTTATGACGGGAACTCAGTGCTGCTAGTTCATCTGGGACGGCCGTGAGATGTCCGTCACTTTCAATGAGGCCCTTGTCTGTAGTGAGGGAACGCCACCAGAGACAGGAGAGCTTTGTTGGCTTCAGCTACAGTACATTAGCCCTGTTGTTGTACCGATGACTCATGGGAGAAATTCATGATCCAGTTGCGTGTCTTGCTAGTTTTTCATTCCTGAGAAGAAAAGATTTGGGAGTTTTGATGCTGGACTGTGTTAAAGCACAGTTAGAGGATTGTCTCTGTGGAGTGGTTTGACCAAATTCATCCAAGACAGAAGAGACAACTTCTATGTCTGTACTCATGAGGACCAAACGTCTTCACACAAGGACAGAAAGATGAAGAAAATCCTCCAAACTGAGTCCTCACGTCTTTAAAGGGGCGTTGAGTAATGTATGACCTTTATCGCCCTCTATCGGCAACCAAGGAATGTTGAGCAGCAAGCTAACTAATTTAGAGCAGAACAGAAACATCAAATGAAATATCACCATGCAGAATACTGCAATAATAAAACTATTGGCTTTTGCTTTTTTTGCTTTTCCACCTTGATGAGAATAAAATTCAAGGGGGAAACAGTCAATTCTTCTTTTATTGGGATATTTTGGCATGAACATGGGCAAATTTAAAGAAATTGAATATAGGCACAAAATATCAACTATCAGCCTTCATAAACACATATTGGTTGAAGCCTAATGTGAACTCTCTCCCTGGGTAGATGTCTGAGTTTACAGAAACAGGAAACAGGAAACAAGCCGTGAAGCGACCACACACTGTCCGCCATGTTGGTGCGTCACAGGGAAACTGCAGAGACTTACGGGAATGTGGAGCAGAGCCTTGGCCTCCTCCTTCCTCATGTTGTACCCGTCCAGGGGGAGGTATTCGATCTTCCCGCTCTGGGCGAACAGCAGGTGGGCCCCCGGGGAGGCGGGGCTGACGTCAGGCCGGGGTGTCGGACCGACGGGGGGCGGGGTCACTCCCTGATCGATACCTGTAGGGGGGGGGGGGGGGACACCGACGTTGGTGTGCAGTTCAGGTACAGGTAACCTTCAAGCTCAAAAGGGTGAACTGTCTTCACTTGTGTGACTGAGGCCAGTAACTCACACAGCGGTCTGCTGCCGGGTCCGGTCCGGGTGTTGGGGATCTCCTGACCGCTGGCGTCCACGCACCAACACTGGCTGATGCTGCCGTGGCACTGGGTGGGTTCATAGGCCCCTCGCTGGTCACACTGGGGGACGTACTGGCCGACAGCCGGGCGAGGCCGGAAGAAGGAGAAGATGCCGGTGGAGGAGGTGGCGGCCTGGACGCTCTCCCTGTGACGCTCACACTGGGTCTTCTCAGGCTCTGGGAGGAAGAACCAAACAGAGGGCTTACAAGAGATGTCACAAGGCCTCTGGCAGCCATGTTGGAGGACATCAGCTCTGTGAGCAGCTGATTGGGTTTCTATACAGGTCCTCAACCCTCACATTATCCTGACTAGTGAGCAGTGAGCGGTTTGGTATCTTGCTGTCCGTCATTCCTTCATTGTCTACTCGTTGGTCGTCAGCTTTCCACTGCAGGGAAGAACGTATTGTTACAACTACTAGTCGGAGTGTGACTCTGAAGGTTTGGGAATGATGTTTAATCTGCATCGTCTTTTAAATCTCTTCTTCAATCTCATTTTACAGCCTTGCTTTTATTTAATGACCTTCATTATTGCTCCAACTTCCCTTCCATGACTCTTGTCTTGTTTTACTGCTTTGCTATTTATCTTCATGTGTTTCTATCCTCTGTAAAGAACTTTGTTTTGACAAGTGCCATATAAATAACTAGTTAATAGTATATTATTATTGATGGGTACATTGGCTACTACAGGAATCAAACCTGTGACCTTTCATGACATAGAAATGAACAGTGGCTGGTAGTAGATTAACACCAGCCACGGTCAAGATGTGCTAGATGTGACTGATTCCTTCAGCCCTGGGACTAGCAGGTAGCCTAGCCTCCTCACTTGGGCACCAGATGATTCACAAGGTTGCCAAAAGGTTTCGACCATCACACAAAAATGTTTGGAAATCAATGTCATTTTTATGTAACTAGCGACCGACCTAACACTATCCGAAAACCGCATCCCTCCGGTGCTCCGAGCAGCTCCAAACAAAGAATTACTCGCGACTACTTCGACACAAGTCTGATTCCAGATGACATTTAATTTGTATTTTCTCACCTAAACACCAGGACGTGGACGTGGCAGCTCCAGATAAACATTTCTCCGAAACACGGGTTAAAGACAAGCTCGTCTGTGTGGTCATGTGAAGAGCCTTGCCTCAGTGAGACACTTATCCTCAAGGGTATCTATGTGGCAAACCAAAAAACCAGCCATAACAATACAGTCTGACTGCAAACAGTAGTCGCCTCAACGCGCCACGTCTGCTCGCACAAATCAACAAAGATGGAGAAAAACTACAATAGGACCCCTCTGCTCCGACGGGCGGAGATCAAAGCGGTCGACGGCCGAGACACAGAAAGAGGGAATTAGTGTCGTAACAGTCGAGACAGGGGACACCAAATTATGCCTTTTTTCCGGGGAGGCAGGTCGTAAAAGGAGATGAAAATATGACAAGATTGTGAAGAGGAGAGGAGCTGTAATTAGCCTTGGCTCTGACACCTGGAATCACTGCAAAGCCTCAACAGCTTGGGACGCCGCCAAGCCACAAAACCACAAAACCACCGCGCTGATCCGCAGGACGCAAAACAACAAGGCACGGGACGCCTGAACACACCAGAGGGTCGTCTGATCAACAACACGCTAAATATGCACACCTATGGGGGTGAATGTGTTAGTCTGTCTATGTGGTAGCCCCGTGGTGGACTGGCAACCTGTCCAGGTGTTTCCCTGCCTTCTGCCCAGTGCATGCTGGGATAGGCTCCAGTGACCCTGAATATACACTATATGGCCAAAAGTCAGTGGACACTTGACCATCACACCTATATGAGCTTGCTGGACATCCCATTCTAAAACCATGGGCATTAATATGGAGTTGGACCCCCCCACTCTTCTGGAAGGCTTTCCACAAGCTGTTGGAGTGTCTGTGGGAATTTGTGCCCATTCAGCCAAAAGAGCATTAGTGAGGTCAGGCAGTGATGTTGGAGAGAAGGCCTGGCTCGCAATCGGCATTCTAGTTCCTCCCAAAGGTTCAATGGGGTTGAGGTCAGGGCTCTGTGCAGGCCAATCCAGTTCCTCCACACTAAACTGGTCTAACCATCTTTATGGACCTGGCTTTGTGCACAGGGGCTCAGTCATGCTGGAGCAGCAAAGGGCCTTCCCCAAACTGTTGCCACAAAGTTGGAAGCGCCCAATTGGCTAAAATGTCTTGGTATCCTGTAGCATTAAGATTACCTTCCCTGGAACTAAGGGGCCAAGCCCAAACCCTGAGGAACACCTGAACTCAATAACTAGTAGGGGGGTCCACTGACTTTTGGCCATATAATGTATATGGGATGTATGCTGCTTCCCTGGCCATGGACAACCATAGGATTAAAGAGCTCTCTGGTCTGCATCACTGTTAGCTGTTTGACTTAGCGAACGCACCCCTCTGAGCGATGGCTCTGACTAGTCCTCAGCAGATGGCTTTCCAAGCAGCTCTGTTTTCTGACAACAGCACTGGACAGTATATAAACCTGTCGGTCCTCATACAGTCCAGCTGTGTGCTGTCGGCTTCCTCGTTTTACAAACGTTTTCTAGTGAGATTCTGGCACCGTTCTGATCTGATCGGGTGTCAGTGTGAACATAAACAAATGTGTCTTTGATTATTATTATTCTGCACACGCGTCCATCATCACCATCAGTTCATATTGGTATTGAATGTGAGTTTCATTTTAGATGTTTTTCACTGGATCGGTCACAGTAGAGACAGACGGGGGTGAAGGACGATAACATGCGATAAAGGTCGCAGGCCAGACTTGAACCCAGGACGTTGTGATTACATGGAATGCAACCAAATAAACAAACCAGCCACCAGGATGTCCCGGTAAAGGTGTTACAGTCTAGAATAGATACAGTCATCCAAACAAACACAGACAGAAGCAATTCACGGCTAGCTATGAGGCCAGCCACGTGAAGACACATGCAGTTTGCCAAAAGTGAAACTCATTTTTATTACTGAAAAAGTATCAATAAAGGCGAAAACCAGGATCAGGAGGTCTGGCCAAACAGAACAAAGGATGAGTAAGCCACTGGGCGACCACGCCATGAGCCTCAACGCAACAAAGACGAATGTTTAGACTATAGAGAACGTATGTATTCCCCTTCGTTTCCTCTGAAGTCTCTGTGAAACCAGCTGCAGCTAGAGCTGGAAGAGCTCACAGCCTGGAGGCCTGCCACCCACACGTCTTCCTGAAACCTAAAGCCCCATCCAAACCTCTGAGGAGCTTCGTTGTTAAAGCTGTTTGTGTATCAAGATGATAAAAAAAACCTTTAAATGACTTGCAGAGTTTTACAGCAGAGCCGCAGGGGGCATTCAAACTTTACAGCAACCAGAAACATGCAGCTATACTGTCTCAGGTTTAAATGAAACCTGTTGAACTTGGGACAGGGATTTGAACTGGTGACCTTCTGATCACAAGCCTGCTCCTCTAACGCTGGGTTACCTACCTGTGGAGACAGGGCTACACTGGAAGCCGTCACCATGGAAACCAGGACGACACTGACAGGTGAAGGACCCTTGGGTGTTGTAGCAGGCGGCGTCCCGGTGGCATCGGTCCTGCTGACACTCGTCTACATCTGAAGAACAGGAAGACAAAGATGAACCCAGACGCAAACCACTGATCCAGGTACAGATACATGTCCGAAGGAAAAATACAAGAATGGCTTTGTTAATTTGTCATTATTTGTTATTTTGAAGGCAAGTTATTTCTGAACAACCGACTGCTGGTTAACATCCAAACACCTCTCTAGTAGGTAGGACCTTCTGCCTCCAACACCTCTCTAGTAGGTAGGACCTTCTGCCTCCAACACCTCTCTAGTAGGTAGGACCTTCTGCCTCCACCTCTCTATTAGGTAGGACCTTCTGCCTCCAACACCTCTCTAGTAGGTAGGACCTTCTGCCTCCAATACCTCTCTAGTAGGTAGGACCTTCTGCCTCCAACACCTCTCTAGTAGGTAGGACCTTCTTCCTCCAACACCTCTCTAGTAGGTAGGACCTTCTGCCTCCAACACCTCTCTAGTAGGTAGGACCTTCTGCCTCCAACACCTCTCTAGTAGGTAGGACCTTCTGCCTCCACCTCTCTAGTAGGTAGGACCTTCTGCCTCCAACACCTCTCTAGTAGGTAGGACCTTCTGCCTCCAACAGGCTGAATTCTTCCAGCATGAATTCACCAAGCTCCCTTCTGCTCACCACTGTTGTAAAGATGTTACTGGAGCATCTTGACCCAGTCTGCCCATCCTCCTCTGACCTCTGACCTCTCATCAACAAGGTGTTTCTGGTCCTCCACCATGGAGACTGTAGTGGTGAAAACCCCAGGAGGGTTCAGCTGGTTCTGAGATGCTGAACCAACAACCACACCACGGTCAAAGTCTCTTAGATCAGCATCTTGACCGTTCTGATGTTTGGTCCAACAAGAAACTAAACCACTTCACCATGTCTGGAGGAGCAGGAGTACCTAATAAAGTGGCCGGTGTATTCATATATAATAATTATAAAGTGTATTTATCACATATAAATACACATATGGTATTTGATACAGCATATCATACACAGTGTGCATGTTGGCTATACTGTATACATGTACAGATCCCATGGATATTTCATGCTCTAGTGTGTAAAATCTGTTGGAGCAAAATAATAAAGTTGATCACAAAAAAAGGAATGCAGTAAAGTGCTTATTTTCTCACTCACTGTCTCCCATGTATTTTGAAATTATATGATAGTATATAACAGATGTCAAGGGCCCTCGGGTCATAAAACTCACTCAGCACATGGAAACTTTGACCGAGGAAAAGAAAAACACCAAAATTACAGTTATGCCGAATATTGCTGTTGCGCAACTCTACATTTGACGGCTTTGGCCAGAGACATTTGACCGGTTCAGTATCGTAGGACTGCATCGCCCGTCCACTGCTGCAGCTTAGTCTTGGTATTCTCCCGACAATGAAAAGAACGTTATCGTAATCCAGCCGGGGCGTATGGACATTCCTCCGCTTGGTGGCTCGCCAACAGCACAGCGGAGGAAAAGAAGAAGAAAAAAAGTGGTATGTTTTATAAGGAATGATGACGACCTCCACAGCTGAAAGGCAGGGCTCTGCATTTCCTGTCCTGGTGGAAGCATTTCCTGTCCCGTGGGTATCGTGCTTGTATCATGTTGAACCTCTTTGCTTGCATTCTTCATTGTGCTACATTTCTGATCAAATGTATTGTGATACTACACTTTAACCAAATTTGATTTGATGTATTGGATATCATTGGACTGCAGCAGTAAATGTTGTTAGTTCAGAGCAGATAGCGACACAAGTCATAACTGTCTGTCTGTCTGAGCCCAAGGTCACACCACCCAGACTAACCTCACCACGTCAGGAGGAAAGATAAGACGCCAAGGTCTGCACCACACTACTGCACCGTGAGACACAGCTGATAAAGCTGCTGCAGACACAGTAAAACCTCCATGAATCTCACCCTGGCAGACGCGACCATCACCCACAAGCCCTGGCAGACAGGAGCAGATGTAGGCGGAGCCTCCGGTGTAGCTGCAGCGAGCTCTTTCAGGAACATCACAGTCATGGCTTCCCCTCTGGCAGTGATCGACAGGACGGTGCTCCTCTGCAGGCAGGGAGGAAAACAGAGACTCTTAAGGTCTTATGGTCACATTGATGCAGCTGTGAGTGTGGCTAGCAACAGACAGAGCAAGAGGTCAGAGGTCAGAGGTCGCGTTAGCTAGCTAACCTGAAGTAACAAAGGGGATAATGTTGCTGAAAAGAAAAAAGAAAAAGTTAGGAACTGCTCTGCTTGCTGTTGAAGAGGAAGATGAGGAGCCCGTTCCTCCCATCCGGCCGTAGATACAGATCCTGGATCTGTCAAAGCTCGCTTCAGCAGACATATTGACGATTAAAAAGCAATTGACGATTAAAAGTTAGTCAAGAGTCGAACAATGAACAAGATCGGCCTGATCATCTCCACCGCTGGAATGGATCCATTTAGTCGTACAAACCTTTATTTATTTCTGTCAGGACATCTGTATGTGCACCAGGGGACTCTTCAAACAAAGTATCATACATCATCATACACACTCCGCCCACCCACACAGCTGTGAACACACACACACACACACACACACACACACACGGACATACCAGTGCAGGTCTTCCCGTCGTGGGCGAACACGAAGCCATCCATACACTCACAGCGGAAGGTCCCCGGCTGGTTGTTGCAGATGGCGTTGGATCCGCAGATCTGAGGCGTCTCCCTGCACTCATCAACATCTGCCAATCACAGAACAGGATGGAAATAAAACACAGATAAAGATAAATAACATAGATAATACTTATATAATAGTAACATTGCAACTGTGCTGACGTGCTGGGAAAAGTGTACACACATCACTCTCCAGCTATGAAGTCACAGCAGGGATGCGTAACCGCAGCGGATGGCGATGATGATGATGATGATGGGCTGATGAAGCTACAGACCGCTAGGCCAGTAGGCTAGTTCAGCCTACACCTCGGCTACAGGTCACTAGTCTAGTATCGGCTCGGTGTGGAAGTAATATATTGATTGTGAACGTTATTGTTGCATTCAGACTATTTTGACCATTGAGGAGCAGCGAAGGCATCGCAATAACTCAACACAAGATCACTTGACTATAGAGAAATCCTGACTGACATTAGTATAGCATGCTATCTGTTAGCCTAGGTTAGCCCCCGTCAATTTGTTTTTCACATGTTGGTAACTCTACTATAGAGATAAAAACAAATTGGACCCCCCTAAATCCTTTTTCCTTCTGTCAGTCATCACGATGAGTTAAGTACAGGAGATGTAATGTAATGCCGTCTACATGTGACAATACGTTTGGGGAATTTGTTGTCATGAACTTTAAAGATATTGAATATTATCGATCCAGACCTAGTGTGCATTTCCCACATGGAATTTAACATTTTGTTTTCTAATTGATTTCATCGGTCCTGGGCGGGTGGAGGTACTTTACCATAGCAGGAGCGTCCGTCTCCAGTGAAACCGGTGGAGCATTCACAGGTAAACTGGAGGCTTTCTCCTGGTCTGCATACAGCGCTGCTGTCACAGCCATGTCTGCCTGTGAAACATGGGTTCTGCTCTGGAGGACTACCTGTCAGGAAACACAATGAACACAATGTCATCACTATCAGATTCAGATTCAGATTCAGATTCAGATTCAGAGTACTTTATTAATCCCAGAAGGGCAATTCGTTTCACAGTTCAACCCATTCATGTGAACAAAACAACAAACACACAAAGGGCAGCAATCATGCATCAAGACATCGACAACAACAACAACATGCCAGAGACAACAGTGTGCAGGTCAGCGAGTGAACAGCAATAGTGGCTTAAGTGATCTCAAAGTGGCTACCATCAGCATTTAGTAGCTTGATGGACGAAGGAATAAAAGAGTTCAAGTATCTGTTTGTTTTCCGAATGGGCGCATGGTAGCGTCGGCCTGAAGGCATGAGTGAGAATTCACTGGACAGAACATGTTCTGGTTGATTTATTATTCCAGTTGCCTTCTGGACCACTCTCCTCTCCCAGAGAGAGCACAGGTCCTTTTGCTGTACTCCGATAATCTTAGAGCAGACCTTAACAATGTTGTTTAAATAGTTCTTGTCTTTAACAGACAACCCATAAAACCAACACACAAATGAAAAAGTTAAAAGGCTCTCAATAAAAGTCTGATAAAAATTACACAGGATATTTTTGCAGACACCAAAAGAGTTGAGCTTCCTGAGTAAGTAAACTCTCTGGTGTCCCCGCTTGACAATGCTGTCAGTGTTGACATCAAATTTCAATTTTGAGTCAAACACTGTTCCCAAATACTTGTAGGATTGTACAATTTCTACATCGTCGTCATGTATGATACTGGCTTTAGGTAGGACGCTACCCTTCCTGAAATCAATGATTAGTTCCTTGCGTCCTCCACCCCCTTACCAGCTTGGTAGGCAAACTGCAGCGGGTCTAGTTTGCCACCAATTAGGGAGGTTATTTCATTTTTAAGAATTTTTTCAAAGCTCTTCATTACAAGTGAAGTCTGAATTTGTTTAATAAGAGGTTCTATCTGCGGGTGTGATCCAGTTGGGTTTCGTGGGTCCAGATTGGAAAAGTTGATTTTGTTGTATTTCTGTATTTGGTTCATTCAGGTTCACACTGACCAATCACAAGCCAACCAGAGCTTGTAAACAAAAGTCACATGACTCACCAGTAGCTGGTTTATTGGACAGGGTTTTGCTAACCTGTCATCCCACCTGGTTAGAGAATCTGGTTCCAGTCAATTTAACCTTTAATGTGGCCCTTGGGAGTCGTGGCCCAAAGCGACGGCATATGATGTTTATGCCTCAACAGGCCAGGACGAACCTTTCACTGTCATCAGCCGTGGACTGTGTGCTTCCTTGTTTCCCGACCAGTTTCAGATTTAGTTTCATGAACAATAGTTCTGACTGAAGTCCATTCCAGCCACTCAAAGCTTCCCAGTTCTCTACAACTTGTATTTCATTATTTCATTTCATTTCATTATGATTGAAAGACTGGAGGAATAAACGTCTCCAAAATGATGCTTGGAGAACGGTCAATCCATTGTTGGGGTCGACAGGACGTTTTTTCTGTTTATTTAATGCTACCTAACGAGTGCTTGCTAGCTAGCTAGCTAGCTATGTTCTGAAAGGCAAATACCAAAGCAGTGGAAAATACATGATTACAGACCACTGCATCAGAGCCTCTGGCCAAAGCCATCAAACAGTTTGCTCACAGTGTGAACTCGGGTAAGCTGTCCAAAGAAAGTCTGATTTTGTAGGATACTAAAATCCTTCAGTACGCGGCACCGCAGCGCTGTGGGACTGGGGATTCTGGGATTCAACATTCTGCAGAAACACACCGGTCACCTCTCCCTCCTATCAGACAGCTGCTTATTAGCGACCATGTTTGAAGTCCCTGGTTCCTCCAGACCCCATCAACTCCTTACAGGAAACTGGGCCCAGATGTTCCACTTTTTGCCAATGAACTCCAGCTGAGTCAAGTTTGCTTACATAACTTGCCCCCTACGCACCCAATCAGCAGCCCTCCACCCACCACCCATACATTTACCTTTAACCCCTTTCTTCTTGTCCTGGTGCCCTACCCCCGATTCCCTTAACACCTCCCTCCCATCTGCAGTAGTAAATACCCCTGTGTGGCTTGAAGCTCGGTATTGTGTTGACCTCAGCTGCTAACCTTTACCCCCTGCCAACGCTCTCTCTCTTAAGGCAGCTGAGGAAATACACCGGGGCTAGGATTACTGTTTATCTGCCTCTGATGTTCAACTGCAAACACCGCCACAACACTAAACCGTTTGAGGCGTGTTTCAGTGAATTCCTTTGGGTAATAATACACATCGCTCATTCTGGCGAGGAACCAGAGATGTTGGTTTTGAAAGGATTTGAAGAGCTTGCAGTTGCAGTCAAGCTACATTATTTCACCTTCAATTGAATTTTATTTTCTTTGCACATTGTCCAATTATATTTTGTATAAATCGATATTGAATATCGGCACAAAATATGAGCCATTGGCAGCCTAAGTAAAAAAAATATTGATATCGGCCTTCAAAAACCCATATCGGTTTGGAACGTTCATATTTTATAGGTTATTGAGTGCAAGGAATTAAAATGCTGCAACTTCCAGAGTGTTTCAACTGAGGCAAATGGAAAATGTTGGGGGGGGTATTATTTCATTTTCATTCTATTTATATGAATTTTGTAACTTCTCCTCTGCATTGAGTTTTGATTTAGTTTTTTGCTCTTCTTTGTTTTTTTCTAAGCTCCTTGCGATTGTTATTTTTCTAATATTTGTAAGTGCAGATAAACTAAAGTTGAACCCAGACGTCGGGACTGGGGAGGCCGGTGAACTCACTGTGGATGGAGCCGATCTTGTTGCTCATGGCGTAGCGGATCAGCTGGTTGCCGGCGTCGTACATGACGAAGATCTGGTCCACACTGAGCTGCTGGGTGGGTGGCGCCGCCCTGGTGGCCTCATCGTGATGACAGCTCTGGAAGGTGATGGTCTGACGCCACTGGTAGCTCCGGGTCTGGATGCTGTCGTCCGGCAAGCTGACGGTATAGTCGCGGTTGGAGGATGAGGTGATCACTGGAGGTGGAAGGAGGGTAAGATAGGGGGGAGGGGACAGTGTAAGAGGAAAGAGGTTCTTTGGCTCCGCCCATTGAGGGTTAACTCAACCAATGAGATTATCTCTGCCTCCTGAGCAGCTCTGCCTCCAAGAAATGTTTGTGAAACTAAAACTCGAATCTGCCTACAGTATAAAATACAAAATACAGTTGTGTATGCATTATATAAGCAGAGAGCTGGCTTCCTTACAGTTGCTGCCATACTGGTAGATCTCTTTATAAGGGTCGATCTGGACGGTGGATCCTCGGGGGACGTCCGGCACTCGTCCCTCCAGCTCGGTGCTCACCACCAGGTGGTCGTGTTCGTCGATGCCCTTAAACTCCTGCTTGATGGTCAGCCTCTCGTTGCCCGGCTGGAAGATCACCTCTGCCTGCCTGGAAAACACACCGCCTGCATGTACGTGTGTGTATGAGAGGGAGAGGATGTGCATTGTGTGTGTTTGTGTATATGTATTTGTGTGTGTGTGCAGTGATGGAAAGAAAGAAGAGATGTGTGAGTCTTTAAATTGTGTCCTACGGGATTTTAGCAAAAATATAGAAGCTGCTTTATTATGGCTGATGGGCTTTTGTAGAGGAAGTCTCCATTCCAGTAAATTCAGTAATTCAGTATAAGGTGGTCGAGACCCCACATGTGATCAAAAGTCCTAATGTGATAATCCTAATTATTTTATTGGATTATTAAGATATTCTGATAATAATACTGTGCCTAGAAGTTTTGATGATTTGCTCAAGAAAATGATTTTACTGAACTTTTGGCATCTTATCACCATATTGACTATTTTCAACTCGGATAATCTAAAAGAAATATTTCAACATTGCCGATATTTCAATGTGCTACAATTATTAAATGCAGAAACCCAATCCCAATGTACTATTGCATCAGTTTATCACAAATCAAACTCAGCATTTAAGCAAAGATCCCCACGACTTCCCACTCCCACCCCGAGCTCACAACCCCCCCACCCCACACGCCAATGAAATTCAACTTCAAAGACAAACCACTGCAGGGATCTTTGTCCAGCTGGAGGCAATGAGTTGGAACAACATTTCAAGGCCCCAAATCACAAACCACAGTCTCACAGCCACAGTAGAGAACACAGAACTACTTTCCCTGTCAGGTTGAGGTGACGCTATAAAACAAATCACGCCCTGGAAAAAGACAAACAGGAAGTCTACACTGCTATAACCAATGGGTGAAAATAAAATCATTCATCTGGCTTCAGATTCATTTGAGGAGCATCTTTAGAGTACTGAATACTGAATCAAACATCCCCTACATACTGATCAAAATCATCCATATCGTCATTTTGCACCACAATGCACTTCACAACAGAAATCTCCTCTCACCAATGAGACTGAAGCCGTTCTGGAAGCCAGGCTGCTCCAGGGCGAAGGCCCAGCCGATGATTCCCCCCAGGGAGGAGAGGGGCTGCATGGAGGGGCCCAGCCTGTCAGGGATGCTGCTGATGGCAACGTAAGCCCGTCCGTCATTGGCCACCACGTATGAGTGCAAGTCGTTATTATTGAGCTCCACGGGTGAGGGCGAGTTACCCACAAACACTCGACCATTCACCTTTCCATTCATTCTCTGGGGTTTGCCTGTGGACCAATGGGGATTTGATTAGAAGACATTCAAAGATCAGTGCCAAGACAACATCTGCCATTTGGTGTACAGTTTTATCCAGTGCCATAAGCACAGCATTCATTTAAGTCTGGATGACCCTAATATGACCCAACTCTGGCAATATCAATGCCTTGCTCTACCCATTGAGCTACACAGGGAATCAAACCCCTCATCCTGACAGTATTAGTACCTTACTCTACCCATAGAGCTATACAAAGAATAGAACCCCCAACCCTGGCAGTATTAGTACCTTACTCTACCCATAGAGCTATACAAAGAATAGAACCCCCAACCCTGGCAGTATTAGTACCTTACTCTACCCATAGAGCTATACAAAGAATAGAACCCCCAACCCTGGCAGTATTAGTACCTTGCTCTACCGTCTACACAGGACCAGTTGAGCATGAAGGCCATATGAAAGTTTTGTTGTACTGTTATTTCTGTGTTGGACCTATTGCATACTTCACTGATATTTCTAGGTACTCCACTCAATTCAAGAACATTTGCACCACAAATCTCAAGACCTTAACTCATACCCAGAATGCATCTCACCTTCTGCCACACAGTCTTTTCCGTTGCCGTAGAAACCAGGCCGACAATGGCAGCAGTATCCGTTGCTGTAATCTCGACAATCGGCGAAAGCGGAGCATTTCTGTCTGTTGTTGGCACACGTCTCCAAGTTGTATGCAAACACTGCAAAGAGGAACAAAGAACGTACCAATGAAATCTCAAGCAATCTGACAGATCCTTCTAATAGGATTAAGAAATGCACTCATTCACGCTCTGGTCTGAATTCTCAAATACGAAATGTATGTGTCTGTTCTTGTGATTTACCATCCACATCAAGGTCTTCGTCCTCATCCACCACAACTATCTGAGGGTTCTGGGGCTGGGAACGGGAACGGGGTGGCACAGGCCGGACCGGTTCAGGGTTGGTGTACCTCGGTTCGACTGGGTCAGGGTACCTTGGCTCAATTGGCTCAGAGTATCTTGGCTCAACGGGTTCGGGGTTGGTGTATCTTGGCTCAACTGGATCAGGGTATCTTGGTGGGACAGTCTCAGGGTCAGGGTACCTTGGCTCAGCACTCTCAGGGTCGGTGGATCTTGGTGGGATAGTCTCAGGGTCAACTGGTTCAGGATCAAGGTATTCTGGTTCAGTTGGTTCAGGATCAAGGTATTCTGGCTCAGTTGGTTCAGGATAAAGGTATTCTGGCTCAGTTGGTTCAGGATCAAGGTATTCTGGCTCAGTTGGTTCAGGATCAAGGTATTCTGGCTCAGTTGGTTCAGGATCAAGGTATTCTGGCTCAGTTGGTTCAGGATCAAGGTATTCTGTCTCAACTTCGTCAGGTTCATGATATTCCGGCTCTACAGTCTCAGGGTCGATATTTCTTGGTGTGACAGTCTCCGGTTCAGGGATCCTAGGTTGGTACCGAAACCCCTCCTCCTCCTCCTTTACCACCCCAGTCGGCGTCGGGGCTTCGTAGGGTGGGAACTCCACCTCCTGTTGTCCCTCAGGTTTCCTTGGTGACAAAGTCACAGCAGGTTCTCCCACCTCCTCCTCCGCAGGAAGGTCAGTGGCCACGCCTGGTGTAATCTCAATGAAGAATGGCGAGGTGCCGATCTTGTACACCCACACTCCACGGTGTCCTGAGTTTGTCTTCCTGGTTAGAGAGAAGGAGGAAGAAGAAAAAGATCAGTCTTACTTAAACAACTCCATATTTTTTGAAAGGAGTATGGAAAGTCAAGTCTCAATCACATTTCTGTTGTTTATTGATACATGATCTTAACCACTGCTTAGTTCATAGTCATAGTTCACTTAACTTCTTCATAGTTTTTAATACATCTTTGAACTCCAAAACACACTCGGATCAAACATCAATCAACCAACAAAACAAACATCAGGTTCATACTCAGCAAGTTCTGAGATGGAGGTCTCCTCATTGGTGGTGGTGCGGTAGTAAGTCCCCTGGTTGCTGCTCCAGCTGAACCAGCCCTTCACCAGGCCTTCATTGAAGCCAGCCTCTATGGGCCTGCTTTCACCCCGTACTGATGTGGAGAGGTACTGCAGGCCCTCTCTGGGGTATAAGAGGATGGCATAAGAGGTTGATGGCATGGAGGCCACTACCAGCTGGAAAGTGTTTCTCTGAAACATATAGAGGAATTCTGGTCTTAGGCATTTACCTGTAGCTCTCATTCAGAGTGAGTTACGATGAGGGCAACAGTAGAATAAGGTGTTCATAAGTTCTTAGATCATAAACACTCTAACACAAGCATCTAGAAGTAAGTGGTGGAAGGGTTAAAAGACACAGCACACAGACATGAATTAAACCATCTCCATTGGCATGTCTCTGAAACAACACCTAGCAGAACTCCTGCCTCACCTTCCTGTCCAGGCCGTCCCCTCTACCAGAGGTCCCGTGGGCAGCCATGTTCTCCCAAGTGATGATGATGGAGTGAGTAAGGTTCACTTTGTCCTTCAGAAGAAAAGCTTGGTTGATGTATTCTGTGATTCGATTCAATACACCTGGACTGCTGTCCTGCCTGAAGTAGACCTTTCCCTCTCCATCACTGTTGTCCAGGTCTCCCAGGAGGGCTGCGATCATTCTGAAACTGGCAGGCATCCTACCCAGGTAGTCCGCCTCAGCTGTGGGTTGGGCAACAGCCACGAAGCCATTGGTGTTGATCTGGAACAGGAGTTAGATAAGGTTTATTTGTTTAGTAAGGATCCACAAGGCAGGCAACAGGCTAGCCTTCCTGAGGTTCACATAAATGTACAAGAGGGTTATTGGTTCAAATCCCCAGACCAGCTGGGAAAATCGGAGTGGGGAAAGTAACAAGTAATGGCTGCGAGTCAGACCATGACAGCATTGACAGCTTGAGACATAAACGTTCTATCTTATCGGTCTGACTCTTCCTTATCTCACCATACGCTCTCTCCCCTCAACAAAGAGAATATCTGCAGTAGTACAACTTATCTTTTTCTCCTTTCATAGGATAGATATTGTAATCTTGCCTTTAGTCTTTAAGTTGAGTAAATATCCTGTTGTACTGCAAGGTTCAGTGTCCGCCAGGATTAATTACCCAGTAAATCTTAACGTGGCCTGACCCCTCAGCTAACATCAGGCTGACCGGCTGAAGTAACAATAGTTAAGATCTTAAGATATTTCATATTGTTTGTATCCATGGAGGGCCCATCGTGATTTTTACCCTATTCAATGGGCCCACGGCCAGTTAAAACACAACAGAACTGTGTTCTGCCTTTTTGCCTGCAAATCCTGGAATCTCCTACAACACGACCTCCCACGGGGCGGCTGAGATCCGGCAGCGCTGCCGCTTTGTCAGCCTACAGGAATTCTATAGAATAACTTTCCATACAAATAACCTCGGGACAGAAGAATCTTTTTGGACCCCATGAACTCAAATCTGCCTTACACTGAATGTGCACAGAGGCCACAGTTCATTTTGAGCCCAGAACACTGTGAACTGTAACCAGACCATCCAAGGCGAAGGGGATTATTCAGTCAAAACAAGCGAGAAACAGGAGGAGAATTCAGTCGACTCGAAAAATCTAAATGAGTTTGGGAAGGATGACATGTTCATTAAACCTGAAATGAATTGATCATCTCTAAAATAAAAGAGGATCCAGTTTGGAAAAGTGCTATAATTTTGTCATTTTTTTAAATAATTGTTTTGTCAATAATGTACAGTGCTTTAAAATTGTATTTAATATAGTTAACCTTTATTTAAGTCCCACTGAGATTAAAACCTCTTTTTCAAAGGAGACCTGGCCAAGACAGCAGCAGTACAGAAAGTTACAGAGGACAGCAGATAACGACAATAAAACCACTAAAGGCTGTAATAAATATATAATAGCAAAAAAGTAGTGAACAGAAAAGAGAGAGGGGGAGAAAGAGAGAGAGACCAAAAGGTGACCATCAACTGTTTTAGATTTGTGCTAACACCTTTGAGAGTAACGGGGATCTGATCTCACGTCAATTAACTCAGAAATGACAACAAGGTTTAGAGGCGTGGTAACGAGATCTGATCTCATTAATCTCAATTGCTGAATGTGATCAGATTTAGAGGTTTGTTGTTGTGGCAGGAGGAGGGGGGGGTTGGGGGGGGGGGGGGTTTCATTGTCCTCCATTTATCTCCCCAAAGGATGAACAGAAATACAAACACACTTGGAGACGTCTGGCCCAAGGGCGTAGACAGACAGAGCCTGGTTCAGGACATTGTCTCCCACTGTCTCTACATGTGTAATAATGTGTTTACTGCTTGGTCTAAAACTGACAGACAGCCAGAAGGATCCTGGGTGATATGAGAGACGAAGCAGAGCGGTTGAAAAGACGTCTAGTGATCGGCAGGAAGTTGACCAATCTCACATAGACTCGGCGTATTCCCTTTAAAGAGGCTCTTCACGGGCCTGTGTGCTAATACTGGTGTCCTGCAGGCGACAATCAAGACCACAAAGGTGCACTTAGCAAGCCACGGGGGTCCTTCTGTGTTCAGGTCGCCCTGTGTTTGTGAAAATGACACCATTAGCAATGTGATAACAGCATTTAAGAGGCCCAGGACTCGGCATGTCCTGCATTTTACACCTCAGCTATTTAGCTGACGCCCCAGAGCAGGTCACAGCGGCAATGCATGACAGGAATACTATACCATGTCCCAGTACCAACGATTCACTATTTCAATAACCAATATTACCATTACCAATAACAAAAACCTGTGTCATCACCCCCTCAGATTGAAGGTGAATTATCCAAAAATTATACTGGCAGAAGGTATTTTCTCTGGGTGGAAGTATTCCCGCTACTTTCATGAGAAAAGGCAGGAAAGTTACTTTGGGTGGAAGTATTCGCGATACTTTGATTTTCTCCAGTAAAAGAAGAACATCACAAAGAACATCGAACATTGAACATCAACGCTGCTTGGTTTCCTGCATGACAGCAGAGGAAACTGATTCTGGTTTTAAGAAAAAAAAAGTTATATAACAAGCTGCTCCTACTGCTCCCAGGAAGTAACTAGAAATGAGATTACTTTTGAGAACGAGTAATGAGTATTATTTTTATTGAGTAACAAGCTCAACACTGATCGCCAATATCAGCAGCAACCAATAATAATAAGTGTCACGCAGAGTGGACGCACTGTTTGATTGACAGGTGATCTCTGGGACGAGCAGTGAGGACGTGGTTTACCTCCCATCAGTCAGTCTGCTCGTTCACACTGAGGTCTCAAGGCCTTTTCATTCTTACGCAATAGCAGTCGAGGCTCCAGGTGCCTAAAGGATTGAGGGACTTCCTGTCATGACGACACTCGGTTTGACAAAATAGCCCAGTGAGCAACTTTACACTGATTAGCCGTTTAAAAGACGTCTAAATGGTTGATAGCGTCTGGGTTCAGAAGTGAAGGTTTAGCAGACGTCTACGAAAATGATCTTGTACATATGGAAAACGTTTTTGAAGGACAGAATCAGACAAGGTGGGAACGGCTTCCTGACGGGACGGCGAGCATTTACCCCACACCGGGCGTTGAGTCTGAACCGCCTGGTTGTCTGACCTCGGCTGACGTTAGTCGACGTTAACCATCATTTGGAGTTTTACTCTGAACATCGAGCTGACTGGTAGAACAGTGAAAGTGGCTAACACAGTTTGTAATGTCCCGGATGCTGTGGTCGGTCCTGTCCTGCTAGGCGTCCGGTCTGAGTTGGTGCTGAAGATACTGGACTCTTCCTGTCCACCCAGCAAAGAAGACAAACATCTGCTCAGGGTCAGTACCTGTGTCTTCATGTTGGAGCCTTACACTGCAAAGCTGTCCACTGTTATTTGGTCTTGTATTAAGCCTTAAATCCTTATTTCAGTACATATCAACTTGTTTCACAAAAGGATTCTTGAATCAAGTGATGTTATTGTGACTTATTCCCTTATTTCATGATACTAGAAACTTGTTTCGAGAAAAATTCTTAATAAACGCTGACAGATTTTTCACTTGTTTTAAGAACAAAGAACTGAAGACTAAAATACTTTTTAAAATGGTTTGGAGTGTACTCGGGTTACAGATCCTGAACTAAGAAAAACTACGCAGAAAAAACTTTGGGATAACAAAAGAAATGAGATGATGAGAAGAAAAGTCCCATCTGTTTCCTCCACTTTCCATTTGCACTTTGATCATTCAGCTGCCGTCCTTAATAAGCTTCAATTCTCAGATTACCAACATTACAGGCAACCAGCGGTCAGAGCCACGGTGACAATACAGGAAACAAATATTCCTGTGACCCGAAAACGACCACGTGTGATCGGTGAAGAAATAAGAGCTGAGGAGGAAAAGGGAGGCTCGCTCGCTCGCTTGAATGCCTTTGTAAAGCTTGAAGGTCTTAGACGCAGACAGGCCAGCATCTAGGGTTTCTCTGGTTCAACTCCCTCTCTCCCCCACAAGACTTCCTCCAGAGAAACGCCTGAATGACAACAGCATGTGGGTGAATGAGTCTCACAGCAGGTATTTGACTTTAGAGAAAGGCCTGCAGAGCCGAAGCCACTTGAGCCCCATCTGGAGAGACAGGGGATCTTTTGTGTGCGGCTGGGTGACGCTAATAGCTAAACTACATTCCCAAACCTTCAAGGGTCTTTAAGGAAAAAGGTTGAATGGGGGTGGGGGGGGGGGTGGGAAGGGGGTTCCTCAGGTACGAGCTTTGTTAGAGTAGGCTGTCGGCCATCAAGCCTGCTGACTCGGCGTATTATCTGGGAAGTGTTCAGTAGTATCAGGTCCTATCAGGGAACAAATACACACCAACAATAGAGAACACAAATACTCTCTATTACTTCTAATAGTGACAAGTAACGTGTAATATATTACTTCTATTGAGCAATGAGCTCAACGCTGATCCACATCATCATCATGTCCTCTCCTCTCTCTGATAGGTCTTTACCGGGAGAAACCCTCTGGAGACAGGAAGTGATGCGTTTTACGTTTCAACAGAAGAAGAACTGGGTAGTTAGCATGAGCAGCGATAGCCACCATGGCTGAACAGACAAAGAAAAGAGCGCCACCTACAGGAACTCAAAATCCAAGGAGAAAGACGTCACAGTACTGGACACACTGTTTGATTGACAGGTGATCTCTGGGAAGAGCAGTGAGGAACACCACAGTGAGGAACACCATAGTGAGGAACACCACAGTGAAGAACACTACAGTGAAGAACACCACAGTGAGGAACACCACAGTGAAGAACACCACAGTGAAGAATACCACAGTGAAGAACACCACAGTGAAGAACACCACAGTGAGGAACACTACAGTGAAGAACACCACAGTGAGGAACACCACAGTGAGGAACACCACAGTGAAGAACACTACAGTGAAGAACACCACAGTGAGGAACACCACAGTGAGGAACACTACAGTGAAGAACACCACAGTGAAGAACACCACAGTGAGGAACACCACAGTGAGGAACACCACAGTGAGGAACACTACAGTGAAGAACACCACAGTGAAGAACACCACAGTGAGGAACACCACAGTGAGGAACACCACAGTGAGGAACACCAGAGTGAGGAACACCACAGTGAGGAACACCACAGTGAGGAGCTTTTTAACTTTTTACCACTTTAAAATGGTTCCAGCCAACTTGACATTGGCTTCCTTTTCCAATACCTCTGGAGGTTAGGGTTATTGGTGGAAAGATCTGATGAAACCATGATGAAGGGGGGAGGGTGGGGGAAGGTGGGGGAGGATCCTTTTCCCATCTGCAACATGCATCACGCCCCCTTCAGTGTGAACGGGCCTGATGGATTCTGTACATTATCACTAAAAAGACCATCAGGTAAAATCATCTGGACTCTCTCTCCTCGACTCTTGTCTTACTTGAACTCAACGTTTCTCCCTCGGGCTCGTGAAGTTAGAAACCCACTGCATGCTTTCACAAATCCACTGGAAAAAAAATCTGTTATTCCTGAAAAACTCACGTTTGGAGTTACGTGGGTTTCGTCTGACGATAGCTAATATCGCACAGTGCCACAGGTTGCTTGTGTGTTGGCACGTTTACTGCAAATTGAAATATTTGCCTGCATGAAACCTTCCAAGTTGTGATCTGAACGGGCCGTGGTGGATTCTGTACACAGTTTACTGGAGACCGAGATGTTATGTTCTTGGTTGCATCACGCATGTCCGACCCTTGAGATCATCACCATCGCTGTGAGAACCGGGGGGGAGGAAACCGAGAGAGCTGCCATCTGTTGTTTGGCAGACAGATGTCTCATGTCGCTAATGTCTATACTTTCCAGATGTGCCGACTCTGAAGACATTCTGCGAGGACGCTCGGATTCTCGGAAGCTGGACTGACGCCAGCAGTTTGTGGTCGACTGAGAACACGAGGACTCTTGATACTCCCCCACTTCCACCCTCCCACACCGGAGCCCACATGTCCACATGCGTCTGACCCGGCTCGCCCACAACTGTCGCCCTGCCATGACATTTCTGTTTTACTACTCTCTGTCATCGATCTCTACAAGACATCAGCGATCAACCAACCAGGTCAGGAAGCTTCTCCATCTGCTGCTCTCAACACCCGGGGTCAGGTAGGTCTTTCCTGGGAGAAACCCTCTGGAGACAGGAAGTGATGCGTTTTACGTTTCAACAGAAGAAGAACTGGGTAGTTAGCATGAGCAGCGATAGCCACCGTGGCTGAACAGACAAAGAAAAGAGCGCCACCTACAGGAACTCAAACTCCATCAACAGGAAATCGAAGGAGAAAGACGTCACAGTACTGGACACACTGTTTGATTGACAGGTGATCTCTGGGAAGAGCAGTGAGGAACACCACAGTGAAGAACACCACAGTGAGGAACACCACAGTGAGGAACACCACAGTGAGGAACACCACAGTGAAGAACACCACAGTGAGGAACACCACAGTGAAGAACACCACAGTGAGGAACACCACAGTGAAGAACACCACAGTGAGGAACACCACAGTGAGGAATACCACAGTGAAGAACACCACAGTGAGGAATACCACAGTGAAGAACACCACAGTGAAGAACACCACAGTGAGGAACACCACAGTGAGGAACACCACAGTGAAGAACACCACAGTGAAGAACACCACAGTGAGGCTGAGAGACAAAGATGGAGACTAGATGAAGAAATTGATCACATGTTGGAGAGAAACAACCCAACCTCAACACTCCCCTGACTGTTGGATCTCTTTTCCCCACATGATTACAAGAGGAACCTTTTCTCTCCACCCGACCACACAATCATCCATCTGCCTTCCAAGTTGACTCGGTCCTTCCTACGTTTTAAAACACCGGGACAGTATGGAGACAGACCAGTGACCTGGTTTGACCCGGCAGGGTTCAACAACGTTGAAGTCTTTCTGTGGTTAAGAGTCATTTTAATTTTAGCGGCAAAATGTCACATGAAGGGAAACAAAACAAGACTGTAGAATATATACTGACTATATAGACACTACACAGTGTTGTGTTACTGTAGACAGTCGAGTCTGGATTATTTCACTGTTAACGCTCTAGTGAAGGGGAAAGTGTCAATAAAGCACCATTGAACTCTATTGAACTGAGAGAGAGAGAGACAGACACAGAGAGCAAGACAGAAAAAGAGACAGTCAGAAAGAGAGAGAGAGACGGGGGAAAGGAGAGAGAGACAAACAGAGGGGGAGGGTTAGAAAGAGAGACAGAGAGAGAGAAAGAGGAGAGAAGAGAGAGAGAGAGAGACTTGATGTTCTTTAATGAATCATTTACTTAAAGGACACAGAATGAATGCTGGCCCATCCTCCTCCATACCTAAGACACACACACACACACACACACACACACACACACGATGTGTGATGTGTGTCCAATCAGCCAATGAAACTGAGTGTGTTGGAAACAGAAGCAGATGTGTTTCATCTGACCATAAAAACTCAATCTGGATTATCAGCAGTCACATGACGTTTGGAATGCATTCTCTCTTTGTGTGTGTGTGTGTGTGTGTGTGTGTGTGTGTGTTCCTACTGATGAAAGGCTTATCTGTGTAGGACTTAATTGACTCACATTCCAACGCCTCGACGTTTTCAACAGAGAACCGGCACTTTTCCTCCGCTTTAATTGAACTAATTTGATGAAACCGCCATTGAATGTTTAAATGTTGTTTTATTTTGAAGCGCTACAGCACGCACTAGAACCTAAACTGGGACTAAAACTACGATCCGAACTGGGACTAAAACCGGGACCTAAATTGGAACTAAACTGGGAACTAAAAGAAAGATTTTAAACTGGGATCAATGGATCCAAAACCAAATTCACACCCAACCACCACAAACTACAAATACCTGCAGGGGAAACACCATCATTACTTAAAGATCTATAACGAGTTTAATGTCCGGAGGTCATGAAGATCGTGCAGATTGTCTCATAAAGCAAAGAAACAGGACCAAGAAATCAAAGTCTGTATCGAAACAGCGAAGAAATATTGAGATTGAGATTAAAGACAGAAGACTGGAACAGTTCAGTCAGAATATCAGAGTATTTCTAGGGGAGACACACCTCACCTCACTGACCGCCTTTAGTCTGTCATCGATCTGTATGACACAAAGTAATGCTTTTCTGAACATACAACTGATTTTTCTTCCTCATGATGATGATGATGATGACTGGTCAGAGTTTACCCTCCTTCTACTTCACCACCACATCACTTGTCTTGTATGCTGTAGTGGTGCAGACTGTTGGACTCTACTCAGAATAGACCCGGGTGTGTTTTACTCACATAGACGGACTCGAAGGCGTCATCGAAGAGGACCAGCGGACCGTCCAGCCGGAGCTCCGCGGTGGAGTCTGATCCCGGGTCCACAGCCCGGTCCCCCGCCGCTTCCCCGAAACCAAACAAGTCTTTTACAGTCACGCAACTCGCTGACAGAGCAAAGTTGAGAAGTGTCAGCCAGCACAACCAGTTTCTGGGCCCAGCGCTCATTTTACCAGCCCAGCCGCACCAGTAGCCCCAGTATTCCCAGTAAGGTGAGTTGGAGTTGGAGGAAGCGAGGAGAGATGCCGATGCGGCGCACCGTGATGCAGCGAGCGGATGAAACAAATGAATGGGGAGCGAAGAAGACCGGTGTCAAGCTACCGAGGATGGTAACAATACAACATCCGGTGGTGTTTTTCAGAATAATAGCCGGACCGGAAACCGTTATACGTTGTAGTTTATCCTGTGGGTTTTGAAAGGGTTTCATCAGCTAGGTCATAGAAAAAGGTCATAGACATTTTGCTAAACCTTCATTTTAATTTTCCAACTCAAAACAGCAGTAAATTGACTGTGATAAATTGTATCACCATACTGCATCACCTAGAATAGAATAGAATAGAATAGAATACAATGAAATACAATGCAATATAATACAGCACCATACAATAGTACCTTATTGTCCACATCAGGTGGAAATGTGTCTTTGGCCTCAACAAGGAGATAAAACAGTCAGTACAGTGTATTGGTATTACATGGGAACTGCTGCTTCCTTTGCTGGCTATTGTATGTCAGGGTAGTAGCGCCATCTAGTGGTGGTAGTGGTAGTAGTAGTAGAGGTAGTGGTAGTGGTAGTAGTAGTAGTAGTAGTAGTAGTAGTAGTAGTGGTAGTAGTAGTATCAACCATAGTGTATCACCTTTGTAAGTCGCTTTGGATGAGAGCGTCTGCTAAATGAATGTACTGTAGTAGTAGTAATAGTAGTAATAGTAGTGGTAGTAGTAGTTATTACATTACTAGTTGCTACACAGTAGTAACCCAGTGTGTGTGGGGATATTTTACCTGGTCTTAGATACTTATACTGCATCAAATAGTCACACTGAATGGGGACACATGTGATGCTACAACAGGAGAGAGAGCGTATTGAAAGACCATTAAATAATAAAGAGTTTACATGAAAGGATTCATTAGATCCTTTTTACTCTGATCCAAACACAGCAACACATCTGAGAACCACAGAGGAAAGAATGTGCTGCAGGCTTCAACTTTGCATGGCGCGATGAGAGAAACTGTACATCCGCTATTATCTAACACCCCCCCCCACACCCCTTACATAACAGGAGGGAAAAGAAAAAGCTATAGGGAGAGAGGAGGAGGAGGAGGAGGAGGAGGAGGAGGAGGAGGAGGGAAACTGGGTTGTATCAGGGTTGGACTGATATATTGGTTTGATGATACCTGCGGCTGATTTGATCCTTTTATTGAAAATAGGATCTGGTCCAGTTGATGGATATGATGCAGTTTGATTGATTACTTATTTATTGTAGAATTGATCAATATTACAATGGTTCTCTGTGGGGAGACACTGAACTGAATTGATTCTAATGAGACATTTTAATTTCACACAAGTATGTATTAGTAGTATTAGTAGTAGTAGTAGTATTGTCCTGGGTTTCAGTGGATAATTGTCTTGTCCCTTGGTATGAATGCTGTTTCAGAGGCTTTTCTGGGGGAAACACTGAATACTTTGGATTTTTGGGGGGATTTTCTGGCATGAAAATTGTAAAATTTTAAGATATTGAATCAAAAGAGCAGACTGCAATACTGACATATTTTAAAAAATATTTCCAGATTAGTAGAACCGGATAAAGCTCCATTCGGATGCAATATCAGTTATTATCATTATTTTCATGATCCTGAGTTTCAGTGTCCCCATGAAGGTCTAAATGCTTTTTCAGAGGCTTTTCTTGACAAGAATAAATTGGATTTTTTTTTCGGCATGAAAATGGTCAAATTCAAGGATAATGAATATCGGCAGGAAACACAATAATATCGGTATTGATATCGGCCTTCAAACATGCTTATCGGTTTAGCCGGCTCTGATGCTTCCTGTGATGCAGCAGAGAGAGGAGAGGGGGATGGGCGAGGAAGCCACATCCTCCTCCATGTGAAGCAGAGATGCAGTGTACCTCTCTCTCCCTGCCTCCCTCTCCTTCCAGATCCATCTGTACCACTCCACCTTCCTCCCCTCCTCCCGCCATCCTCTCCACAGCCTTCCACTCAGCCAATGGCCAGCTGGGAGGCGGGATCACGTGACTGAAAGCCACCAATACGTCTCCTAGAGGCACCGGCAAAAAGAGGGGAGTGTCCCTCTGCCTCCTCCCTTCTCCATCCCTCAGCCTCTCTGAGTCAGACAGTGTGTCAATGGAGGGGACGGATACGTTCGATGAGGAGCGACACATTGCTGCTGCTTAAGCCGAAGAAAAGGCTCCGGACGCTCCTTTAATCCCGTCTCTCCCTGCCTCCCCTGGGGACCAGAGGGATGAATGGGGAGACGATGGATGGGAACCCGGCGGAGGAGCAGCACGAGGCGGCAGCGGGAGGAGCAGCCGGTAACGGCTCCCACCTCCCTCCCCCTCCCACCATCACGCCGGCCATCCCTCCCTACGTGAAGCTGGGTCTGACCATTGCCTACACCATCTTCTACTCCCTGCTCTTTGCCTTCGTGTACGCCCAGCTCTGGCTGGTGCTGCGCTACCGCCACAAGCGCTTCAGCTACCAGACGGCCTTCCTCTTCCTGTGTCTGCTCTGGGCCGCCCTGCGCGCCCTCCTCTTCTCCTTCTATTTCCGTGACTGCGTGACGGCCAACGCTCTGGGACCCTTCGCCTTCTGGCTGCTCTACTGCTTCCCGGTCTGCCTGCAGTTCTTCACCCTCAGCCTCATGAACCTCTACTGCGCACAGGTGAGGGCGTTGCTGGAGGTACTGGGGCTAGTGGTGGAGGTGGAGGAGGAGACACTGGGAACATGGGTGGTTGTGGTGGAGGTGGAGGAGGAGACACTGGGAACAGGGGTGGTTGTGGTGGGAGGCTAGCAGGTCAGGAGAACAAAACAGTGGTTGGATGAATCTGACCACTGGACCACAAGCTTCTGAGCAGCCTGAGATCTTCAGTAGAACCCTTTGACTGTTCCTGACTAGACTAAAGACTAAAGGTAACCAGACTAAAGGTAACCAGACTAAAGACTAAAGGTAACTAGAGGTAACTAGACTAAAGACTAAAGGTAACTAGACTAAAGGTAACCAGACTAAAGACTAAAGGTAACTAGACTAAAGACTAAAGGTAACCAGACTAAAGATTAAAGGTAACTAGACTAAAGGTAACCAGACTAAAGACTAAAGGTAACTAGACTAAAGACTAAAGGTAACTAGACTAAAGGTAATCAGACTAAAGATTAAAGGTAACGTGACTAAAAGACTAAAGGTAACTAGACTAAAGGTAACCAGACTAAAGACTAAAGGTAACTAGACTAAAGACTAAAGGTAACTAGACTAAAGGTAATCAGACGAAAGACTAAAGGTAACTAGACTAAAGGTAACCAGACTAAAGATTAAAGGTAACCAGACTAAAAGACTAAAGGTAACTAGACTAAAGGTAACCAGACTAAAGACTAAAGGTAACCAGACTAAAAGAGTAAAGGTAACCAGACTAAAAGACTAAAGGTAACTAGACTAAAGGTAATCAGACGAAAGACTAAAGGTAACTAGATGAAAGGTAACCAGACTAAAGACTAAAGGTAACTAGACTAAAGACTAAAGGTAACTAGACTAAAGGTAACCAGACGAAAGACTAAAGGTAACTAGACTAAAGACTAAAGGTAACCAGATTAAAGGTAACCAGACTAAAGATTAAAGGTAACTAGACTAAAGACTAAAGGTAACTAGACTAAAGGTAACCAGACTAAAGACTAAAGGTAACTAGACGAAAGACTAAAGGTAACTAGACTAAAGGTAACCAGACTAAAGACTAAAGGTAACTAGAATATAGGTAACCAGACTAAAGATTAAAGGTAACCAGACTAAAGCTAACTAGACTAAAGACTAAAGGTAACTAGAATAAAGGTAACCAGACTAAAGGTAACCATACTAAAGACTAAAGGTAACCAGACTAAAGATTAAAGGTAACTAGACTAAAGGTAACCAGACTAAAGGTAACCATACTAAAGACTAAAGGTAACCAGACTAAAGATTAAAGGTAACTAGACTAAAGGTAACCAGATTAAAGGTAACCATACTAAAGACTAAAGGTAACCAGACTAAAGACTAAAGGTAACTAGACTAAAGACTAAATGTAACCAGACTAAAGGTAACCAGACTAAAGACTAAAGGTAACTAGACTAAAGACTAAAGGTAACTAGACTAAATGTAACTAGACTAAAGACTAAATGTAACCAGACTAAAGAATAAGGGTAACTAGACTAAAGACTAAATGTAACTAGACTAAAGACTAAAGGTAACCAGACTAAAGACTAAAGGTAACTAGACTAAAGACTAAATGTAACCAGACTAAAGACTAAAGGCAACTAGACGAAAGGTAACCAGACTAAAGACTAAAGGTAACTAGACTAAAGACTAAAGGTAACCAGATTAAAGGTAACCAGACTAAAGATTAAAGGTAACCAGACTAAAGACTAAAGGTAACTAGACTAAAGGTAACCAGACTAAAGACTAAAGGTAACCAGACTAAAGACTAAAGGTAACTAGACTAAAGCTAACTAGACTAAAGACTAAAGGTAACCAGACTAAAGGTAACCAGACTAAAGCTAACCATACTAAAGACTAAAGGTAACCTAGACTAAAGACTAAAGGTAACTAGACTAAAGACTAAATGTAACCAGACTAAAGGTAACCAGACTAAAGACTAAAGGTAACTAGACTAAAGACTAAAGGTAACTAGACTAAATGTAACCAGACTAAAGAATAAGGGTAACTAGACTAAAGACTAAATGTAACTAGACTAAAAACTAAAGGTAACCAGACTAAAGACTAAAGGTAACTAGACTAAAGGTAACCAGACTAAAGACTAAAGGTAACTAGACTAAAGACTAAATGTAACCAGACTAAAGGTAACCAGACTAAAGACTAAATGTAACCAGAATAAAGACTAAAGGTAACTAGACTAAAGGTAACCAGACTAAAGATTAAAGGTAACTAGACTAAAGGTAACCAGACTAAAGACTAAAGGTAACTAGACTAAAGGTAACCAGATTAAAGGTAACCAGACTAAAGATTAAAGGTAACCAGACTAAAGACTAAAGGTAACTAGACTAAAGGTAACCAGACTAAAGACTAAAGGTAACCAGACTAAAGATTAAAGGTAACCAGACTAAAGACTAAAGGTAACTAGACTAAAGGTAACCAGACTAAAGGTAACCAGACTAAAGACTAAAGGTAACTAGACTAAAGGTAACCAGACTAAAGGTAACTAGACTAAAGACTAAAGGCTGGTAGGGTCAGTATCATCTCTAAACTCTCTTTTTAAAACTTACTTGTATCTGAAGGTATTTTATAATCGTTGTCTCTTTCTCATTCTATCCTTCAGCCATGTCTGCTGTTTCTAAAAGTGATCTATAAATAAAGATTATTATTATCATTGTCATTTGTTCCTCTGCTCTGGTTGAAGGTTGGGTCATGATGGCCCTATGGAGACTATGACCATAACATTACATTCAGCCACATGAAGGTCTGCTGGGGGTTAGAAGGTGACAAGACTTCCATTGGTTGGGTTTATTATTATTATTGACGGGTCAGAAAGTGAATTTTGAAAGCCAGAAATCTCAGCAGCTGGTGAAGTAATCGTTGAGTCATTGGTATTGATCAGCAACCCTATCAACACTCCAGATATATTATGGTCATTTTGTACTATGGGGCAGTAAAAAAAAAATCTTACTTATTGCCCCTTTAATTCCCTGCTGGTAGAACAGAGCACCTTCCTGTACGTCAGGAGAGTTGATCCCACTGTTTATGTGTGTTATCTTTCTTCACATTAACAGGTTTACTTCAAGGCGAAGTCCAAGTACACCCCAGCACTTCTAAAGTACAGGTACCTTCCTCTCTACAAACACATTCACCGAAATGGATCAAATATAAAACTGCTCCATCTACTTTCTAATTCTGTTATACGTTCATCTGCTCACATGATGGGACCCTGATGGGGCCCTGATGGGGCCCTGATGGGATCCTGATGGGATCCTGATGGGATCCTGATGGGACAGATGGTTGGATATTGGATTTGTTTTCATAAGAGATTCACTCTCAAATGAAACATCTACCATTTCCAAATAGTGTTACCTTTTCAGAAAACAGAGAGAGAACTGCTTCAGAGAACTGCTAGCATTAAAGTAAAACTCCTGGTGATATATTGTAGCTATGTATGTGTGTGTTAAGACATTTGATTAAAAATAGTGACAGTTTTAAGGATGGGATCAGTTTGGATGTTTCAAGTGACATATTTCCATATTTTGAGTTAACACAGAACACATTTTACACATAATCTATAATCTATCTATTTATATAAAATGATGTTTTCTTCATATTTCCACATTCTCTCTCATTGCAAATATCTTGATCATTCTAACCATCAAGCCTAGTTTTCAGATTGACAGGCAGTTTTGAGAGGGTTTCATCAGCCCAGGACCATGCTAGTGTTGTTGAATACCCTCCATCTGCCCGGTTTTGATTTAGATTCTATTTTCCTATCCTATTATTTGCTGCTGTAATGACCCCATTTCCCCACAGGAATCAATCAAGTTTCATCTAACATGACGTGAAAAGTGGCAGCTCCTCCTATGAAATGATTGATTGCATGAAATTACAATAAATACTGGTACTTTTAGAGAGTAGTAGGTACCTGAAGACAACAGAGTGGATCCTGTAGGTTTTGGAGATAGTTAATGCTGAACTTCAGGTAGCGTACCGACCAACGCACTTCCTGTCTCTCCTCCAATAGGCTCCCTCTCTACCTGGTCTTCCTGGGCGTCAGTCTTCTCTTCCTAGTGGTCAACCTGGTCTGTGCCCTGCTGGTCAAGATGACCTCCACCGAGGTCAAGACTATCGTCCTTGTGAGGGTCACCATCAACGACAGCCTGTTCGTCCTCTGTGCCGTCTCACTGTCCGTCTGCCTCTACAAGGTAGCCAAGATGTCTCTGGCCAACATCTACCTGGAGTCCAAGGTGAGGCTGAAGACAAAGACAGGTTCCTTTATACATGTCAGTTTAGATGTTAATGTCTGAAAAGTCTAAATTTATGGTCATTTTGGGATATGGAACAGTAAAACTTACTTATTGCCGTTTAAAACCCCTTTTGCGTCTCTATATTTGTATTCAGCAGCCCTGAGAAACATTAGATTCATTTCATCAATCAATCAATCAATCTTTATTTATTTAGCACATTTTGTGCAAATGAATACAATGCAATGTGCATCACATTAAAAATAAAATTAAATACAGATAAAATAAAACAGATTAAAAAAAATAGTTCAAGCAATAAAATAAAGTGCAAATAATGAAATTCAAGAATAAAGAGAGTAAAAACGGAATAAGACAGAATGAAATAAAAAGAAGAAATGGAATAAAAGGCTGAGCTGGTCTGTGTCTGCTCGTGTTTCAAGATGTTTCATCACTTTATCTTGGTAGTCCAGATTCAGATTCAGTTTCATGCTACATGATGACAGATGAGTAACCTGTCCTGTGATTGGGTGCAGGGCACGTCGGTGTGTCAGGTGACTCTTATCGGCGTCATGGTGGTGTTGCTGTATGCGTCGCGAGCCTGTTACAACCTGGTGGTGCTGGCGCTGACCGACATCGAGGCCCTCAACTCCTTCGACTACGACTGGTACAACGTCTCAGACCAGGTGAGTTCTTTTTTACACGCCGGCCAGCCAGAATGACGCGGGTTCGAATCCCGGTCCTTTCTGCGTGGAGTTTGCATGTTCTCCCCGTGTTCTCCTGGTTTCCTCCCACAGTCAGTCTACCTGTCCAGGGCCTTTCACCCAATGCATGCTGGGATAGGCTCCAGAGTAGGAACAAACAGGTAAATAAAATGAATGAATCTGAACACCTGGACACTTTCTGTACATGTATGTCTTCTGACCTGGTAATGCATCATTTCTATAATCATTTATTAAACTGAGATATATTTTTTCATACTCCAGCTGGTTACCATGGAGATGACAGCTCGTGCCCCAGACGTCTCCCGGCACTTTTCACAGGACATTTGTCAACACTTGTCCTACGAACATAAAACAGCCGTCACTCTCCTAATATACCGACGCTCTGTTGGTTATCAGACATGTGCAGACGTTTCGCCCCTGACCTTTGACCCCTATCTGTGCCCCCAGGCTGACCTGCGGTCGTCGTTGGGGGATGCTGGGTACATCGTGTTCGGAGTGATCCTGTTTGTCTGGGAGCTGCTGCCCACCTCTCTGGTCGTCTTCTTCTTCAGGGTCCGACGGCCACCTCAGGACAGGGTCAGTCTGCCTGTGTGTGTGTGTGTGTGTCAGAGTGCTGTGACCTCTGACCTTTGCACTCCTTACAAAACAAATCAAATCAAATCAAAACAGTGTTACAGCGGTGCCTGCAAATTGATTCATCTTAAATTTAAGACTTTTGAATGCCAGTTAGAATGAAATATAAGACTGAAAAAAAATGTGAAAATAATAATAACTGTAGACTAATTTCTCAAAGGAGGAACAGAAACCACTAAACATAGTTAAGACCTCTGAAACTGAATTTAAGAGTTAAAATTCAACTGTACTCAAGATTATTTAAGCCTTAAATTTAGATAATATAATTTAAGACGTTTTAAGACTTTTTCAGGACCTGCAGACATCCTGATGAAACATCATCTACAGTTCAATGTTGATGTGAAAGTTAATACATTTCAGTCTTGGGGAGAATTACTACAACATGGTGATTCATGTCTTTAGTTCAAATACATAGAAGAAAAAAATAATACTTGGTGTTGACCCTGGTTGGGATGTGGTTAGGGTGCTAAAGTCACCTAGCATTAGCTAGCAGACAAAGCTAACATTAAGAAGTTAAAGGATATGAAGCATATGTTATTTTACTGATACTAGAAATCAATAGAATCAATGCTGTTGGATTTAGAAGAATTAGAAGTTTGTTTGGAGATAAAGTTAACAAAGTAGCTCACTGCTAACATTAGCTAACGTTATGGATCAACGTCATGTTCCTTCCATCTGGTTGCTGTAGCCTTTGGACCTTCTGGGGGATCATCTCTTGACAAATCTCCCATCATGCACATCTGCTTCACAGTCTTCGGTGTCACGTTTCCCACCCAGTCTATCAAACATGGCCGCCGTGTGACTAAAGTGAACAGGTAGCTCTGTCAGATGCTGTGATGGTAAATCATGAAGGGTTTGTCCCCACAGAGTGCATCTGGGATACCAAATCACGTTCTCTCCTCCAGAGGATATTTCTTCGACAACCCTCGTCGGTACGACAGTGACGACGACCTGGCGTGGAGCATCCCTCCCCAGAATGCCTCAGCAAGGTATGAACAGATCACCCACAATGCAACCTGCCCTCACAATGTCAGAGAAACAACTTTTTTTACCCTTTTTCTCCCTCGCACTTCTCCATCATCCTGTGATCATTCTACGATCACAGGAATATTTGTCCCATCTATTGCCTGGGTGCTGTGACCTCTGACCCTTGACCTCCTTAGTGATAGATTGTGTACTTATAAGGTATCAATCAATAAATATCACCTCATTCTACAACATATTTCAGAATCTAAACTGTACGGTTAGTAGTTTCCTTATATAATGATCTGTAATGGGCAGAAGTGACGTTTTGTGTCATTGTGATGTTACTTAATGTTCTATGTATCCTCTATTAGATATATATATTTTATTTTTTATTTAATAGAACACGTAATATATACTGTTATGGTACAAGACGTCTTTACTGGGATTATGGGGATCCAGCCACATCGCCGCCGTACCCATAATGACAGTAAAAAAACTCCCTCTGGGGTTTTAGTGCTTGACGCCGTGGTTTCCCGTCTCCCCTGACAGCCTCTCCTCAGACTGCTACGACTGGGGGAGCCGCCACAGCAGCTTCACCGTGCACACCAACGGCGACGAGCAGCGCCTGACAGCGACCGCCGCCGGAGAGCTCTACCCTTACCCATGAGCCTCCTCTCCACTGTACAGCGTCACTCTGCACTTTGGCACCATTTAGTATTGTGTTTGTTAATATCACACACCTACAGCTTAAAGGGGAATTCAGGTATTTTTAAACCTGGGCTCTATTTGTACATATTAGTCATTTAGACCCCAAAATAGGGGCAATGGGGCAAGTGAGCCGATCAAAGTACGTCCACTAAAAGTGCTTGTTTTTGCCACTGACAGGCTCAGATTGTTATTGGAAGTGTCTGACAACATTACTGAAAGGATCCTACAGAGATAGACCTTTGGTTAACCATAAACAGAAGTCTGGCTCAAGGAGAAGTCTCGCTCTGAAACCTGAAAGATGAGGTGAGTTGTTGCAGGAAGAGGTTAAACAGGCTTCTGGTTAAACAAATAAATAAATGTACAAATAGAGCCCAGGTTTAAAAATGCCAGAATTAGGAGTCACAGTCCAGGTTTTAGGAGGACGTCCAACAGGGTTCCTACACATTTCCCATCTCAGAGGTCCATCCATTACTCTACACCTCAACATCACAGTGGATCCACAGCTACATAAACGTGTCTCCATCGTTTGTGCGACCTTACAGCCCAGAGATGATCAGACTGGTGGTCCATAACGCTCCAGGCCTGTGCAGGAACCCTGGTCCAGAGAATGTACACCTTTTTTTTTTTTTTAGACGCACGTAGACAATATCGTGATGAATGTGTATTGATAATCTGGGGAGTATTTCAACAAGGAGTACTCGGTTAGCCAAGTAACCACACTGAGGTCGTATTAGTTAACATTATTTGAGTTGTTTGGTGAAGGAACACCGGCTAAAACCCAAATGTTGGTAAATGGCAGCTGAGACAAGGTCAGTCTGACAGGAGACCAGTGGCTGCTGCTGGTTGTCGGCTGGTAAAATGGTGAAAACGAGTGAACTTCCTGTCCTGAGTAACCCTGCTTCTTGAAACGCTCCTCGGGTGAATTCTGTTCCGGGCGTCTTTTGGAGGTACGGGAACAAAAATAGTCCGTCTGACACCGGATGAACGTGGTAAATGAAAAGACCACATGAGCTGGATCACAAGTCACATACATGCTCGTCTCAACACGATCCTGAGATCTGTACATAACAAGAACCAGACGGGGGAGCACATATCTGAAGCTTGTGTCAGCTGCTAACATCTCCAGCTCAACGTTCATTTAATCTCGCGCACTTTCCTTCGATCGAGTGAAACATCCACCACTTAGATTATCAGACTCAATACAATTCAGCTTTTCAAGAATTTACGAGAAACAAGCGACAATAAGTATTATAACTAATATATCACTCAACGTGTTCGTGATATCGTCGCTTTTTCCTCAAAAGGTTGTTGAAACAACCTGGAGAGTAATAAAAAAAACACTTGAATCAGGACAGGCATGACTCAACACGATGTTAAGTTATTGTTGAGGTGGATCTCAACGTGACGAGGCGACAATAAGCTTGAATTCTATATTTCTACTGGAACGTGGGGTTTTGTAAGAGAGTCTCAGTTTATTTTGTCGTTGAGCTTTTTGTGTCTGTGGATGTGTTTTGTGACGTGTTGACACATGAACATCAATAAAAAGGACAAGTTGTTCTGTTTGGCATACGAGGTTGAGCATTCGCTTCTTCAGTCGACGTCAAATTGCCACGACTTTCCGGGACCAAAGAAAAATGTGATACCTTCCTGGTTTGTTAATGGTTTTGGGTTGAAAACCGTCTAATATGATGTGAAACCAGTTTGAAAACACATGATATTCCTGTGAAGACCCGTCTGTAACATTCCCTGATAATTCCCAGACCTCCCCAGATAGTTTATCACCCTGACTTCCCCTGACTGGAATACACAGTACACCTCAACAGGATATTCAAGACGGTTCAACTGGTTTCTGATATTTCTGGACTGAAGCTGCTTAATATCTTTAAATCTGATAATTTTCATGCCACAAAACTCAGTATTCAGTGTTTCCCCAAGAAATGTTCTTCTCCTCAGGGTGGAAAGCCTCTGAAACAGCATCTAGACCATCATGGACACTAAAACTCTCCACTGAAACCACTGATGAAGCCCCCCCCCCCCCTAGCTATTCAATGGTAGGGAGACTCTGGGAGACTTTACCCTTTAAATGAGTTGATTTAGAAAAACATTATTGAAGAATAAATAATAAAATGTTTTTCCTCCTTCATATCAGGTGGACGACATGACACGAGACAAACTCATAACCAAAACGGTGTTAGGTAATGTCCAGATATATTTATTACTCTGTTCAAATAAATATACTCAACAAGTATACACAAATATGGGTGCAACTATATATATTCATATAGATCTGAAAGAAAAAGAAAGAAACCGTCAGTCTGGAGAAGCTGGACAGATCTGGAGCCCCGGGCTTTTTTTTTTTTTTGTCTTTTTCCAACACGACTCTTTTTCTTAAGGCAGACAAGTGGATTGCACAGGATGTACAGCTGCTGCATGCAATGCTCAGAGGACACAAACACACACACACACACACACACACACACACTTTCAAACAAGTTCCATCTCACGTACATGAACACACATTTTCACACTGTTCGAGTATGTGAGGTTGAAACTGTGTTGGTGTACACGAGACAGACACACACTTTCTATCTCACACACACACACACACACACACACACACACACACACACACACACACACACACCCACACCCCATTTCCTCTCTGAGATGCTTCACTACTCAACAGCATCTTTGTTCACTTTCACAATAAAAGCAGCCTCGCTACTCATCAGCGGCCAGGGGACATCGATGGGCCGATGCTGTATTTTTATTAACCGGATGATATCGACCTGATGCATCAATCTAACCGTCATTTCTATAACTGTAAAAATGCTCAAGCACATCTGGCGGTCTGGACTGGGCAGACGTTGCAAAATGCTAAGCTCATTTGCTGCCTTATAACACCGTAACTCGAAGCTATACTGCAAAGATCATCAAACAATTAAAGTAAAAGGTAAGTGGAGCGGAAACAAACGATCCAAAAACACACCATAATAAAACGTAGGCAACATAAATCTCTTTGGTCCGCGTAATGATGATGCGCAACAAACGTCCAGCGAGGAATCTGGACGGTTCAGCTCAAACGAGATGTGGCGCGGTGATGAGGTGTCACCAGACCGAGAGGTGGGCGTCGACCACGTCCTTCTGCTTGTTCCGCGTTGCTTATCGAATACGATCGGCTTCTACACACCGGCGCATTTTCAAGATGGTTCCTCTGCACTGGACAGGGAGCGACTCAACGGTATTCCCCAGTCAACGCTTTAGAGAAGTGGACCGCCGTCTGCCTGGTGGTCGTTTCCCCACAACCCTCCGTGATGTGATCCTCCACTGATCACTGAGGAACCAGCTGATCTTTTCAACTCAGAGAGCCCCGGGGTTGGTCGACGTTCAGTGCCTTGCTCGAGGACTACTTGGGGTCGTGGGGATCGAACCTGCGATGTTCCTCTCTAGCCGCCAGGCCACCCGGCTGCTGCCCTCACTGTGGAATGTCTTCTAATCCCTGCGCCTCCCTTTCCCAGTCGTACGAGGAACCACGTGACATCTCAGGACAAACGTCTCAAAGTAAATACAGGAAGTTTACAGCTTGTATGAAGTTCTACGGTAACCGCTTCAAATAATCTGGTCGGATGGACGTTGTGCTTTAAGACAGCGTGGCCAAAGCGGAGAGAGTGCCAGGACAACCGAGCGGCACATTTACAAATACACAGCAGCAACTAGACAGACAGACATGCAGACAGACAGACAGACAGACAGACAGGCAGGCAGGCAAGCAGAGAGACAGAGACAGACAGACAGGCACCTCCCATTCACCCGCAAACACAGAATAGTTAGAATTGTTTTTATGTATTGAATCAATCATCTATTATTCAATAGCTGCATCGGTCCACACACACACACACACCTAGCTAACTCACACAGATTATGCCTGAGAAGGTGAATGAAACCAGAGTGGTCCAGATCCTCAGGCGTTGAGCATCACTTCTCTCTACAGGAGGATGAAAAGGGAGTAGGTGGAAACAGAAGAGAAAACACAACAAGCAGGAGAGTCAAGACGCCGACCTCAGCACTTTCACCTGGACAGAGGAGGTCCATCGTGACTCGGTTGCAAATGTCCGAGTCCTTTGGGGGAAAAGGATCCGTAAGGGAGAGCATTAAAGGTTTGATCCAGTCCAGATCAGGCCGGTTGGCGGTGAGGTTAGCAACGTGGGTACTCAACAGTGAAGATCTCCCCATCTCCATTCCTTCATGGGGTTCTGCTCTGCCCTTCAAGCTGTTGTCTCCAGGCTACCGGGTCCTTCTAGTCAGCTCCATCGTTTACATCCACACTGAAACTGATGGTCCTTAGGGGTGTTGACTGTCACAACCGCTCTCAATCAGTCTGGGATTTGTTTTAAGATCCAAAAAAAAAAAAAAAGTGTCACTTACGGACGTTTTGGACAATAAAAAAAAAAAAAAGGAACAAAAACGTGTTTCAAGTGACATTTTCATAACCTCAAGACGGACGGCCGAAAGTCGCCATTCACCATCTTTGAGAGCTTGGTGTTAAATTAAAAAGTAGGAAGATGTTACAGGGAAATAAAGAGGTTGAAGGGGGTGTGGGTGGGGGCGGGGGGGGGGGTCAGTGTTGATCCTGATGTCCCTGAAAAAGGCCTTATTCTGGGCTAGGATAAGACTATTGCAGTTCCCTGTGGGCTGGCGCCACCAACCGGCCGGGGGGAGCGTCTGTTACCTCTTGTCCTTCAACAGCGAGCGGAAGTTGTGGAGCTGGTGTATACTGGTGGACAACCTGGAGGAGAGACACAGACATGTAACACACCTGCTGCATCCAAGAGGGCGTGTTTGATGGGATTATGGGTAAAACGATGACCCGGCAAGTCTGGACGTCCTCTTGTAACGTCAAACACTCAAATAACAGCAATAGCCACAGGCGCTGAGTTTATGTTTTACATACACTGACCACTAATAGAGCTTCTAAACAATAAAAAACATCCTTTTTTCATGTTTATTTCACGTCTACTACTACTACTACTACTACTACTACTACTACTACTACTACTACTACTACTACTACTCTAAGCCGGTAAATTACGTCTAAATGAAAAGTACCGTACACCAGTAGACGCGCAACAACATTTAAAGCGCGGCTCACTTGACCGCAGTAATCACCTGCATCAATCTATAACCGCAACAGGATTTGTGAGTTCCCCAAACCAGACTGGTCGTCTGGTCTGAGCTCCTCTACAACACTAAAAACCAGGCGCCAAGTATCCGGTCTTTTCTCGGTCTGTCTAGTCGTGGGGTGTTTTCCACAACGACTTGTTCTGTAAAGGATCCTTCCAGAAACATCGACTGGACTCCCCGGGAGCGAGGAACCTACCTGCTGAAGCCGTTCAGTAAGGCCACGATCTCGTGCCGGGTCAACTGGAAGCCCTTGGAGGGACTGTGCTCCGGGAGGTTCTTGATCTCCTTCTCAGAGAAGAGGATCTTCAGAGCTGTGCCCAGGCCCTGGGTCTGCAACCAAACAGACGGTCAGACGGAGGTGAGAACACAGTGGACCGTCTAGACTCGGGACTAAAGGTGGTTCTGCTATCGGGGCTCCCAGACTGACTGAGGAACCTGAACCTGATCATTTACTGTGAACTTTTAAATCACTTCTTAAAATGTTTGACTTTGCCCACTTTTTAATCTAGTGTTGTTATTTTTCATGGATATTTTCATTCATTTATTTTAAATCACTTGATGCAAGAGATCACTCATGCACATTGTATTTGTTCCAACCTATTTTTAAGTACTTGAAATAAAGAGCAGTGTTACCCTTCTTCTCCCCCAGGGATCAATAAAGTATCTAAAGTATCTATCTAACTGCAAAGGTAAAGTAACAGCCCACCAAATACAATCAAGACTTAACGCTGCTAAGGGCTAAAAATGTGTTTGTGAACTACAACGCCCATAATTCATTGCACCCATGACACATCTGTGCTCCGTGGAGTCGTGGTGTGCCTCGATAATCAGATGGAAGTAGAACAGCCCGTCATCAGCTTACACTAGATATACTACATAAGATACTACTCCCCAACCCAGAGTACAAATCAACTCTCCAGATACTAGAAACACCAACAGTGAAACCTACCTGTAGTTTTCCCCAGAGTCGACACTTACTGCAGCCCACACAGTCCATGATCCGAGAGATGTTCTTAAAATGGAGGCGGAATTCCTCCTGAGGGGAGAAGGGAGAGGAGAGGAGAGGAGAGGAGAGGAGAGGAGAGGAGAGGAGGAGGTTCAGCGCTCCCTGTTGGGAATGAGGCTGACACGTATTCCTACCGGTAACAATAAACAAGACGACAGAGGGAGTTTCCTCCTCGTTCACAGGAGTCAGGAGGATGTCATGACGCCCTCTGAAGGTTACTGCTGGCTTTATTCTATGTATGTATATATATATATATATACACACACACACACACACACACACACACACACACACACACACACACACACACACGCACACACAGCATTATGAGAAAGGGTGAATTTGTTTTTTCCGAGCCACTGATTTGACCCCCGATAGAAACGAGAGCAGCGTCTGACTCGTTCCTGCCTCGTCTGCTTGGCTGCTCATGCAGGGAGAACAGCCGAGCAACGCACCTGGTATACCCGACCGCAACACAACAATGGGCGCCCTATTGTTGGGACGCCACGCATGGAAACCGAGCCTCCACTATCCCTGACAACGTGTTAGATGATACCCCGGTGTCGAAGCGTCGGTCTCACCTTTAATATTTTGGCTTCCAACTTCTGGCCGGCGAACATGGACTTCTCATCGAAGTGCATGGGGAAAGCTCTGGAAGACGAGTGACATTGTTAGTTTTACACTTTGTACAGAAAATGGCAAATATGAACAAAATAAAAATAAAAAAATCAGCTGGATGGGTTTCACTGGGGCACACTATGTGCTCACATCTTAATGGATCTGGATCCCAGCTAATCGGTGTCTCATCTCTATGAATTTACCTGCATCTCTTCTTGCAACTGTAACTACAGTAAAAGAACAAGTCTGAGGTTGGCGGCTTATTAAAGAGACATAAAACAACATCTTGCCCTCCCTCCGCTCCCTTTCATTTTAAAAATGAAGCTCTTTTGAAAAAATGAGGCCTACAGAACATTTCTTGACTGGATTTGAAGGCTTTCTTTGTTGTTCAACATGATGTCATCAGTGCATTAAAACCAATATTTCTTGTACTTTTCCAGCGTTTTTGTGTCCTGAACATTTTAAAGGTGCTACATGAATCACCATGTTCATTCTTATGACATCAGTATAATGATTGTAAACCAACCAGACCACCACTACCAGCCTGTCAGCTTCCACCAGCCTCCCAGCCTCCACCAGCCTCCACCAGCCTCCACCAGCCTCCACCAGCCTCCACCAGCCTCTACCAGCCTCTACCAGCCTCTACCAGCCTCTACCAGCCTCTACTCTCATTCTACATTGTGGCCACCGGGTCGATTTGGAGGGAAATCTGCTGGATTGCTTTACGGCACCAAACAGGAAGAGGGCGCTGTTCTTCCAGCGCTAACGGAGCTAAAGATAAAGAGTTTCTGGTGACGGCAGATGGAGGAAGGAGAGAAAGGAAGATGGAGGAAATCACTTCAACATGTTGATCCTCTTCAGGAAAGACAAAGACACCAGGGAGGGGGAGAAACGCCGGGGCTGATGGGAAATATAGTCTTGATGTGGAGAAACACTAGTAACAATACCACTGGTGTAGATAGAGGCTACCAGTCGACTCCACCGTGGTCTCACTGGTTTACAGTCATTATACCAACGTATCACAATAGATTTGACAATGATGTATTGAGGTATAAAATGCTACGTACAGCACCATTAACCTTTAACCTTTAACCTTTAACCCACTTACTTAGTCTCATTGAAGATTTGCAGCAGCAGCTCCTTGGTGGCGCCGTCCTCCTGGGCGTTTCCGGTGTACAGGTTGATGAAGGCGCGCTCGAAGTAGGGCGCCACCTTGGACAGCGCCCGCAGCTCGATCAGATACAGGAAGTAGAGGTTTTTCAGGCGCCGGGTGCCCTCGCCCTTCGTCTCTGCCGGGTCGAAGCGCTGCCGAAACTCCTGGACGTTGGGGCCCCACACGGCCTTGCCCCACCCCTCTGAAGGGGTCGGGAAACAGCAGGTTGTTATTGGACTACATGTACAGGCCTCCCATGCTGAACGGTCGGCTCTCATGTTACCGTACGGCACTTTGGATAAGAGCCTCCACCGATGGCAGATGTTATGTTAAAGGATGTTATGAAAATGGTCAACTCTTCCACCGTTTGTGCTTTGGACATACATGAATCTATCTTGGTGGTACTGGGAGACACATAGACGTATATATGTTATAAATGTATTGTTAGTATTGTATTCTCCTACCGTCCAACAAGTACTCAGCACACAGATGGATGTTGATGCTGCTGTGGAGGCCGGAGATGAGCCGGTAGAAAACCCTCTTCTCTAGACACAAGCCTAGGGAGGGAGGGGGGGAGGGAGGGAGAATATATATAGATTATAACTTCTCATTTGACTTCTACATGTGATTATGATGGTTTGCATGTTCGTTATCACATATTTGATGTAAATGCTTTGGAAACACGTTTGAATTTGAATGAGAGAGAGTGAGGTGGATGAGCAACGAGGAAGGACGGGCGAGGAAGGAGCTGGTAAGGACGGGTGAGGAAGGAGCTGGTAAGGACGGGTGAGGAAAGAGCTGGTAAGGACGGGTGAGGAAAGAGCTGGTAAGGACGGGTGAGGAAAGAGCTGGTAAGGACGGGTGAGGAAAGAGCTGGTAAGGACGGGTGAGGAAGGAGCTGGTAAGGACGGGTGAGGAAGGAGCTGGTAAGGACGGGTGAGGAAAGAGCTGGTAAGACGACCACTTTCATTCTATTGGTTAACACTCCAAACGCCTGAGACTATATCGAAGTAAATTTGAACTCTTGATGCTCCGCTTGGATCTCTGCTGTCTGATGGGAGCCGGTGAACTTCACTGTTCAATGGACGTGCACCATTAAACTGATGCTGCTAACATGACAGAACCCCAGTCATCTGCCTGGTATGGGCTCGGGTAGACTGATGTGTTATATGGTACCGATATCGGCCTTTTATTAAAAATCAGATACCGGCCTGTTAGTGTCGCAGTTTGTTTTATCACTTATTTAATGTGGAATTGATCATTGCTGGTCGTCTATGGGAAGACCTTAACCTGAACTGTTTTAATGCAACATATTGATCAGAATATTGTTGTTATTACCATCATCATGATCCTGCTATTAAATGGAGTTTTAGTGTCCCATGATGCTGTTTCAGAGGCTTTTCTATCCTGACAGGAATACAATCCTGGGGGAAACACTGAATATTTGGAATTTGTGGGAGTTTTTTGGCATGAAAATAGTCGAATTTTAAGAAGCACCAAACATCAGCAGCTTCAATCCAAAAGGATCGGTGTTCAGGCTGCAGTCCAATCTATTTGAATCACAACAAAGCCTAGTTGATGAAATCTCATGGCATCTCCTCTAGGGCTCTGTGTGGCGTCTTTGTACCCAACAACCACCCCCCCCCCAACCCCCGAGAGCTTTCGGCAGTCTGTCAGCCTTTGCAAAAACGCTTCAAAGGGAAGCGGAGAGGAGATAAGGGGGGTGTTGTTCTGTCGACTCGACTGAGATACTGTTTTCAGAAGATCTGGTCGGGCAAAAATAGCTGCTCTACAGCCGTTAGTGAACTTTCCACGGGAGGAGAGACTTGAAGGAGGTGAAACTCAAGGTGTCTCATGGGACCCGGGGCTGTTTCTGAACATGCTGCAGCGCTGATTCTTATTATGCCACTAGCTAACATTCGGTTTTAGTGGCAATCTGCAGGCGCTTGTTATTTAAAAAAAATTTGGTCTCCATCTTTGGTGCTGAGCATGAAACGCATCACTTCCTGTCTCCAGAGGGTTTCTCCCAGGAAAGACCTCCAGACACCGGGTGTTTAGAGCAGCAGATGGAAAAGCTTCATGAACAAGCTAGAGGTTGATCACTGTGGAGTCATAGTGATCAGATAGAGAGGAAATGTCACAGATTATTACTTTAATGAAAAGAAAACTAAGAGAAACATGAAATACAAGAGATACCTTCAAGCCAGTCGTAGAAACCCTCTCCTGTTTGTGAGCAAAACAAGGAACAAAAACAGATCTCTGGTCAGTTATATCTTAAACACAGCAAATAAAAATATATTCCTCTGAAAGCCGGCTGGTTAACACTCACCATCATCGTCTCCTGACAGAAGAGGAAGACAGGAAGAGAGAGAAAGAACAAAGCTGTGTGTTATATCGGTTCTATTAATACACAGTGAAGAGTGAAACACAAAAACAGAAATATTTACTCCATTTACAGTAAAGCCCTGCAAAGGCAAACTGCAGTGACTACCTTGTGTTTGTGCTGAAATACAAATGTCATGACTAGGGTGGAGATTAGATTCATATCAACAAAACATCTACCATTAAATGCTGCTGAACTAGGAGGAAGAGCAGAAGAAGAAAGGAGAAGGAGATGAAGGAGGAGGAGACGAAGAAGAAGCAGAAGAAAAAAGAAGATAAAGATGAAAAGCAGAAGAAGATGAAGGAGGAGGAAACAAAGAAGAAGCAGAAGAAGGAGATGAAGAAGGAGGAGGAAACAAAGAAGAAGCAGAAGAAGGAGGGGATGAAGAAGGAGGAGGAAACAAAGAAGGAGCAGAAAAAGAAGATGAAGGAGGAGGAAACAAAAAAGAAGCAGAAGGAGATGAAGGAGGAGGAAACAAAGAAGAAGCAGAAGGAGATGAAGAAGGAGGAGATGAAGGAGGAGGAGGAAACAAAGAAGAAGCAGAAGGAGGGGATGAAGAAGGAGGAGGAAACAAAGAAGGAGCAGAAAAAGAAGAAGATGAAGGAGGAGGAAACAAAAAAGAAGCAGAAGAAGGAGATGAAGGAGGAGGAAACAAAGAAGAAGCAGAAGAAGAAAAAAAGAAGGAGGAGATGAAGGAGGAGGAGGAAACAAAGAAGGAGCAGAAAAAGAAGATGAAACAAAGACTTGATAATCAGGTGGAAGTGTAATAGTCAGCTAATGTTGCAATGCCACAGCTAATACTAGCTAATACTAGACTGAGGGACTGTGGTACTACCTGATAGTTACTACACGCTAAATGAAACATCAATAACGTCAACCGCCGTCGTCGATGACCACCTCACCCCTCCGATCAACGCTTTAGATCTAGAAATAGAAGCTTATTTCACTGATTCTCAGGGAGGGAGGACGGACACTCACCTCTGCTTGGAGCCAGAGGGTTCAGAGGTCGGTACACTGATCTGGGCCTGCCGGGGGAGAGAGGCTTTCAATAACAGGAATAATAATAACAGTAATAATAATAATAATAATCAAGGCAGATACATCTGTTTGGATGGAAGTTGCTAATATCCAATATTTTGTGCTGATATTTTTCAAATGATTTAAAATTTATTTTAAGTTTCCTACAGAATGTTCTTCTTGTCAGGGTGAAAAAACTACAACTCACCATTGAAACTCAGGATGGTGCTAATAACAATAACAGCAATAATAACAATAAAAACAACAGCGTATTGGTGCGTACTCAGTAAATATGCCTACTGTGTAATCTATGTAACTGATCCTAACAGGACGTGTTACAAGTACCTCCTATCTATTACATATAGTCCATGTACACGAGTCACAACCATAAGTGACTCTTCCTGTTGTTCCATTTCAACTTCAGGTTAGTTTCTTGACTGGATCTGAAGATCTGCTATAACTGAACATTATTCTACACTACAACTGATTTATAGCTTCATAAACACGTCTAGCTTCCATTAAACATTGTGTGTGTGTGTGTGTGTGTGTGTGTGTGTGTGTGTTCCTCTCACTTGAAGCAGTTCTCTTCGTAGATGCTGTTCCAGACCCTCCAGGCTGACGGGCCCTTGTAGCCGGTGTAGCGCTCCAGGTTCAGCAGCAGGTCCACGTACTCGGCGTCTGGGGAGGTTTCATCTGAAAACACACAGCCGGAGGATGAGGCAGGCTTGTGGCCCACAGGTTGCCGGTTCAAATCCCCGGACAAGCTGGGGGGAAAGTGACCGAGTAACACTCTACCCTACTTCAGTAACTACTGTCGAGGTGCCCTTGAGCAAGGCACCGAACGCCCAACTGCTACAGTGGAGCTGCTCGATGGCCACCAGTTTGACAGAATATCAGAATATCTGTCAAACTATATTTTATTTTATTCGATTCGATATTTTATATCTGTAAAAAAAAATCATCCTGTGACTTTGACAATGACATAAGTGGGCAATTTATTTTCAAAATAAAATCACCATTTTTGTGTTTCAAAGTGACATGCACACTTGACATTGACAATTGATTAGTAGCACTAAATTAGAACAAATTATGTTTGTTTTATTTTTTATTTAAAAAAAAAATATGATTGCAGGTAGCTAAAGTCTCTGCCGCCTCAGCAGAAACAGCCTGAATGAGTCAGTGACTACTCAGGTGTACATGCTGTGTGGGCTGGGACGCCGTGGAGGGTCGACTGGACAGAGAGGCTCTTGTCCTGGAGTCTGTCTGATTGTCTGAGTGAGGATAAAGACTGAGGCCTCCTGTCTGCAGGATGAGACCACGTCACCAAACCTGCTGTCCTCTACCTTTCAGAGGTATTCACTTACGGTTTGAGCAAATAGTTTTACTTTTATTATTTTATTACAGTACAACTTTAATGGTATTTTAATGCTCTGTATCCTTTCATTTAATTTTTTAAATCATCTTTTTCCAATGTAAAGCGCTTTGGATTTCCTTGTTGTATGAAATGTGCTATATTAATAAACTTGCCTTACTCACTTCAGAAGGTTTTACAAAATGTATGTATGGTGTTTTGGAGACAAAGTCATATTTTGAAGACATTTTGGACGAGCACTACATTTTTCAACATGCAGAAATATTGATAGATGTGATACAGCTACTGTATCTTTGAGTATATGAAGAGTAATAAGGATCATAAGTAGACTAGTGTGGTGGGAAGTTGTTTCTCGTCTCCTCTATTGATCCCCGTTGGGAAATTCTCTTTTCTCCTGCTCTCCTCCACAGAAAGGTCAGAGGTCACTCATACACCCTGGGACTCCTCAGGAGCTGGAAGGGACTCAGTGTCTTGCTCAAGGACACATCGACACTTGGGGACATTGGGAATTAAACCTGGGATCTTCTGGTTACGGGACGGTCTCTGTAGCCACAGGGCCACGCCCACTGCCACAACAGACGACCAATAAAAACCTGAGGAATAAAAATCTCACCGTCCAGCTCACAGAAGTGATCCTGGGCGTCGTCGTGCCGAGCCCAGTCAGCGAACGCCTCCTTACTCTGGTTACTGTAACAGAAGGGAAGATGAACTGTATTGATCCCCGAGGGGAGAATGGGTCAGCAGGAACACCATAATAAAACATATCAAAGATTAAAGGGCTTGATATTAAAGGGTATTTATTAAGTGTTTGCAGCTCTGCTAACCTGCACACCAGCAGGCGACCCAGTGAACATGTACTCTGAGGAGTGGTAGTGTTGGTTTACTAATGAACTGGATCAACCCGTCACTGTACTGCAGCCAGGCTGCAGGTTGGTTCATGTTAATGCTTTTTGCAATGGACACTGCTCAAGGGGATCATTTGACTAGATGTTTGCATTGGTTTTTGATAAATGATTAAACAAAAGAGTTCTTGGTTGTGGACTTGATGTCCTAACTGGCTGGTGTGCAGCTCACTTTCACTTTCGTGGTGTTTTTGACACTTCTTTTGACCCAAAGTAATCACTAGCGTCTCAGTCAACACAGATACGGTATCAAACTTTGTAAATGTGTAAAATGTCCCTGATATTAGCAGACTTCCCCAGAGAAATTCCCCAAATTCCCCCACTTTCCCTGTCTGGAACACACCATTCAAAAACCCCTCGGCCAGTGGGAACCCTGTAGTTACAGCTCCTAACAAATCACCACCAGCCAGACCTCGGTAAATGTAGGTTTAACCACTCTACCGGCCGCTGTGGCAGGCAACAACTCGTGTTATTTTGAAGCTCTAGAGTAGGTAGAGCAGTGAAAGTGGTTTGCCTCTGTAGCTGCTAGATCAAGAGGTTGAGTAGTGGAGGTCTGTGGTCTCACCTCAGGGTGCTGTTGATGGCACCCAGCTCCTGGGCCTGTTCACAGTCCGTCACGTCGGACATGGTGTTGGCTGCCTGGGAGTACTGGAGGGAGGGAGACAGTCTGTAGTTGACACAAATTCACATTTTCCCAATAGAGACGAGCACAGCTAGTTAGGTAGGTACTTTATTAATCCCTGAGGGACAATTTCTTAGTCACAGCAGCCAAGTAACAACATAGAATAACAAGATAAGTAGAGATAATAAAAGTTAAAGAATAAAAAAATATATAAACTATGCTCTCTAAGGAATATGTAATATCACACAACATACTGGAGTAATAACTAGAAACCCTAATTAGACTATTTTATTAGACTATTTTATTTGACTATATTTTATAAGACTGTATTTTATTATTTTATTTGACTCTATTTTATTAGTCTGTATTTTATTTTATTTGACTATATTTTATTAGTCTGGTGTTTTACAGGCTCCACCAACAGAAACGTCTATCAATCACATGATGATAGAAATAAAAACAAAATGCCTCAGGAAGTGAGAGAGCTTGGATAAAACCCTGGATTCTTTCTGTCAGCTTTTCTAGAACAAGTATTAGATTGACAGACCTGCATTTTAACATGATATATCATATTATACACAAGGTTTTGAAAGAGTTTGAAGGGTTTTGAACGTCTTTGAACGGTTTTGAAGGGGTTGAAAGAACTGAAGCTGCCAATAGACAACATTTTATGCCGATATTCTTTAAATTTGACAATTTTCATGCCAAACAATTCAAGAACTTGGCATGGAAATTACCAAATTATTTTTCCATTCATTTCCAGACTTTCCAACCCTGTCTCAACAGGTAACCAAGCATCATTTCAAGTCCTATTGGCTGGTAAAACTGTGAAAGTGGCTGGTACATGTCAGGATGTAGCAGCAACTGGACAAAGTCAGTTCGTTTCCTGCTCTGTAGGTATCAAGTAGCACGCCGATGCTGAGAGACGATGTGGCACAACAGGAACAACAGGAACACAATCGGTTCCCTGATCAACCTGCATTTCAACATCTTCCTCGTCTGAGTCATCACCCTGATTCAGAGCTGCAGAGACAGCACTGAGAGCTTTAACAACAACGGTGTCTGCATGTCACAGTTAGCGGCTACAGGGCTACACTAGAGGCCTGTTGGTGAACTTCGTCAGTGCACAGGATGTGACGTAACACTCCCCTTGTGCTACTGAGCGGCGAGCGCCTACATAGAAACCTGGCTTTGATGTTGGAGGAAAGGAAGGGGGGGAGATCTAATCGACAGGATCTGATGCAACCAGCTCTTGTGCAATTAAACAGCAGAATCACACTCAACCACCCATGATGCATCAATGTTGCTGCAAACTCTGCCGAGTGTCAATACCAGGATGAAGTGATGAAATGTTTTCAGCACAAACATTTCTCAGAGCTGGTGAAAAACAATACTTGTGTGAGATTACAGACACATACTCATGATCACCTAAGTAGAATAAATCCAAAGCCACGCCTGCGGTGTATCTGCAACAGAATGACGCAGCACTAACAAACAAGAATGACCATCAGAACTTCATCAGTATCAGACCTGCGAGAGAGAGAGACTGCTTCGGCGTGCAGATACTGTTGTTGTCTTAACTCTCTCTCCTCTCAGAGTCACGTAGGAGTGACCGCCGCATTTCCCTACCAGTGAAGTGGAATCGACCTTGAGCGGAACGAGTCCAGATGTCCAAACACGCCTGCTTCGTTACAAGACAAACACGAGGCGCAAGGCCGAGCGCTCACCGGTAAACATTAAGCCCTGTACCCCCCCCCCGTTAGCTAAATGGAAACTACCATAGAAGATAAGCTGAGAGCTGTGTGTGTGTACGAGTGTATACGTGTGTGTGTGTGTGTGTGTGTGTGTGTGTGTGTGTGTGTGTGTGTGTGTGTGCGCGCGCATCAGCTGCCGAGACAGAATGTGCTGGGAAAAGTGCAGCTCGTCCTAAACTCCATTAAACAAACTGCAGTCTGTTCTCTAGACGTTACCAGGTACAAGACACCAGAGAGGGTTAGTGAGTAAGGCTGCGTTCACAGCCTGCGTGTTCTGGTGGGTTTATTAAGCGTTTCCTCCTCTAGCTGGTTGGTCTCCAGGTGAGAACAACATTCACCAAATAACCGACGAGACGCCTGAAAACGTCTCAGTCCTCTAACAAGAGAACACAAGGCATTATGGGTAGAAGAGAACTGTGGTGGTTCGTTAGGAGAGAGAACGGGATCCAACCAGCTACAGGAAACTACCCCAGAACACAAGGCATTATGGGTAGAAGAGAACTGTGGTGGTTCGTTAGGAGAGAGAACGGGATCCAACCAGCTACAGGAAACCACCCAGAACACAAGGCATTATGGGTAGAAGAGAACTGTGGTGGTTCGTTAGGAGAGAGAACGGGATCCAACCAGCTACAGGAAACCACCCCAGAACACAAGGCATTATGGGTAGAAGGAGACTTGGTCAGTCTGGACTGATGCTCATGTTCAGATGTTTCTTCATGTGTTCTTAACTGGTATGAACACCAGAGAAGAGCAGACAAGTCCATCATGGTAGATCAAGTGACTGGAACCAGGTTGGTTTGTGTGCGGTGTCGTTACGTTACGGTGTTAAAAAATGAACCGAAAAGGATCCAAAATCATTTCAGCATCAGTGTTAAATTTGAATTATCGGACCTAATATTGGTATCCGAGTGAGCTGGTCTTACCTTGTTGTAGTTGCCGGACTTAATTCCCACCGGGATCTTACTCTGAAAAAAAACAAATGTATTTAATAGCTATATAATATACATTTATTTATAGTCAGTTAATCAGCAGTAAAATACCATAAAGTTCAAGATTCAAGAACTTTGTTTGTCACATACACACACAGGGTGTGCAGTGAAATGGAAAGTGGCAATGCTCAACGGGAATGTGCAAAGGGCAACAAGTTCACACTATTTATTTAAGTCTATATTTAAGTGAGTAAATAAGCATTATGCTACCGTAAAACAAACATTATATCCAAGTGGATAAAGTAGAAAGGATATAATCAGTTAATCAGCATTAATATAGAGTAAAACCTGTATTTTATTCTGTTAACCAGCATTAGAATACAGTCAGAAGGCCCGGTGTTGAACTCTGACCTCTGGGCAGGGCTCCACGTGGCAGTCTTTGATGGAGCATTGTCCATCGTCGGCCCAGAAGGGGCACGGTCGCTTCAGGTTCACCTGTAGAGACGACAGGTAAACAGTTGGAAATGAAAGCGGTAAACTGGCATGAGGTTTCTCATCTAGTCTCCATCTTTGCTGCGACTTTTCTTGAATTTTCAATTGATGGAGTTTGAGTTCCTGTAGGTGGCGCTCTTTTCTCTGTCTGTTCAGCCACGGCGGCTATCGCTGCTCACGCTAGCTACCCAGTTCTTCTTCTGTTGATTCCAAACGAACCGGAAATGTAAAACGCATCACTTCCTGTCTCCAGAGGATTTCTCCCAGGAACTGACTAGAGTTCCAGAGATCAGACAGAGAGAACACGACATCCGTTTTATGTCTTTCTTGTGTGTCGTATGTCTTATAATGTAACAAATGAGTGAAAAAAAAAAATTCTTTTAATTCTTGTGAAGGACTTTGTACTTTGAAAAATGTTTCATAAATAAAGGTTATTATTACTATTACTGTGTGACTGTGTAGGGTTGACACAGGTAGAACAGGTCTGGATTGAACGTTTCCACGGGCCGCACCCCAGACAGTTTCCTTCATTCATTTTAAACTGCACCTGAGTTATAAAACCGTTAACATGTTATCAGTGGCATCGCCGTGAGGCTCTGTGAATGAGGAACTGGCAGCAGCAATAAACATCTATGACTACAGAAATAAATCTAGGGTGCCTTTTTTTGCAGAGTGCTGTACAATGGACGATTATGTCCCATTTCCCCATTTACACTTCAGTCTTTCTTCCTGTTTCGCAACAGCCATGTGTCCCTCTGGATAAAAACCATCAGCTAGACGTGAAATACGAGCCCCGACGTCTCTCGGAGTAAGCTGCTGAAAACACACAGCGGGCGCGGTGACGACAACACAATGGAAAAGGCAAATGGAAAAGTGACAAAAGGCAAATGACAGGATTTACCTTCTGTTTTTGTTTGAGATCAGCATGGATCTGAATACTGAGGCGTGCCGCCACTAGTATGTTGCTTAGACCAGCAGTCGCTCTGTCGTCATAACTATCTACCAAATCTATATTCTTATTTAAAAATATTATCGTTTATTCTCACAAAATAGAATTAAAACAATTAAATTAAAACTTTTTAACGAACAGGGAATTTAAGTCCCTGGTTGACAAGATGGTAACAGGTAAAGGCTATGGTCAAGCCTTACACCCCGACCACTTCGCTCTGCTGCCTCGAGGCGACCTACCCTGACCCTTCCTCTTAGCCTTGCCTATTTGTTGTCAATTATTTGTCTGAGCTCTTGTTTATTGGCTCGTTTATCTGATACTTATTTGTCTTAGCTCGTTTATTTGATTCACTCATTTGTCTTAGCTCTTGTTTATCTGATTCACTTATTTGTCTCATTTGTTTAAGATAAAGTAGGTTGCTAACTTATTGCACTCTTACCTTAACACTAGTTCTGCTCTTAGTTGCTTGTTTAGGAAGGAAATGCACTTACGATTTCTGGTGACTAGTAGTTTCTTGCCTACCTATGTTGAATGCACTTATTGTAAGTCGCTTTGGATAAAAGCGTCTGATAAATGACTGTAATGTAATGTAATGTAATGTATGGTAAAACATTTTCTGCAGGAAACGTGGTGGCAGCTGACCTCAATAAATGACCCACTTAAAGTTTTCTATCTGTCGTTTCTGTTTAATACAAACTCAGTTAAATTAGTCAACTCAAAATGACGCCAGACGCTTCTACAGACTGAATCTATATTATTAGCCCTGTTGGGATGTGACCGATATTACCTGGTGACGTCCAGTGATTTTTATTAACTGCAGAAATCGTCTGTGATTTTAATCCTGTGCACGTCTGCCATGTCTGTCATTTGTAAAGTAAAAATTCCAGTGCGCCATAGAAAGTGTGTGAATCGAAGGCTCGGCAATTTCAGCCACAATTACTTTTTGTCGCGCAATTTAATTTTCTTCGTCCCGTCATGAAACATGGATGCAGTAGTGGACTCTATAGAGGAAGGTTTTGAATGCATTTTCCTCACAAACCTCAAGTGTCGCTCATCTAAAATCATCAAGTGACGAAACGCACAATCCTCCGGGGCAGCAGTGATGTCAGCAAATGAAACAAAGGTTGAGGGTAATGCATTACGGTTTAGAAACACTGGACAACTCTTACCCTGTAGTATCTGAAGTAGTCTGTCTCTGAGAGCTTCTTGATGCGTGGGTAGATCTTGAAGTTGTTGAAGACGTCGATGCTTTCTATGTCACAGAAGCAGTCATCCAGGACGCCCGTCAGCTGCAGCAGCCAAAGAAAGGACAGCTGAAGGGTTTTCTGCCTCAACGCGACATGACATTTCAGTATTTGCACAGTATTTTCAACGATTATATTTCTCTCAAATCCTACTTTGTGCTTTGTAAAAGTGTGTTTTCATTCTAAACATGGGAGAGACTATGAGAGACTGTACATGCTGACACATATCTGTCTTCGTTTGGCAGCTGAACCAGTGAAAGCAACTTTGGGATCCGTGGCAAAAACAAAACACCAAGTTAAAAAATAATGAGGCTGAAACAGACGGGCGACAGCTTCCTCTCGTTAGTTACATTCAGACCAATAGGAAAAGGGCAACTGCCTTTCTGAGCTAGCAGCCCCGATAACAGACCACATCCTGACTGACTCTCGACAGCAACACACGTGTCAGCAACGTGATGATCCACAGATCGACCTGTTGCTTTTCTTCTGACCAGCAAACCTGCTCTTCCTCTTTTCCCTTGCCAGTGGATGGACCGCGTTGGTCTGGCGTGTTACCCGAGCCTGTGGTCATGCGGTAACCCTAACCCCATCCATGCAACTTATGAGACAAATGTAATGTAAATGTTAGGCCTGCGGTGTGTGACCTAAAGGACTGAATGACTGAAATGTGAGAATGTAATTTAGCCAAAGCCACTTATTGAATGAGTTAATTAAACGGGCAATTACACCAAGTCGGGGCACTAACACCGCCTGAGGCTAGTAACCTGCACATGCACCCAACAAACAAACACACATTCAGACCCTCACCCCACGTTCCTTCTAATCTATCCATCCCTTCCAGCATTTTCTTTCTCTTCTCACTCTCTTTCACTCTATTATTATTATAATGTTTACTTATTATTTACTTAAATATTTTCTTCATTTCTAATCAAACATATGTTTATTATTACTACTGTCATTATGGTTATTATCAATAATAGTGTTGTTATTATTGTTGTCATCATTACTATCATTATTATTAGTATTATTATTACTGTTATTAATGTTGTTGTTAAATAAAGCAAACAAACAAAAAAGTTTACTCTAACAGCTGGTGAGCAAACATCACTAGAAGATCCCGACTGGTAAACTAGTCACTCTGGCCAGTAAGAAAAATAGTTATTTTCCACCCCAAGCTTTAAACTGTCCCATCTGTCGACCAACTAATTCATAAATACACAAGCTAGATCTAACTTCAACTGACACCTTTTTCTGGCGTTACAAAACGTCTTAAATTGACAACTTTTTTCTGGCGTTACAAAAAGCCAGAATATTATTACATTTTGTAGAGAATGTCCACAGACAGAAGATACCTGAAAAGTCTGGTATGACAAATAAACCCAACCCCATCTGACCTCTGAATGCAGCGGTCCACTGGAAGCAACAAAAGGTAGGAGAGGCCATAAGAGGCAAATTCCTCTCAGCATGCTGGTGAACTCGACCGGTTTTCCTTCCGTCTTCTGGGCAGAAGTTAACAACGTTGTTCTCTTTCAGTTTAAACTACTTTACGTCTGCATGTCACCGCTGTGCTGGCGGACAGTTTGACAGCTGCTGTGGAGCTGAGCTGTCATTTCAAACCCCATGCCCGCCCGGACTCCGCCCCCAAACAACCAGCTGCTCAACCAAGCCCCGCCTCCCAACCATGGCTTGTTGTAGTCCTCTGTCCAGTCCGACGGCGTTGGAAGCTTCTGTTCATCTCGGCGGGAAAGACTACATGTTCCGCGAGACGGTAAGAGGCGGGACCTCGGCTGCAGCCAATCACAGAACACCACGCTGTTCTAATTGCTAATGGCAATAACAGAGCTTGAAATATAGTGCTGCGTGTGTGTGTGTGTTGGAAAAGTGTTTATTTGGGATAGTTTCTTTTTTTACACTCGTTATCTTTAATGTTGACAGTGTAAGGCCACAAACTAACTAACTTTAACGTAAGGACAGTTGTTAGAAGCAGCACCCATCAACAATCTCGCATTTCTGCTTCAGTATTAATCAGTATCAGTATCAAATGTAGGTCTTCCATAGTATGAGCAATGTGACAGACAGTTGAATTACATGAAAAATAAGATAACGTTCAGGTTTGGCCACAACTTCCGGGGTGGCTTTTCTCATAAGTGAAAGGGGTTGAGGGTTTTTTGTCAATGGAGGAACCCAACGTTACTATTTTACTGACAACGTCTGACACTTCAGGAATAAATCTGCAGACGGTCGTTTATGGCATGGCTGCTTGAACATTACAATATAAGAATAATGTAACTTTCACAAAGAAAGACAGAGGAGTCTTCTTTAGCCCAGTTATTGCAGCTAGGTAGCATCCCACGTACACCGGTGACGTCAAATTAAGAGGACAGTAGAAAATGCTAGAAGGATACCTGAATGGAGGTAGTGGTTGTATCGTATGCCACGTTAAAAACTATTCAAAGAGTAAAACTTGAATAAGATGGCTTTGTCTAGGAGGTTACACAAGCACTCCAGTACTTACGTGACAAAAACAGCTCTGATCTTGACTGTCTGGGGAAGCACTGCTCGGATGCTCGTTGTGGTGCGTTTTGGGTTTTATGTTATTTTGTTGAAACCATCCCAAAACAAAGTTCCCGAAGAACCACACCAAAACCAAAACTCCAAACGCTTGAAAGCTGATTTTCCACATCACGAACTGATGCAAGGGCAAAGAAAGGCAAAGAAAACAACTGCGACTCCAGTCAGCTGAGCTTGTCCTGTGTTTTTGTAAGTAACGTTAGTAGCGCTGGCTCGAGGCTAGCTAACGTTAGCATCCGCACGCTAACACTGGCTGGAATCAGCGTCTCCTGTTGTGCTGAGCAGCCTGGTAGTTGAGGGTCTTAACGGGGCTGTTAGACCTCCACTTGCTTCAGGAGAAACCAGGACACCAAATAAACTTCATACATAGCTGGCTAAGTTTCATACACGCAGCTTCTGCGACCAGTATCAAGCTCGCCAGAATAAAGATATATACAATTTCCGGTCAGCTCTTTCAAAATAATATCCTTATTGGCGAAGTTATTGCGCTTTTTGTGTGGTAATACAAATTACCAATGTGAAAATAATGATTATTCTTTAAGGAATATGTGGTGAATAAAATATAACTGACATTACTATGAGAAATATAGTTGTTGGTTTTCCATAGTGCTTTTCACAGATACACTGTATTGGTAGTTTTTTCAAGTGACATTTTTCACGCTTTTATTCTGAAGGCTATGGAAAGTAGAAAGGTTCAGAAGGGCTCATGGTTCGCGTATGCTGCAATGGGCTGTAATGTACAAAAACTCTTTAGTCTATGTTGAGTATATATTCTTGTTTATCCTACAAGGATTTTTATGTAAGTGGTTTCGATAATTGCCGATGCAAAACATATGTTAAATTAAACTAATGCAAAAACGTATCAACACAACTACGTTCGTTAAAAAGGTTCTGTTGTTACCAACTGTTTTCTAGGAACAATTTTAGTTGTGAATGTGTCTTTTTCAACAAAATAAGGAATAAGGAACAATAGTATAGTTAGGAACTATTTGCTAAGGAGGATGAAAACCGGAAGCAGATTTGATCACGCCTTCACCTCAGATCAGTTTGTGTGTGATGCCTCCATGTGGCCAGCAGAGGTCAGTACGACAGCACAGGTAAATCACAAAGACGTTCAACGTCAACATGCGTTATGTTATTACCATTAATACATCACATAACAATAAAGCAGAGGGGATCAAAAGATATAATTCATACACACAGATCATAGATAGTCAATAAAGGAAAATAAACAGACAGATCGATAGATAGATAGATAGATAGATAGAAAGCAAATAAACAAATGAGTAAAAAAGAGTAAAATACAGTATATGTGTTTCAGGCAGAATTAATGCTGTGGCAGGTCTGACATTCATTTTTGTAAAAGTGCCGTCTGCATTATTTTACAACAGAGAATAGATTGTGTTGAGGCTGGGTGCTATACAACCCAAAACCTATATGATGATAAATCATATACCCATATGATTTGATCTCCAAATCCGACCCGGTAGCACACAATGTAAAATACAGAGTAGGGGCTGGTAGAGGCTCCTAGTGATGGTCTGGTTTGTTTACGGTAAATATACTGTCTCAACATGTAGTCCTGTTATATTGCGACACGAAGCACCTTCAGCAATGACGTCAAATTTAAATTCACAGAAGAAAAAGAAAATCACCAAAATTGGAGTCACAATGTTTTTCCCCCAGCAGCAGTGATGTGTTATCACACATAGCGACCACTGGCCTTCAGCTCTGGACACAGCTTGGCCTCCAGGTCCTCTATCTTTATCGACTCAACGTCCTTGGAGCTGGAGAGGCTGGCAGCCCGGGTGATCTTGGTGAGCGTTTCCTCATAGGGTGGAGGCAGGTAGACCATGAGGAAGACTCCATCTGAAGCATCGGAGCTGGTGCTGGTGTGGCGCTCGGCGTTGCTGGTCAGGGAGGAGAGGAATTCGGCGCTGCTCTCGGCGTCCTGGAGGTCCAGGGCGATGATGTTGGCCAGGCTCAGCTTGCTGCGGGAACACCGGCGGTACACCAGGGCGACCAGGAGAGCCAGCAGAAGGACGGAGAGCACCGGGAGAACCACGTAGATCACCAGCTCTGACTTCCTCTCGTCTCCCGGGTCCAACTCATTCCAGTTGTAGCCCTGCAGAATAACAAGGAAGGGTTGATTTTTCAATCGATTCATCAAGGGAGTGTTTGCAATTCAATGTTTCCAATTCACACAGTCACACACACACACACACACACACACACACACACACACACACGCCCAGGACGTTGGGGGTTAAACCTTGTTCGGCTGAACGCACTATTGGAACTACACTCCCCACCCTGCAGGACTTGTACACCAGGAGGTGCAGAACCAGAGCCTGCAGGATCATGAAGGATCCTCACCACCCCAACAACGGACTGTTTCAGCTGCTGCGGTCAGGCAAGCGCCTCCGTAGTCACGCTGCCAAAACAGAGAGACTGAGACGGAGTTTCTTTCCTCAGGCCATCAGGACTGTGAACTCCGACCTCACCAGGGCCCCACCAAGACACACACACTGCCCCTCTTATGCACACACACACACTTAGGTAAAGACTACACATAATTTATAATTTATATTACACATACAATTTTCCCTTTTTTTACTATATTTTTTTATAAAGTGCTCTTATTGTAAATATTGTGTTGTTTTTTATATAGAGCTCTTAAAAACTGTGACATTGTAAATATTGTGTTGGTTATTGTAAATAGTGTGAACCTGTTATTTTGCACATTTCTGCTGAGCATTGCCACTTTGCATTTCACTACACACCTCGTGTGTGTATGTGACAATTAAACTTCTTGAATCTTGAATCTTGAATCAAGGAGACCAGATGCCCCAGGGAACACATCATCACCCTGGAGTCTGTTTGTAGTCAATGTGTCGCTGCACCGATGTCACCAAGACTTCCATTCATGCATGATGGATGTACAACTGAAACAAACATCTTGCTAAATTACTTTTATCTCAGTGGGTTTGAACTCTTCACATGGTTTGCAGCAATATACAGTACTGTGCAAACGTCTTAGGCACATGTAAAAATGTGAAAGCTAAATATACATTAAAAAGAGCAGTAATGTAAAACACCGATGAGGAAAACCAAAAAATAAAACCAAATTTATATTTTAAAGAATCTAGGGAGCCTGAGACTTTAGCACAGCGCTGTAAATGCATTACGGATTAAGTTGGTATAATCTAAGAACATGCAAGCTGCAGTGTTCATCACGCATTACAACCCCTGAATCTGTATTGGATCATGATCATAAGCCGGCAACCCCTCCAACTCATGTTCCTGATGCTTCCTGCTCTCACAGCCTGAAACCAAGACTTCCCCTGAGGCTTATAGGACACAATCAAAGTAGTGTAGATGCTTGCTAATGCAATCTTTGCCAGTTGAATTCAGGTACTAGTACGGCTTCGTCAACGTTGAGGCCGACACTGTGCACCTCCAGCCTATTTGTTGAGTAAAAATCAAGACAAGACAACTCAAAAGTTCCTTTGAGCATTAGGGTTAGACTCTAGATTGACTGTTTCGGTTGAACCCGTAACAATACACTCTTAAAAACCATTCCAGGTTTCCTGTATTTGCTAAGATCCGGTCCGATCCACAAACCTGAACCTGAACTCAACACACCTGCAGTTGTTCCTCCGGCGTCTGGGGCGAAGGCGAACCCGTCACCCAGTCATACGTCCCTCGGCCGGCTGGTCCAAACTTCATCCAGCTGCTCTCCAGTAGCACCCGCATGCTGCTGATGGGTGGAGGGGGGAGGGTATGGGGGGTTGGGGTGGGGGTGGGGGGGTCAACAGTAGAGGGACGGATGGAGAAACGCCCGACTGTGGAGTGATAGATGGAGTAGACTGCAACCAAACCATCCAGCTGTTGGTCCCTCGGCTGTCAGAGTAAACAGAGTAGAGACGACACAGAGCAGAGAGGGTGGGGGAGAGGGGGGGAGATGGAGGGGGGAGGGGGAAGTGCTCACATGCACACACATGCAGCAAAGCACCAGGATTCAGGCCAATGATGGGATTTGTAGCAATGCAGCTGGCCTATATTGATAAAAGTGTGTGTGTGTGTGTGTGTGTGTGTGTGTGTGTGTGTGTGTGTGTAAAGCTTGGTGACAGAAAAAGGCGGCGATGCTTTTCCAACCAAATCCGAGGCACGTGGAAAACACACTGGAGGAGCTGATGGTGAAATGACACGCAACTAAGACGGTCAGTCATGTCGTCCTCTGGAGTGATGGAGGTTCCTGTGTGTGTGTGTGTGTGTGTGTGTGTGTGTGTGTGTCTGTGTGTCTGTGTGTGTGTGTTTCAGGAATAGCCTGAGCGTGCCAACATCTGCTGAACGGAGGGATGGAGTGAGTTAACATCCTCCAGCTCTCCCTGTTGTCGCCGTGCGGTGGCGTTCCCGCTCTGTCCATTAATCCCCATTGAAATATCCCATCAGGGTGACGGCACCTGAGAGGTTTCTTGATTAAATGTCTATAGGCTGGATTAACCGTGGGATGTGTCTGCATGGTTACTGTACATAGAGGTGAGGAAGGTCGTTAGCATCATGGTGAGAAGACGCTCTACCTGTAATCACTTTTTAACTTTATTGTTTATTACCTTTTCATTCCCATATTTTTAGCAGCTCTTGCTCGTTGCTCACCAACCTACACCTCCGTTCGTTGCTGCCGCCAAGCTAAAGGTCATCGTGTGTTTCAGATGAGGCGGACCTGACCTCATCAGACTTCTCACGACTCCGTCCAAATCCCAGCTTCTTGTCAACAGCCCTCTGAAAAGCTTGATGGAGTCCATTACCGACTCGAGTGAAACCCCGGAGCAGGGCAGATGTTCCACCCGGGTCTAAATCCTCAACACGCCTTCAGTCGAGGGATTAACGGGAACCATCAAGTCCAGAGAGTATTGGCGGTGGCTCAAACACACACAGCTGTACGATACCAAATACGTAGCGTGATATGTCAAGTTTGTGTGATTCTGTCATTGTGTTTTAACAGTGTGTGGTCGTTATCTGTGTGGATTTCCAGGGAATTTCAGCGTTTTGTTGAGCTTTTTTGTTTTTTTTACCCTGCCTCATTTCCAGGGAGTTTCAGCCCCGGTGACTCTACTGGAGCCTCTGGGGGTCAAAGGTCAAAGTTCCACTCAGATCCTCTTCTACTGTTACAGATCATCAGTCTGTGACATTCAACACAGTCCTGCTGGTTTTCATTCCAGCCGTCTCATCAGGGGCTGATTCACCTGGCACACCAGGTGAATCTAATTAACTACCTGGTAGGAAGGAAAACCAGCAGGGCTGTGGGTCCCGAGGACCAGGGTTGAAGACCTAGGGTCTAGACTCTAGAGCTTACACCATCATTGCTAAAGCTATAAAAAAAGATGCACATGTAACAATACATTTGTACTATACTATAACTGTACTATACTATATACACTATTATATATATACTATACTATAACTGTACTATATTTCTGACAGGTGGACTTTAACAAGTATGATGGTTGGAGTATGCAACACAGGCTGCTGTTGGACTTTAGTGGTAACTGCATCATTTAATAAAGGAACTGATTTTCTTCCTAGAAGTGGAGCTGAACCTAGAAGTGGAGCTGAACCTAGAGGTGGAGCTGGACCTAGAGGTGGAGCTGGACCTAGAGGTGGAGCTGAACCTAGAGGTGGAGCTGGACCTAGAGGTGGAGCTGGACCTAGAGGTGGGGCTGAACCTAGAGGTGGGGCTGGACCTAGAGGTGGGGCTGAACCTAGAGGTGGAGCTGGACCTAGAGGTGGGGCTGGTGCAGCCTGTCATACAATTCGGCCCCCACACCCTATTTCCTTGTTAAACCGTTGTCTACTTTCTCTTTTCTCGTCGTCGTGTTGCAGAATATCTTGAACCCTAAAGGTATTGTAACCAACACTTTACATGACAAATTACTACTTCAGTTTACAGTGTATTATACGATATATATATACATAAGTAGTATTAGTAATGTGTTGCAGAGCCTACAGGTTTGAGGGGAACCTCTTCAACACCTTTGACTCTCACTAGCACTAGCCACGATGCTAACAGGAACTTTCTGACACTTTCTGAACAACATCAATGTGAAAACGTTTTAATGTGAAGAGGTGTCGTGGTTGGTGATCATCAGGATAGGATATAAATCACATTGTCTTATTTTGAAGCTCTCACTTTGGATGTAAACACATTGCAGCTCCGTCAGTACATTTTAAATCGATTACAGATGATTTGTTCTCTTTCTGGGCTGGGCTTTAGTTCACTGATGATGTGGTTAATGCCATCTAGTGGACACATAGCAGAACTACACCTGATCTGCGGCTTCTCTGCTTCTGTCAAGCTGGACGCTCTACTATGAATCTGTCTGAGGAGAGAGAGGAGGGGGGTCCCTACCTCTAAAACCTCTCTGTCTGGGGAACATGACCGCCAGACCAAAGCTCAGAGGTAAGATGAGGATCTCTGACTGTCCATGACTGTTCTCCATCTCAGAGCTCAGCAGTGATATCATGACAGAGGTGTAAAATCCAGGTTCAGAAAGTAAAAGGACTTGCCAGAGTTTTATTTTGATGTTCTGATTAGTTCCATTCTACAGCATGGGGAGGGACGTATAATTGTGATCACCTGGTGAAGAGCACAGGTGGAGAAAAATCCTGGCAGGACTTTTACTTTCTGAACCTGGGATTTTACACCTCTGCATGACACCATCACTATCCAGAGTAAAAGGTCTGTCTGTGTTGTGTTGAAGCCCCGCCCACCAGGAGAGACCAGACTCCCCTGTACCCAGCTGTGTGTCCATAAAGAGTGACAAGTCTATGGGTCATCCTAATAACTTCAAAGATGGACACCACTCTACTGAGCAAAGGCAAGAATTTAACCAGTTATTCATTATAAAGAACAGCAGTTATCTGACAAAACATGAGCTAGCATTAAAACATGTAACATTATATTTATTTTTTCAGGAAGGGTTTTACTGACCGTACATGCTTTTTCATGGTTTTCAAGCTTTTTTTTTCTACCATGTGTTATCAATCCTGTGTTTGTACAGGATCCACCAGGAGAGACCAGACTCCCCTGTACCCAGCTGTGTGTCCATGAAGAGTGACTGGTCTATGGATCATCCTTATAACTTCAAAGATGGACACCACTCTACTGAGCAAAGGCAAGAATTGAACCAGGAGAGACCAGACTCCCCTGTACCCAGCTGTGTGTCCAGGAAGAGGGCCCGGCCTATGGATGCCATTAACTTGAAGGAACAGCATTTATCTGTCAAAAGGTATGTTGTTATTAGCATTAAGATATATAACATTATAAATATTCCTTTATCTCAGATGTGTTTTTCAGAACAAACATTGTTTTCATGATTTTCCATCTTTTTTCTACCATCACCTGTTTTATCAATCCTGTTTGTATCAGGATCCAGCAGGAGAGACCAGACTCCCCTGTACCCAGCTGTGTGTCCATGAAGAGTGACCGGTCTATGAATGAACCTCTTAACTTCAAAGATGGACACCACTCTACTGAGCAAAGGCAAGAGCTTAACCAGGAGAGGTCAGAGGTTCCCAGTGGTCAGTCTGCCCAGGAGCATCAAACTGACCTGGCCTCCATATTCATGGTGTGTAAATGTACAACAACACCTTTTACTTCAGCTACAAATGAAAAACAACCATTCTGGTCCTAATCGTCTCCATGCTGCATCTTTAGACCAGTGGGCTTTCAGTCTGACAGATGGATTTGATGTTGTGTTCCACCAGGTTAGTATGAATGGTTAATTTCTATATTATTCAGAGTCCAGATTACCCAGAATGCTTAGAGAGGCAGAGGGAGGACGAGGAGGAGATGGACAGTGAGGAGGAAGAGCAGAGGAGGAAGATCACACTGCTGGCGGACTCTCTGCAGAGCAGTAAGACGACAGTTTCTCAAATGAGATCTATTCAATTACTCATTGGTAGATGATCACAATCCCCAGGGATCATTGGTAAAATTATTGATTTGTTCATTTTGGTGTAAGATGCTGATCACAGCCAAACACTTTAATAGAAAACAAAACCAGTTGTGTTCCCTTCCACATTGGACTGAACAGTCAGGACCTGATTGTCTGATGAGCTAAATAGTTACAATGGAGTTGGGAAATTAACTTGTTCACCTGGAAATGTTCTCATTTCTCATATTTACCTCAACATCCACTCATTGATGTTATTTGTTGTTTGTTCATTCAGAAACTCTTGCTCCAGGGTGCCAACGTCAACTGAAATCTAATCTGAAGGAGAAGTTTCAGTGTTTGTTTGAGGGGATCGCTAAAGCAGGAAACCCAACACTTCTGAATAGTTCACGAAACCTCCAAAGGGGGGAGTAGATCAATTTTAGAAAGGGTCAGGGGTTGAAAAATCCGGAAACAGAAAACCAAAACCAATCAATTAAAACTTTAAACCCCACGAAAAGGGGAAAAAAGGACATGATGACGAGGGTGGCGCATCGGAAAAATAAAAAACAACGTAAACAAAATCGTAAACCCTTGGAAGGGGGCTGAGAAAAAGTTTAAAAATAATTCTTAGAAAACCAAAAATACCCCATTCCTTGTTTTAATTTTTTCCAAAAAGGGAAACATTTTAAAAAAAATTATAGTTAAAACAAAAACTTATATTTTTTTCCCCCCTTTTTTTCCCGGGGGTTTTAAATCTTATTTTTAGTTATCTTTTTTTCTACCATAATTGGGGTTTCTTTTTTTCAAGATAAGGGAGAAAAGGGACCCCCGGGTTACCCATTTTTAAAAAATAATTTTTATGGGAAACCCCCCCCCAAAAGAGGAACCCACTTACTAACAAAAAATATTATAAGGGGGTCGGGGGCCCTTCTACGAAAAAACACAAGAAATCAGTTTTATTTTGAATCTTTAGGATTTTTTTTGCCCCCGAATTTATTGGCTTTTCCGGGGGAAAAAATTTTGGGGGCAAAATGGTTATTTGTTTTTTAAAGGGGATTTAATATTTTTTTTTTACGCTAAAGTTGGGGCCAAAGGGGTTTTGGGGGCTTGGGGTTTTTGGGTTGTTTTTAAAAATTTTCTTCGCCAAAATGAAAAACCAAACCTTTTTTGGGCCCTAACTTAGTAAAATAAAAGGGGGGTTTTCGTTGAAATTTTTATTTGTGTTGTTCCCTCTTTTTTAAAGAAAAAGGTTAATTTCTCTGTTTGGGTTGGGGAGAACTTTATTTTGTGAAGAAACCTGATGGGGTTTGGGGATTTGAGAAAAAAATTTTCCCCGAATTTTTTTGGGGAGGAGGGAAGTTGGGGGAACTTGGGGATAAGAGAGTGGGGGGACAAAAGGGACCGGTTGGGTTTGGGGAAAATAAGCAGGGGGCTCCCCCCCCCAGCAGCCCCCAAAAGGTCTTTTAAAATTCCACACTTTCTACAAAACCCCTCGGCCGGGGTTAAAAAATTTATGGCGGGGGAGATAACAAAAAACTTTCAAAAAAAAACCAGTTTGTTGCCCCCTAAGGGGCCCCCCAGAGAGTAAAATAGAAGGGGTTTTGGGTTTTTTTCCTTTAAAATTTTTCTAAACCCAAAATTTCCCCCATTGGGATTGGGCACGCTCTCTGTTTGTAACAACCCAGGTTTTTTTGGGGGGAGCTGGGAAAACCAAATTTCTGCGTTTAAATCCTCTGAGGGGGGGAGGGGGGTAATAAAAAATTCGAAGTTGGAAACACTGGCCCCCCCCGGGTTTTAAATTTTTAAACCCCCCCCTTTTGGGGGGCCAAAGGAAATTTTAAAAAGGGGGGGGTGGCCCAGGGTCCACCAAGGTTTTTTGGGTTGGGTGGTGGTAATTGTTTTTATTTCCGGGTTTGTTTTTGGGGGGAAAATTTGGGTTTCTTCATCATTTCTTCTTTGGGAGCCAAAAAAAAAATCTGCAGCTTTGAAAAAGTTCCGGGTTGTGTTGATCTTGAGGTCGGATGGGGTGTGGGATTCCTTAGACTTCCAGAAAAACCAGATTGGATGATGTTAAAAGAGTAAACCCTCTGTGGCCCTTTGCTCGGGACAAACTAATCAAGGGGAAAACTGCTTCCCTCTGCTCGCCCCCCTGGAAAAACCCAACGACCTGCGGGCACCCAATCAGATCCCCCCTGATGGTTGACATGGTGACAGGGTGAGAGGGTTCACTGCCCCACAGAAGGGGGGGAGTACTTAAAGGAAAGGGAGTTTCAGGATGGGGAAGTTGGCCGCGGGAATTTCATCCCCAAAATTTTAAAGCCCATCACGAACCCTTCCACATCATGTGCCACTTTCCCAGTCTTTCCCTGGATCCTGCTACATTTTGGGATATGTTTTTGGAAACCAATCGGGAAGGAGAGATGCCCAACCCCCTGACTGGATGTACATCCATTTCCCTGGTTGGTTCTTTCCAAAAAAGGGGGAAGGGTCAAGTATCATGGGAAAGCGGGAAACAATCCCCCGGGAAAATAAGGGGACCAAAGGTTTGTTTCCTGTCCGGGGAAAAAAACTGGCTTTTAAAGCAGCTGGAAAGGAAACCCTGATTTTCTATAAAAGCAGACCTGCCCGAGTTTTGGCCCATCGATATCAGAGCACCCTCATTTGTATCGGGAGTGTTCAACAGACCCTTTAAAGAGGAGCGTGGGCTGAAACGGGGACCAGGTGTTCTGCTTTGTCCACCCTGAGCTTTCGGGGATTTTTGGTTGCTTTTTCATGTTTTCCCTGTCTTTCATCAACACTGGTGTAAATTGCTGTCAGAAAAACAATTAACCCACCCCCTTCTCGGGCAGAAAAACAAACCTTTGGCATAAACCACCCCCTCCAAAAGGTTTTGTGGAAAAGGGCCTTACGGGAGCCAAATGGACCCCTGGGGACTTTTTCCCTTTCCGTTTTTCCCCCTGGGTCTTTCAGGGGAAAGACCAATCAGACTCTCCTAAAAGGCCCTGGTGGAACGGAAGGAAGTAGCTCCCCAGCCCAATCAGGAAACTTGGTACACCCAAGGGAAGATCAGGGAGAATCCCTCCCCAGAAAAAAAAGCATAAAAATCTTTTTCCCATTTTCTGAATGAGCTAAATGGCCCATTCTCTGGGGAAGGAGACCCAAAACGGTCCCTTGAGTTTAGGAAGTCTCCCCAAAAAGAAACTTCCCCTGCTCAGGGGGTCAGCTTGGTCTTCATCTTACTGTCATCAGAAGAAGAGCTGGAGGTGGTTGACCTGAAGAAATACTCTGCTTCAGAGGAGGGTCTTCTGGGGCTGCTGCCAGTGGTCAAAGCCTCCAATAGATCTGTGTAGGTGCAGCACAGATAACTGGATATATTCAATATATCAGATGTGACGTGATTTTCAAAGTTCTTGTTTGTCTTTATCTCTAATTCTTCTTCAGGCTGAGTGGCTGTCGGCTGTCAGAGAGAATCTGTGAAGCTCTGGCCTCAGTTCTCATCTCCAAGTCCTCCAGTCTGAGAGACCTGGACCTGAGTAACAACAACCTGCAGGATTCAGGAGTGAAGCTGCTCTCTGCTGGACTGGGGAGTCCACACTGTAGACTGGACACTCTCAGGTTGGGTCACATGATGCTTTTGTTGGGACTATAACATTGCTTGCTGGTTTTTGATATCTTTGTATTTTGTTTTTCATTTTATCCGTGATCAGATACCTTTTCTGCTTTGATCAGTCAACATCTTGTTTGGTGTAAACCCTTCATGATAAAAATCTATTGTGTTAAATCTCTACTTTTCTGTTCCTGTGATTCTATTTAAAGGGTGGGCAGAGTTGGAGTCTTTCATGTTTGATCTCTGAAACATCCAAAGAGTTTATAAATCTAGAGTGAGCAGTCGCTGTCTCCACAGTAAACCCCATGTGGTCTCACAACAACATTAGAGTCAGATTCAGAAAGCTCCCATACCCAGAGCACTGCTTCTTCTTCGTGTGATTTATTTGAGACTGGAGAGCTGAACCTGATCATTCCTGCCAGTTGGTGGTCAGATGGGTTTAACAATCAGACTGACCCACAATTTCCCCAATGACATTATTTCTCATTTCATCACATTTTGACTGTGATGTGAAACTCAACAGTCACAACAACTCAATGAATAAATGTCTGATTGGTCCATGAATGAAATAGTTTTAGTCAAAATGTTTTGATGTCTTATTTTCACTGACAAACCGTTGTGAACGTACCTGAGAGAATAGAAGATAAAGAACAGGCTGACAGAATCCACCGTTGATTACTGAGGAATAATCTTTAAAGAAAGGAGACATTGAAAACACAATGTGGTGATAATATTGAACATTTCAACTTTTTGGACGTCACAATAAAAGCCAGCCACATGCAGTGAGGAACAGGATACGTCATGAGGGCTCACTCCCCCATCTTTATGGAGACATCAAATGTGTCCTTCCTGCTCAGTGTGTCGCTCTGGAAAACTAAATGTCTCAAATAGAAATTAAACATTTCTATCCATTTTGTCAGGTTGAATCAAAACCAGCTCACAGAGAAAAGCTGTAAGAAGTTGTCATCAGTTCTCATCTCCAAGTCCTCCAGTCTGAGAGACCTGGACCTGAGTAACAACGACCTGCAGGATTCAGGAGTGAAGCTGCTCTCTGCTGGACTGGGGAGTCCAGACTGTAGACTGGAGACTCTCAGGTTGGGTCACATGATGCTTTTGTTGGGACTATAACATTGCTTGCTTGTTTTTGATGTCTTTGTATTTTGTTCTTCATTTTATCTGTGATCAGATACCTTTTCTGCTTTGATCAGTCAACATCTTGTTTGGTGTAAACCTTCATGATAAAAATCTATTGTGTTAAATCTCTACTTTTCTGTTCCTGTGATTCTATTTAAAGGGTGGGCAGAGTTGGAGTGTTTCATGTTTGATCTCTGAAACATCCAAAGAGTTTATAAATCTAGAGTGAGCAGTCACTGTCTCCACAGTAAACCCCATGTGGTCTCACAACAACATTAGAGTCAGATTCAGAAAGCCCCCCCTACCCAGAGCACTGCTTCTTCTTCGTGTGATTTATTTGAGACTGGAGAGCTGAACCTGATCATTCCTGCCAGTTGGTGGTCAGATGGGTTTAACAATCAGACTGACCCACAATTTCCCCAATGACATTATTTCTCATTTCATCACATTTTAACTGGGATGTGAAACTCAACAGTCACAACAACTCAATGAATAAATGTCTGATTGGTCCATGAATGAAATAGTTTTAGTCAAAATGTTTTGATGTCTTATTTTCACTGACAAACCGTTCTGTACGTACCTGAGAGAATAGAAGATAAAGAACAGGCTGACAATCCACCGTTGATTACTGAGGAATAATCTTTAAAGGAAGGAGACATTGAAAACACAATGTGGTGATAATATTGAACATTTCAACTTTTTTGTCATCACAATAAAAGCCAGCCACATGCAGTGAGGAACAGGATACGTCATGAGGGCTCACTCCCCCATCTTCATGGAGACATCAAATGTGTCCTTCCTGCTCAGTGTGTCGCTCTGGAAAACTAAATGTCTCAAATAGAAATGAAACTTTTCTATCCATTTTGTCAGGTTGAATCAAAACCAGCTCACAGAGAAAAGCTGTAAGAAGTTGTCATCAGTTCTCAGCTCCAAGTCCTCCAGTCTGAGAGACCTGGACCTGAGTAACAACGACCTGCAGGATTCAGGAGTGAAGTTGCTCTCTGCTGGACTGGGGAGTCCAGACTGTAGACTGGACACTCTCAGGTCAGGGTTCCTCAACCTGGTCAACACATGACCATTTAAATCTGCTTCACATGCAGGTTCATGTCAGTCAAGAAACACCTAACCTGTTAGTTGTGATACCAACATTTAGCTCTTCCTTCTAGTCAGTGAATTACTTTCCATCAGGATATTTATTTACTTCCTCCCCTCACTGCCTCTGTTGTAGAAACCAAAACACAGAAAGGACTTGATGCAAGAACTTTCAAAACAAATGAACCAAATGAAAACACAAAGCAGCTCATGGGTCAGCTGTTTGTATTGGAGACAGTTCAAGTTTCTGCTAGCAGCTGATCTCAGAGTGGTATACTAACAACATCTAACATGTATCTTGTCTTGTGTGTTTCCAGGCTGTCAGGCTGTCTGGTCTCAGAGGAAGGCTGTGCTTCTCTGGCCTCAGCTCTGAGCTCCAACCCCTCCCATCTGAGAGAGCTGGACCTGAGATACAATCACCCAGGAGACTCAGGAGTGAAGCTGCTCTCTGCTGGACTGAAGGATCCACACTGGAGACTGGACACTCTCAGGTATGGAGAGGCTTGCTGCCAGGCAGAGCCAATGTCTTCTAGAGGGGTGGAGTTGGCCATGATGTTTTCAGTCAGACTGTGAAGCTGGGTCATGTTGTTTAATGTTTAATGGAGGATATGAGTGATCTTGTTGGAAAATCCTTCATAGGGAAGGTTATTAAATGTCCATGTTTCAATATCAAAGAGAATATGATGGTCTGACTTTCCCCCCCAGAGTCGACCATGGTGGAGCGTTGAGGTTGAAATCAGGTCTGAGGAAGTGTAAGTGTGGATTTAGTTTCATTCATGAACATTCAACTATCTGCACAGTAGCATAGACATCCATTCATTCAGATCCTACTGAGAATGAAGATGATGGCTGATATGAGTCATGAAAGTGTTAAATGAAGTCAAACTATCAATAAATCAACTAATAATGAACAGAACAGGTCTCAGATCAGAAACTGATGCTGTATTGTGTCTTGTTCTCCCCATCAGATGCCTGTAAACTCACACTGGACCCAAACACAGCAGACAGAAAACTCTCTCTGTCTGAGGACAACAGGAAGGTGACAGTGGTGAAAGAGGAGCAGCCATATCCTGATCACCCAGAGAGATTTGACATCTGGGACCAGGTGCTGTGTAGAAATGGTCTGACTGGGAGATGTTACTGGGAGGTGGAGAGGAAAGGAGAGGTTAATATAGGAGTGACATACAGAGGAATCAGGAGGAGAGGAGAGGGTGATGACTGTAGGATTGGAGGGAATGACAAGTCCTGGAGTCTGTACTGCTCTGATGATAGATACTCTGTCTGTCACAATAACAGAATAACAGCCATACATATCCCCCCCTTCTCCTCCTCCTCCTCCTCCTCCTCCTCCTCCTCTACAGAGTAGGAGTGTATCTGGACTGGCCTGCTGGCACTCTGTCCTTCTACAGAGTCTCCTCTGACTCTCTGATCCACCTCCACACCTTCACCTCCACATTCACTGAACCCCTCTACCCTGGGTTTGGGTTTAGGTGGGTTGGTTCCTCAATGTCTCTGTGTCAGATAGAGGAGGGAGAGTCGCCTCCTGTGTAGAGAAACACTCACACTGCTGACCAAAGACAGACACACACACACACACACACACACACACACACACACACACCTCAAAGTGACACTATGTCTGTGTTGTATTGTCATGTTGGTCTCCTCCTCATCATCAGTAGAGTCTTCTATGTGTCGGTAACTGAACAGGGTTTTAACATCACATGTACAAGAACATGGACGTTAAATATCTAACCAGATATAGGTAATCGATTGGTTGATTTATCAATATATTGTTTTAGCTTCAGCTAAATGATTGAACGTAAATGGAAAATGTAACTTTCATCACAGTTTGATCAATCATCAGTTATTGAAAAGAAAAGACTCATCAATAAAGAGATGAACCATTTCTGCTCTACAATGACTCTTCTGAAGTGTGTAACCTCCAGTGCACACACACACACACACACACACACACACACACAGGAGACAATTGAGGCAGAGAGCCAGAGAACAGCCAAGAGCAAGGTGGGTTTTCCAATAAATCACAAATGAAGTCATACACTGCCTGTCAACATGTTGGGGACAGCCAGCTTTTCAATGAATGTCGGTTTGCAATAAGTTAACACGATAAAGACTAACTAGGTGTATTTTGAGAACAACAATATCACACGTGTAAATATTTGACTAATATTTGTACTAACTTGGGAATAATGATAAGCCCCACCCACTGTTGTGATGTCAGCACTCGTCAGTGGCTACCTGTCAGGTGTTTAAACAAAAGAGTTTCAATATGTGCTTTTAACACCAGGCAAAACCTCTTCATACCATGGAAGACACTTTGAGGAACATGAAGCTGAGTGTTGCATCAGTATACCCAAAGTATTAGTAAATAGCACAACGAAAAAAAACCTTACTTAATTGAAAAGTACAACAACTTTTTGAAAACTCATGGAATGAATCGGTGGTCTCAGGTGTTACCTCTGTGAACCACGCAGCAAGCTGTGTATCGAGGTTGAGGGACTTCCAAACACTAAGACCAAATGAATGGCTGGTGGGTGAAGTAAGGCATCTGTCTTCACCATTCATCATGGCATTGAATTACCACACAATGAAAGTGGATTTACATTGTTGGCGTTCTCAGGATTTTAGTACAGGTGTAATTGTGAGAGGGGACAGGACTTCTGTTGCCAGGCAACGTCTTTCCAAGGTAACATTAAATACACAATCAAACTAACAAGGAAGACTGCTTACGATGGAGTGTATCTAATGCCAACTAGACCAATCAAATGACTGGCTCTAACATTCAGCTCCACGTGGTCTAGAGCTTACACCATCATTGCTAAAGCTATAAAAAAAGATGCACATGTAACAATACATTTGTACTATACTATAACTGTACTATACTATATACACTATTATATATATACTATACTATAACTGTACTATATTTCTGACAGGTGGACTTTAACAAGTATGATGGTTGGAGTATGCAACACAGGCTGCTGTTGGACTTCAGTGGTAACTGCATCATTTAATAAAGGAACTGATTTTCTTCTTTCCATCTTTGTCTCTTGTCTCCAACTGTGGCTGCATTGCATTCTGGTCTATCTACTGTTTGTGTTTTAGATCGCAGAGACGTTTTCTGATACCAACCTAAATTAAGATCGATATGACATGTTGACTATCTCTGTGGTGCTCTAACATCTTTAACAGTTACTAGTAGAGTGAATTTGTGTTTGGCTGTTTATCAATCAATATTATATAATCTGATCTAATCATCTGGAATAAACGGATGTCTGGATTACCCCTGCAGCAGGAACGGAGTAATAAAAACCAACCATGTTATACTCGATGACACAGAGGTGGATGATACGTTCCCACCCACCATCCGCCCTGCATCACACAGCAGTGATCAGTCATTTATTGGCCTGGTGCAGAAAAAAACATGCAACCTTTACTTGTTCGTACTTGAACTGCAAGTTTATTATTTGGTCATTTGTGTGTTGAGTGAGTTGAGTGAGTTTCATGACCATGAAACTGTTAAACCTCAGAGTCGTCTTTTCTTCATCTCCTAAGAAATAGGGAAGGAATTTTGTGATCACCTTCATCTGAAATGTTTCTCCTAAAACCTCCTTAGGGGCAATGAGGAGATAACGGGGGTGCAGCATATCCCAGCATGCACCAGTCCATCACAGAGTTAATGCAGATAGACAGACAATCAACCCAGGCCGAGAATTGAACCCAGGTCCTCATCCTCTCAGATCATTGGACGTTCCACTCCAAACCTCCCAGACCTCAACGAACTGCCTCAACAACATCATGGGTTGTCTTTGTATCTCTGTGTCTGGTGTTGCTGCTCTTTATTGTTTCCCATATTCCTGAATGACTTGTTGCAGACTGTGAAAGCGAAGGTCTTCTTCGTGGACGATGAAGCATCTCTCTATCGAGTATTCTCCGTTTGCATCCTGTTTTCTGCACGGCGACTTCACGTGACGCGGCTTTGATGAAGGTAAAACCAATAGACGCCAGATAATCACGATAATCGACATAATCTTTCTCTTCATTAAACGAATGGGCCCAGTGTGTCAGCTATTTTGGTGTGTACATCCAGATGTTGTGTGTGATGAAGATGATGCTGATGCATCCAGATTGGGACAACATCTGTCTCCAGTGGAACCAGCGGGAGCTCCACTGATGGAGAGGAGGATCATGGGTAGAGTCGGCCCCGGAGGCCAGATGGGTCCCTGTAATCCCACTGCCCCGGTTGACACCAGCAGAGAGAGAGAGAGAGAGAGAGAGAGAGAGAGAGAGAGAGAGAGAGAGAGAGAGAGAGAGAGAGAGAGAGAGAGAGGGAGGGAGGGAGAGAGAGAGAGAGAGAGAGAGAGAGAGAGATGTATCTGATAAAATGTATCTTTTGTGATAAAATAAGTAATAAAGCACTGAAATTTGTTTTGTGTTATGCAGTCGTGGTCCTGAACTGACCATTGTCAGTTCAGTGGTCCTGGACGTAGTGACGTACATATATATGTATATATATATAGACACAGACAGACAGAGTGAGAATACGTAACTCTAGAGGTTTGACTAACTCAGCTATTGATGTATATTTACAGATTTCTATAATATTAGAGGTAATTCATTATAACAGATTAAGTATAATTTCCTATAAGATACGTCTTAATGATAATAATAATAATAATAATAATAATAATATATGTTATTATCACGATAATGGAAAAGCTCCCAGGACAGCTTTCCTGGATCTGCAGCTTTAATCCCATAAAAGGCTTCACTGTTCATGCTGCTGGTATGATGCTGGTCTGATGCTGGTATGATGCTGGTATGATGCTGGTTTGATGCTGGTCTGATGCTGGTATGATGTTGGTCTGATGCTGGTCTGATGCTGGTATGATGCTGGTCTGATGCTGGTATGATGTTGGTCTGATGCTGGTATGATGCTGGTATGATGCTGGTTTGATGCTGGTCTGATGCTGGTATGATGCTGGTATGATGCTGGTTTGATGCTGGTCTGATGCTGGTTTGATGCTGGTCTGATGCTGGTATGATGCTGGTATGATGCTGGTATGATGCTGGTATGATGCTGGTCTGATGCTGGTATGATGCTGGTATGATGCTGGTATGATGCTGGTTTGATGCTGGTCTGATGCTGGTATGATGCTGGTCTGATGCTGGTATGATGCTGGTTTGATGCTGGTCTGATGCTGGTATGATGCTGGTTTGATGCTGGTCTGATGCTGGTCTGATGCTGGTTTGATGCTGGTCTGATGCTGGTATGATGCTGGTCTGATGCTGGTCTGATGTACATGCTTTGTCATGGCCTGGACTAAAAACAACGCTTAGCCACAACACAGATTCTCTTCACAATAAGATGATTTAAAGGGCCATAAGTATGTTTCTTTACTGCCCCATAGCACAAAGATATCTGACTCTGTGTTTAATTCAAGGCGATGGGAGGCGGTGTAGGAGGAGGTTGCTCCTATAGAGGTCATGGATTCCCTTTAACAGTTTGTCCTCAGGTGAAGGTTTTCTCAAATCACACTGCCCCTTTTTCTCAGCGTCATCATTGATACCATCTTAAAATAGTCCTACACTGTATATGAGCTTTATTCCAAAATGACACTTGCTAGCATGAAAGTAAAACTCAGTATGGAATGTTTTTTTTTATTATAATTTTATAAAAATAGAGTGCGGGAGCTGCGACATGGAGCCCCCAGAGCAGAGCTTTGCTTGTTTTGCTGGGTGACGTTGTGTTGCAGGTCCCTGGATTATCACAGTAACAGAGTCAAATATTTTACTGTCCAGATGACTGACTGACATTACTAATGTGCATGAGCAACATCAAGCTAGCGCCCTCACCAGGTAACACTGACGCCATCCAGAGAGAGCAAAGCAACATCTTGCTATATAGGCTCTGAAAAACACACCAGATCCTTCCTATCGGTTCTTATTTCATTTAGGAAATATCTTTTCCCTCTACTTACTAAATGTGCTGTTGGCTGTGAATGTCTATTATCTATCTATCTCTCTCTCTCTCTATCTATCTATCTATTGTGATGGAAAACATTAATGATCCCAGATTGAGCAGTGTCCCAGAAAGGGTTTGGGCAAAACACAAATATGATGTGGGACTCATGTAAAATGCAGCTCCACTCGTAGTAAGGCCTAAATCCACACACAGACCACATCAGCCACAGTATCCACTCAAACCTGAAGCTATAGAGGGAAGCACACCAGTTTTTGAAGCAGAATAATTGTGCCATGCCCAGACTCACCTTGTTCCACTCCTATCTGTCCTGTTAAAAAGCACCAGTAGAGGGTAAGCCAGAGAAGAGCTCCTCTCCAGGAAAAGAAGGGGTGGAGAAAGAACAACTGTAAATATGTTGATGATATTTGGGCTGGTCCAAATGGGAACCCATGTCTCCCTAAATGTTTATTTCATTTCTATGCAGTGTTGACACATGGAAAGGATCATGTGTCAAAAGGGGGGATGGTGGAAGCTATGGACAGACAGTGGTATACACAAGGCTTCTTAAATTACAAAAAAATTGTTTAAAATGCATAAATTGTACAAGAAACAATGTTGGCAGAGGGCAACAGACACAGCAGTCTAGCCACCCAACACCAGATCAACCATTTGATCACCTAATGATGCATTTAATTGAGTTAAGCCCATGTGAAGGGAAAAAGTACTGTCTGGTCATAGTTGACATCATTTCTAAATGGATTGAAGTTTTTCGTGTTAATACTCAGACAGGGTTATCTCCCTTTGAGATAATCACAGGAAGACCAATGGAGACTATGCTCAGATTCATTTCATTTCATTTCATAGTAGTATGTTGGCCTACTGCACTAACTTCTCTAAGCGGTTAAGCCTCATACATTCACAGGTGAAGGCTGCTCTCCCTACACCAGCTGAGGGAACACTCCGTTCCATCAAACCAGGAGATTGTGTGGTGATCAAAGACTGCAGGAGAGTGTGGTGGATGGACAATGGAAAGATCACAACCATGGCATGATAAAAATCAAGGAAACAGCAGTGATACGCCACCATCAGTCCTACAACAGGACTATAATAACAGCGGCTTTAACAATGACACACACCTCCACGAGGAAAGAGAACTACACCAGCTCGACACGTCATGGCTGACCGGAGCAGACTACAGCTTGTTGGAAAGTAACATGTGGTATCAATTCATGCACCTGTTACCTTGTTCCAATCTATCCTTGTGATACCTGCTGGTCCAGATTTTCTGGACTTTCATACCAATGGACAGCGTCAGCGCCGTGCCAAGAGATGGGCCTCTTGGGGAGAACGATCCCTCAGTGGATCACATTCCTGATGAGTTCAGACTTTTTGGTAAAGCGGAAATGGTGTTTGCATCAGGGTTGAGTATCCAAGCCACAGCTAATGCCAAACACTTGCAAATTATAAGATATGATATGATGCAATTCATGAATAACACTGTAGATGCATTGACCAGTATAAGGAGTGGCATTGTTTGATGACATTGCAAAACAGGTTTGTCTTAGATCTGCATAATGCTGCAGAGGGAGGGGTATGTGCTATTGTGGGCGATTCGTGCTGCACATTCATTCCAGATGAGAGTAGCAAGAATGGCTCGCTTTCACTTGCCATAGAAAAGATAAAAGACCTTAGGGATGAAATGAGTAACGAAGGAGGAATCAGTTCAGATTGGGATCCATTTAGTTGGCTAACTGGTGTGTTTGGATGGGTTGGACCAAAGCTTGCTAAAGTTTTAATGCCAATAATAGTGATGTGTATTGTATTGTGCTGTTGTGTAACTTGTGTGGGACCTTTCTGTATTGTCATAATGAGATCTGTGATTGACAAAATGGTGAATACTACTATGGGACAGTACATACAAATTCCTACAGAAGGAAATGATTTGGATGATTTTTGACGAAGGTAGTACCGACTCTGAAATTGAGAATTTAGCAATGTTAGCTGCCTTATGAGACATTTATGTAGATTTGACTGAGATGACTGATGACTCTAATGTTTAATATGATAGTTTAACATGTCTAAAGGTCCTGTAGGACTTACATCATTATTCTTTATGTGATCATTTATATGATCAAAGGGGGGAATGTGATGGAAAATAATAATGTATGTAAGTGTGTTTTAATATGTATGTGTAGTTGCAGCCAGTGGAAAACCACTGAGCTGAGAGGAGTGTGTGTCTGTGTGTTCATTTCCTGTGGCCTGGCTGAAAGTTTGACCTAGGATCAAAGAAGGTCAAGTCGTAAAGAGTTGGAGCAGAACTTTTATCAAAGGGGAGATAACCCCTTCACGGTCGGGTGATGGGGGATGGCCTTGCATATCTTTATTCATTAGCATTTTACTATGTGTGTCTGTAGTACTAGTCATTCATGTGTATAAATGTATCTGTGAAACTGAATTCCTCAGCTCATTCTGCAGACACCTCGGTGTGTGTGGTTTCAGCTCTGCTTGCATTAAAGGCCTAAGAGACGAGGGTCTCTGACGAATATTGTGTTATAGCTTTATTGAGCTGATCTCACCAACTAGACAAAGTGCAATTGACTTAAATTGCCACGACACTATCTATCTATCATAATTCGTATTTTTATTCTTTTTTTATTCATCCATCCATCCGTCGTTTCTTTCTTTCTTTCCAAGTCACGCACATACTGTACATATAGTTCATACTGTAGCTATACATGGCTGTCACCTTTATTTTGAAATGACGTACCGGACGTCCTCCGTGCGTCAGGAGGTTGGGTCAACATCAAGGTGTTCCTCATTGACATGTTAATTACTTCAGAAACCAAATCGCAGCCTGGTGAATCATAGTGGTGACCTGCCGCCAACCACCAAGCGGAAGTCTTGACTGATTTTTTGACGTTTCTTGGGAATAAAGAACAAGATCAGGAACTGTAGTGACGAGAAACGCGTCTGACCGGCAGAAGAAACACATGTTGCGAAAAAGCGGCAGTCCCAAGAGGCTGTGGTTTATTCTGTATTTGGCTTCTCACTCATGGAAACAACACCAGATATTAAATCCTTCATAGTTTGCGCACATGAGAACCAGCGCCATGCGGTTGGACATCTCTGGTCCCGTGTCAGTTCTTATCTTGGTCACAGCGGCTGCTGCGATTGGTAAGTAAATTGTGGACTGTATGTATTGATCAATAGGTTATTGATTGGGTACGAGACTGATCGTTTTCTTTCAATAGGCCAAATAAGAGCCACAGTCAAGATGAATAGATGGGGAATATTTTTATAAATGTTCATACACTTTTGATGTAAGGATCCTATAATACATATTAGAAATATCCCGTACTAATACCACAGCAGGAAGCCCTATAGTCACCATAGGAATACTTCCAGGTGTTTTCCATCGGGGACTGGAGAAATGTGCCCAAGGTCCAGGATGTGTCATCAAAGGTTATGAAATTATTTTATTGCCGTTGTAGAAACCGCTCGACTATCTAGTAACTATTCTGTCCCCACGCGCTGCTTTGCTTTAGTTTTTTTTAATTGGACTTTTATTTTACACTTGTTTAAAAACGTACCTGTATCTCAAAATGACCGAGGAGAAGACACAAAGTCGAGACTGATTTCCACCGAGGCGCTTTGGTCTTGACGGGGATGAATTCAGTGTTATATATATATATATATATATATATATATATATATATATATTACAGTATCTCGGAAGCTGTCAGTCTTATCTTCTATCAATGATCTTGAATCTCTGTCAAACACTCAGACCCCGCTGGGCAAACAGGAGTATGACTGGCCTGGGGAAAGCTCTTTGTCTAATTAGATCCTAAAGTGATAGTTTATGTTCCACGGGGTTCATACGGTCACGGGAAAACCTGGAAAAGTCACGGAATTCATAAAATGTGTTTCCAGGCCCGGAAAAGTTATAGAAAATGGAACTTGTGCATATAGTTTTGGAAATGTCACCGAAATTAGTTGAAAATCTTTTTTTCCAACCAGTGAAATGTTGAATGTGAATCTTCATTTCTGCTTGTTGATCCACTTTGAGGAATAAAAACCCAGATCAGAAATGTCCTGACAGTATCGGTCCATAAGACCTGGACATTCACATCATTGTACTCTGATAAATACTAGTCATGGAAAGTGCTGTACGTCTGTACGTATGTCTGTATGTCTGTACGTCTGTCTGTACGTCTGTACGTCTGTATGTATGTCTGTATGTCTGTATGTCTGTACGTCTGTACGTCTGTATGTACGTCTGTACGTCTGTACGTCTGTCTGTATGTCTGTATGTCTGTATGTCTGTACGTCTGTACGTCTGTATGTATGTCTGTATGTATGTCTGTATGTCTGTACGTCTGTACGTACGTCTGTACGTCTGTACGTCTGTATGTCTGTACGTCTGTATGTATGTCTGTACGTCTGTCTGTCTGTATGTATGTACGTATGTATGTACGTCTGTATGTATGTCTGTACGTCTGTACGTCTGTATGTCTTGGACTTTGAGTTGCAAAATGGTGTAGGAACCCTGGTCCACGTCCAAACAGGAAGTGTCATCCAGAGGTGTAGCAACTGGATTCACTACTTCTCATTTCCCTACTGGGTGCTGGTGTGTTTTTTTTAGTAACCGGTATTTTATACACCGTTCCACATTCTTGCCGACTCTGATGGATGCCTTGCAAATCATTTGAAGCTCTTGTGCAGCGGTCCTCCAATCTGGTCCTCAGAGTCCAGAGCCCTGCTGGGTTTCTGTCCTACCAGCTAGTTAGTTGACTTCACCTGTCACCCCAGGGCTAAACCAGTCAGAATAGAAAACCAGCTGGTCTACTGGTCTACCCCAACAAACCTGACGACAAATTCCCCAGACCAGGAAGCCAAAGTGGAGGAGAACATCTGTCTATAAATAGCGTTGTGAAAGAAAGGGTGTGAGAAATCGTCTCAGTCAGTTAAGTAAGAATGAAAGTGACTTTCGCTGCCAGGCAGGGGGAACTTCAGACAAATGACTAATACTGCACTTAGAGGGTTTATTTGAGGGAAAGCGAACTGTGGCACCTCAGGGGAAAAGCCAGGATCTACAAGCCCAGACTGAAGACCGAATCCTGGCAGGACAGGAGGACCTTCAGCAGCCTCCCTGGCCGGTCTCCCCTCACATGGTAGAATCCACTTTTTAAGTTTGTGTAGCCGCCAGCTCCCACCTGGCTGATGGGTAATGCCTTACAGCTGGGGCAAGATGGCCGACTGGCGGTCAGCTAGTTTTCTACAGTCTCTCTGTGGCAGATACCCCAGACACCTCCAAATGCCTGGAAGAGGTCACCAGGTGGGAAATCAAGCTTACCTTGAACTGAATCTAACTGAAACGATAGAAAAGCAATAATGTTTCTGTGGGATTTGGACCCACTCCTTTGACTACACTTGGATCATGCTGCACGAGCTGTTCAGGGGAATGTGGACAGTTTCTGCTTTTTAAAATGTATTTTTAGATGTTAGAAGATGGCTCCCTTCACTGGCTTTCCTATTGTTGTTGATCCTTTTTGAGCTGGACTTTAATCTACTGATGCTGATGACGTCAAGCTATGTTAGACTTCTCTGGGTGACTAAACTGGGTTGGGCCGTAGTTCGACTTTGAGACTATAGGAATGTTGAAGTGCAACTGTGTGGCTGAGTGCTTGAACAATAAACAGTTCGCTGTGCATCTGCTTCCTTGTTGCCGCTCCGCAACCACAGCGGTGTGAATGCAGGTCAAAGGACGAGGCGTTTAAAAGTGTGACAGGAATTGCTTGAGGTATCCAGCACGTAAAGAGAAGTGTGAACTGCTGTAGGACTCCAAGGGCAGATAAGAGAGGAATGTGGTTCTTGTAGGTGTGGACATGTAGCAGTGCTGTGGTGTGTCAGGTAGATACAGGTAATGTTTGATTTGCCTGTTGAGCCTGTGATGGACGAGCCCTTATTCCCTTTCTGCATGGGCAAAGATTGACATCACTTCTTATATAAGGCCCCAATTTAATTCTGACCAAAATCTCTCAGTTGCTTCACTTTAGAGCGAAAACAGATACCGACCTAACGGGCCAACGCACCAATAAACCATCAATGGTACCCGTCAGGTTTTGGTGTCAGCCAATCAGAATCAACGAGCAAGGGCTTCTTTCTAGACCGACGATCAACAATCATACAGGAGAAATCCATCAGAGGAGAGAGAGAGACCAATTTCTACACCGACAGGAGATGGACCAGAATGCAATGCAGTAGAAAACATAGACCAGAATGCAATGCAGTAGAAAACATAGACCAGAATGCAGTGCAGTAGCCAGGATAGACCAGAATGCAATGTAGTAGCCGAGATAGACCAGAATGCAATGCAGTAGCCAGGATAGACCAGAATGCAATGTAGTAGCCGAGATAGACCAGAATGCAATGCAGTAGCCGAGATAGCCAAGACGTAGTAGTAGTAGCTGCAGAGTAGCCATCACAGACCAATATGACCCACAGCTGTGACTGGTCTATCTATATGCCCATATAACCACCTTAGATTGAAATCAACAAGTTCACCGTCTTCATTCTGGGAAATCACTAGCTGGAGTAGACGAGGCAGGTGGAGGGAGAATGGGTACACCCAAAAATAACATCACTAAATAACTAACGTCACAGACTGATGGGATATACCAGTGGAAGTGGACACGTTTCACCGAACCATGCGACATGTTGTCAACATGTTGGACTGATGCTCAGATGTGAACACGAGCCAAGTGCAGGTTTGAGAACAAGCCTTCTGCTCTGTTTCTTCTGGGACCTTTTTCTCTCAGGAATGTTGCCGTGGCAACGTGGCACGTGCTGTCGTATTGTTGTACTTTCTGAGTGTCAAAGGTTTCTTGAGGATATCGCTGGTATGTTTGCGTACTCTACCTGCACTCGGTCCTATTCTATTCTAAAAACTTTATGTGAGTAAATAAACTTTAAAAAAGATATTTAGAAAATGATCTCATCTGACAAAAACATTGTTGGTATAGAAGTGGACTGGATGTAATTTAACAGCACTTCTGAGTATATTCTTTTTATTTTTTTGACTGTTGCATCACTGTAAATTTCATATTCCCTTTTTTTTTTTGTCTTTTGCAGTTCCACCTCCACAAAACGTCACTGTGAGCTGCCAGAACCTGCAGACCACCATCAGCTGGGACTACAGCGACCAGCCGCCACAAACCAGCTTCAGACTGAACATCAGTGGATCCGCTGGGTAAGCCTTCGTCTCATTCTGCTACCAAATACTACTACTAGCATCCTGCTACTGATACAGCGTTACCCCATACGTATTATTAGGATTGTTATTACTTTAGGTTTATTATTATTGTATTTTTTATTATTTATATATCGGTAGGACAATTTGACAGATTGAAACAAGCTTTGAAGTTTTGAGGTTCTGTGGTCTTCAGCTGAAATAATAATAAAAAAAAATCTTTGCCCTTCCAGATGAAATACTTTGAATGCTTGTAACTTAATGTTTTTATTAATCTGATTAATTGGTAGATGTAGTGAAATTACAACGCTCCAAATGCCCTCAAATTAAAGCTGCCCATCATGTCAGTGTCATTTCACATCCAAAAGTCAAAACAATCATTTTAAAGTTCTGCTGCTCCACCAAAACCTAAATATACAAACAGCATTTTGAATTGGTCTTCGTCAGGTGTGTTAATCATTACCCACAATGCCATTTAAAGAGCATCCCCATACACCGAGATGGTTTCAGCATGCACAAAAGAGGCTCGGATGCGCCCACGTTCAATTCAGCATTTCCTACGGACCGAAGAACATCAACACCACAGACAAACTATTGAAAAACTTAATCGGGAGAGCGTCAAAGTCACAAATGTCATATAGTCCAAAGTCAGTGAGTTACAGAGTCAAAACCACCGTGTCCTCTTCGGCCCCGCATCACATCGGAGTGAAGACGCCATTAACCTGCTGCTGCATTCTTGTTTTGTTTTTTTAGGTCTCTTGTGAAACTGACTGAGGAGCATCAGTATGACCTGACCCCCTTCGTCTGGGCGTCTGTAGAGCGCTACACGGGCTTCCATTATGTCCAAGTAACAGCCATACAGGGAAACCAGGAGTCCATAAAGGGCGATTCTCCAACATTGACCTTTAATTCTTTGAAGACGGCTGATAAAAAATGTAAGTGATGTGGTATGTGGTTCCTTTTGAGCTCAGATCAGATGGAAATATGAATGAAAGTAGGGTGAACACTTACAAAGATGATGTTGGGTTGAATATCCTCCTTTCGGTTACTTTAAATTTCCAGGTCAATTGGATTTCCCGCCCGTGGACCTGACGGTGAAGGATTCGGAGGCCATGGTGAGCCTTCCCAACCCCTATCAGTTCTACGAAGAACTGAGGCAAGCAACCCTGAACCAGGACGGGCTGGGCTTTTCTTTCAGTGTCACTTCAGATGGTGTAAGTACAATAAAGTTGAGGCACTAAACTAGTTGACTTCTCTGGGTGTGTTGGCTCCAAGGCATAGTTCACAAACACCACTAGAAGGGATAAGGAGCCCACACACCGGCCAGTTAGGGCATCAAGCCTCAAAGAGGGACATGAAGACGCTGAGAAATGTAAAAAGGTTTTCTTTTTTTTCACCATGTCAAATAAAAACTATCTTAGCCTCTTAATGTCCTTTTCTGAGGCAGCCTTGATCGACCCGTTGAGCTACACAGATCGATCACTTTGTCTTACTGTTGCAACAGCACAGATAAGATAAAACAGGCTTTGATCTCATATCCTTGTTCCGTGACTTTCAGATGGAGCATCGCGGTGAATGTAAACTGAAAGAGACTATCTGCAGACTGGATTTCACAGTTCTTCCGAGCCAGGAGAAGTACTGCATCACACTGGAAGGCGATCTGTTTTACTACCTGACTGACAAGGTTCAGTTCAAAGAGACGGACCCCATCTGTGCCGAGGAAACTGATCAAGGTACATGACAGAACTTCTGTAACTATTAAAGGGATAAAGTGACGTTTTCCTGTCCATGATTGTGTCCTGCTCCTCCTGTCTCTGACCGCTGGAACCCCACAGTGATCCAACCGCTAGCCAGTTCATGAAGAAGACAGAAGAAGAACTGGGTGGTTAGGATGAGCAGCGATAGAAACTCCATCAACAGAAAAATAGTGTGCACGTTTCCTACCACTTACTATTAAACTATTTCCAGTGTGTCAGAAAATTGACTTTAAAATATTGCTGCTAGTCTACAAGTCATTAAATGGTCTAGGATCAAAATACATCACCGACATGCTCCCTCACTAGGAACCCCCCAGGTCATCTGGGACAGGTCTGGTTCCTACAGTAGGATCAGTAGGAACAACCAAACAGGGTGAATCAGCGTTGAGCTACTATGCAACAAATAGTTGGAACAAACTTCCAGAAGAACTGAGACTAAAATAATAAAATACTTTAAAATCTAGATTAAAAACATTTTTGCACTCTGCTAAACTATGAACCTCTCCATTCTAAATCCTGCCCTGTCTGCACTGTGATTTTATTCTATTTTATTGTATTTTTCTGTTTTATATCTTCTTCTTTTTAAATCTGTCATGTAAAGCACTTTGAATTGCCTCCGTGTATGAAAGGTGCTGTACACATAAACTAGTCTTGACTACTAGCTCACTGTATGTAATGATTGATGTGCTTTAAAATAACATTAACATCAAAAATGGTCTTTCACTTTGACAAATTTAGAAAATGGCATTACATCTGTTGTTCCAGACTCCCATCTGATCCTCTTCGCCGTTCTGCTGTCGGCCTTCATCATCGCAACCCTTGTGATAATCTTAGCGGTCTGCAAGGTGAAGGTCTGGCTAAGGACTCTGCCCACTCTACCAAAGTGTTTGGTAAGTCGTCTTGGTAAGTTGTAAGTTGTTTGGAAATTAATATCAATATCCCGATCGTTGTGGTTGCACAGGTGTCTCTGCTCTCCGACCCCGATGAACCAGAGAGGAGCCAGAGCAGCCCGATGATCATCTCTGAAGTGGAGGATCTCAGCGAGACTCGGACCGACAGCACTCTGTGCGATCTCTCCCCGACGACTCCTACCGGCTCCTTGTACATGGAAGGCGGGCTTTTGGACGGCAGCAACCAAGAGATGGAAACTGAGGAACCGACATCGGAGAGCTGCGGGTCCGAGGGCGCCTGTACGGAGGGCTTGCTGGGAAAGGAGTGTGTTCATGTAGACTTGGAAGGGGACGAGGACCCGCCGTCGCCCTACGACAGGCTTCAGAGACTGGAGGTGGACATGGGGCACGGGGACGTGGTGGAGGTTTATTGTGGAAGGTGAAATGGACTCAGGATGCCGATCAAGGCCCTTTTTTTTATTTTTAACTGTTTTAAAGAACGGCATTGACTTTCGGGGGAAATCGGTCGACTTCTCACTTATGTGGCGTGAACACCAACTCAGGACTACTGGAAGGTCTGTCGTACGTTAGATACTGCTAGCTGCACAGGGAAGAGAAATCAGACACGAGATGGATTTGATGGTTCTTCTGTCATAACGTGGAAAAGGGGAGTTGACCAACGAGCCAATTTCCCCCCAAATCTGTACTCACTTAAATGTAGGCAAGGGTTAGGAAAGGGTGAGGAAGATCTGCTGAGTTTATAGTGCTCCATTCATACTGGAGGTGCCACTGAGCACAGCAAGAAAGTGTTGTTTTTTTTTTTACCTTGCTGAGGTCCTACCTGATCTTCCAGTCACCAACCAACTTGTCTAGGTGACTACTACCCCCTGGTGATGTAGCAGCAGGGGGCAGTAGTCACCTAGTCAAGACGCAGCAGTGTAGTTTATTGCAAAGCGACAGGAAGCAGGCGGCTTTGATGTCAGGATTTTAACAGTATGTATCACGGCCACATCCATTGACCTTCATCTAAAGTCTTTTGACAGGATGAGGGTTGAGGCCCTACTCTTTACATGCCACGTGTTTACATTGGTTATGGGATGTTGAAGTCTTTTTTTTACATTGTGGCTACGCAGTCAGCGATTGTGCCCGCCACCTTGAGAGGTTTTTAAATGTCATTTCTACGAGTACGTCCATCTTTTCACCGAGTTTCCCCTCCTGGCAGCAGATTCATGTCGTGGCCAACAAAACCGTCTCAGTGATGATCGGTCTGAAGTAGTTTCATGACGTTGAGAAGCTGTTGTGTAACCTGTCCAACAGGATCTGTGTGTTTTTGATTTTATCAGATGTATGTTAACGTTGTTGTAAAGTCAGCCTGTAAATGATTTGGATCGGGGAAGTTTTTACCCGAGGGTTTAAAACTAATTTAATTTTTTTTTTTTTTTAAATGTGATGGACCAATTTATTTATTTCAGGTTAAAGAATAAAGCCAAGCGGAGTTATTTTTAATGTGTTGACCAATATGTCGTCAATTCTCTGAACAACATGGGGCCAAAGTTTGGTGTCACTGGAAAGGGATCTAATCCATTTTCTCCTTGAGTTGACATTCCTTGTGTAAACAGGTAGAAAATCAAGTCACTGTCACATGATTTCCAAGCTGGTATCAGATGTAAGAGACCAACATGACGACAACACACACAAATGCATTTAACTCATATTTAATAACGATCTCCAGAGATAAACAGTACTGATATTTTCTTTCATTAACTGACAACTTGAGGTGTTGAACCATGATGACTGTTCACCTTTGCTCCATTCACGTCGACCAGAGATGGACGCTGGGAAACGCACCCCTGATTTGGTTCATCTAGAAAACTGAAATCTCTCAGCACAAGTGTCTCACAGCCCCTTTAGTCCTCTTGTTTAAGGGCTGCAGTCTTTTGACCTGAGCTGCACTGAGGCCAGTTCCAATCAAGGGTAAAGGTTTGAAGGGCAGAGCGCTGGCGGCTCGCCGGCCGGCCGGCTACGAGAGCTTCAAGCCCTGAATGTTCGTTCTCAGGTTCAACATCTGCTTCTCCTGTCGGGCTTTCTCCTCCTTGAACGCCATCTGGTTGGCTTTCTTCTCTGTTCTCCTCTCCTGTTGATACAAGACGGAGATATGGACATTAATGAAATGAGTTATGAGATAAGATGGTTGCAGCTGGGTGACAAATGCACATGATTTTTCTCCCTTAGTAAATATTTGAATCCAGATATTGGTATTTGACTTGGCAGTGGCCGGAGCTGGGCTGACGATTTAAATGACATAGGAACTTAGACTGTACTAACATTATCACAGTGAACAGTTGCTTTGTTGCATTAAGCTGCAGAAAGCTGCTGCTGTAGTCGTCTCTTTACTTGCTCAGAACTTTATTTGTGGTCATTTTGTTAAAGACTTGAGCGCGAGTAAGCATGGAGCCGTTGTCTGACAAAGTAAGTCTGATTTTTTTTACATGTAAAAACGAAAGAATACAAAACAAACTAATAATACAAACTGGCTTAATTGGCAGAGGAACCAATCACAGCTCACGTTGACCTGATGGACCAACTCAGTCATACATATCCAGTCTCACGGGGTTTGAGGTGCCGACTGAGCGCTTCAGGGCCCCGATGCAAACCTTTAGCGACGTAAGGAAGTCTTGATTTCCCTCTTACTGTAGTCGTCACCTACAAAATTCTTCCTATGAGGCGCAGCTTCAACCTTAAGGGAAACTTTGCAGAGAATCTACTCGTTTATCGTCGAAGTTTAAAACCAAAGTAGCTCCAGACGGCAGACATGAAACTAGAACAGGCACTTCAATAAGGCCGAACTGCAGAATTAGTAACCAATGGAAACAAAAAGTCACAATATCCCATTAACTCCAGTTAACTGTGAAGCCCCAAACACTAAATACCCCGGTGACGTTGAGTCCGGGGGTCAGCCCTCGGGGATAACCAACCTTGCGCTCCTCCTTGATGGCCTGTTTCCTGGCCTTCCTCTCCTCCTTGCTCTCCTCCTTGTGGCGGGGCTGGGTGGAGACGCGAGGCAGGTCCGAGTCGTTGATCCTCTCCATGCGTTCAGCCTGCTTGGCGGTCAGGCCCCTGCTGGGAAGGACGCCCAGAGGGATGCCCGTCTTGGTGGACACTCGGATGGACTTGGGCTGAGGGGCAACAATAACAGGGTTCAGTCGAGCAGCTGCATCCTTTAGGATCTTCAGAATCTGGTAACTAGTTAGAGACCGGATTCCCGTTGTGTAAAACTTTGCCGTGACTTTCCCCAACTACATTTTATTCATTCCTGACTTGTTTGAGGTGTTTGTGTCAACAGCCTGGCTTCTACACCTAATGCAATAAATGCATGAAACAAGTTGAGAAATACATCCTGCTGCAGCAACGTTCAAAGGTCTGAGGTAAAAAAAATAATAATAAAAAATCTGTAAAACGAAGATGCTTTCAAAAATAATGAAAAGTTTCTAAATATCAAAAAAAAATATAAAAAGAGTAGGAATGTAAAACACTAATGCAGAAAACAAAAAATAAACATCTCAGACCAAATTTTTATTAAAACATTTGTATGATCCCCTGATATTGATTCCTTGACTTCGCCTGCCAGGAATGCAACTCCCAAACTTCCTTGGTATTCCAGAAATCCAACGACCAGGAGGAACCCTGTCAATAACCTGTGTACTTCAGAAGTGGTGAACCAGATTGGCCATCCAGTCAGGCTGACCTGGGACCGGCTAGACAGGAAGTCCTCCTTAATGATACACTAGAGGCCTGGATGAAGAGCGTTCACACGACCTCTTCATCAATACCAGCAGCCAAAACATCAAGACAGAGAAAGTATTCTTCACATACCTTTGGTGGCTCTGCGATGACTTTGGGACGATTGTACAGGTTTGAATACGTACCTAGAGGAAACAAAAAGACCTTCAATTCTGTTGCACTAAAACATCTCGTCCTGTAGACGTCTAATCTTACTGTGACTCAGTTCTACCACTAACTCATCTTCATCCAGTTTCCCATTGGAACGGGGCTCACCTCGCTGTCAACAGATACGACTTTATAGACCCAAACCCAGACTGGCCTGACAGAGTCATCGGTTCTCTCTCTGTTTGGGCTATAAAGACACATTTCACTACAGTTTTGATGCTCAATATCTCAGAGCTGCACAGTAACTGAAATTAAGCTAATGCTCATTTTACTGGGGCGCCACCTCAAGGACCCCCTGGAGGCCCCTGGAGGGAGGCCCCTGGAGGGAGGCCCCTGCTGGAGGCCCCTGGAGGGAGGCCCCTGGAGGGAGGCCCCTGGAGGGAGGCCCCTGGACTCTGCAGTAAATCCAACTCACTGATGATGGTTTCACAGTCCCATTTCTCTGCTGGGGCCTCGATGACCAGAGTCTCCATCTCCTGCTCCTCGTCCTCCGTCTCCTCCATCACCACGGGCAGTTCTTTGGGTCCGAGGTCGTCGGGCCTCTGGTACCTGAACCGCAGACACCAACAGTGTTAGTTAGTTAGTTAGTTAGTTAGTTAGTTAGTCCGCTGGCTTGTTTAAAGGAACAGTTTACCGCAAACATGGGAATTTCAGGGTTCCGACACCTTTTTGCCAATCAAATTCCACGACTTTTCCAAAACACATATGGCACAACGTCCATGATATCTGATCTGGATGGCCCAGGACGTCGAGTTTCAGATGATGTTTGTTTGTTAGGTCTGTGATCATGTGTAGCTCAGAAAGGAGAGCAATGTTTTTGCCTTGCTCGTTCAATTTCCATCCTTGCTAAAATGTACAGTGGAGTCCATTACCAAGAACTGTTGGTTTTTGACAATTTTTACACAGTTTATATAGAACTGATACTAACACAATTTTTTAGATCTTTGAGAAATGCTGGTATGAAATTGAAGTATATCTGAATTCCATAGTTCAGTACAGGATGCTATGTAAGCTTTATCTCTAGTCTGTAGAAATGAGGATGATTGTGATTCACTCACTCCTTCTCTTTCTGTGTGAAGTAGTCTTTGATGACCTCCTCCAAGCGAGCGCTGTCTGGTTGGATGAAGCCTTCCAGCTCTGCGTTGTCCAGCGCGCCGATCTCATCGTCGTCAAACTGCTCGTAAAACTGAAACACAACACGACGCAGAGACAGTCTCAGGTTTTGAACGATGAGGATGAAAGAACAGGAAACACTTCAGAAATTATGCTGCCACAACAAATCTGACCATCACATGGACAAAAAACATTAAGAAGACAATTACAAAAAAACTGAGGAACTGGGGCTGGATATTGTTGAGCAATTTTTATAAAAGCAGAACATCATATTTTAAGAGTGAATAAGATCAGAGATGAGAATAAAATGAGAGAAAGGAACAAAACGCAGTAACATGGTTCTCTGGTTTTATAGGTTTGATACTTGGACCAGATGTTTTCCTTGAGTCGTGTAGTTACTTGGCAGGTGAGCTAAATACCAACATGACAGGGTATGCTTGTATTATGTCTTTGAGCTTTAGTTGTGACAAATGGTTCACTTTACTCAAGCAATTTAACGCTTGCTCCCAAAATAAAAGCTCCTCATTGGTCACAATGTTTTGGCCAGCAGGTGTCACAGTTAGACCTTGTGTTCAACATGGCTTTGGTCTCAATGAAAATAAACTAAATAAATAAAATATTTAATAGAGTTTTTTGTTTTTTTTAATGGTTTTCCGGTCAAGGTGGAAGGGAAACCGAGTGTCTTGCACTAGGCTGCATTTTTTTCCTTCAACATTCTGGTATCGCGACAACGCCACTCCCAAGATGATGGATCATGTTGTGTTACCATAGACGGACCGACAGATATATACAATAGTTTAAATAACTGAAATAATAACAGCTAGTAGTAAGTAAACACAACAAAGATGTGGAAGAATCTGTTGTCACCTTTTCGAAGCGGTCGTCCAGCAGGGTGAGCTGCTCGTTCCTCCTGATGACCGAAGAGGTCATGGAATACTCCGTGAATCGACTCTTGGTCTCCTCGTCCAGGAACAGGAACTCCCGACCTCGCCCCTCCTGCTCGCCGCCCTCCTCCCCCGAGAAACCTCCCTCGGAGTCAAAGTCCCCCTCCTCGTCTGTGTCCTCCCACTCGTCTTCATCACCTCTAAGGTGAAACACAGATTTACAATTTAGCAACAGTAGACTTATAACTATATCGACAATAAGAGTATATGGCAGATTGTCAACAGTGACATTTCCTTTCAGTTAGTCGAAAACACTCAAGACGTCCCTAGAAGGATCAATAAATAAATAAACTACTCGGTCCTGTTAAACCACGCCACTAACCTCCTGACAATCAAAGGTAATATGTAGAGAAAGATCATTTCAGGTCTTACTGCATCTCCACGGCTCCAGTCGTGTCGTTGGCCTTGATGATGAAGTCATCCTCCAGGATGTTGTCCGGGTCCTCGTAGTTAAAGTCTTCGTCGAGAGCAGCTACGATGTCGGGGTCCATGTCCAGCCGGGGTCCTGGGAGGAGAAACAGGGAGGAGACTCTTCACAAACACCAAGAGGACCACCTCCAAACCTGAGGTCAATTTAAAGCTGCAATAGTAACGTGACGGGTAACGGTTTGAATTTTGCAGACTTAAAAAAAACAGGAATCCTATAAGGTGATGTCAGTGAACTGTACACACGTGCACGCGCGCACACACACACCATGGATTGTGTAGGAGGAAATACGTTTCTATCAATGTTGTTGCAGTCCCTGCTGGTCACCAATAGAGGTCAATAGAGGTCATAGGTTACTTAATGCCCCTTTAACCCCGATATGCCGCTTACCTGAGATGGGAGCTGCTTTGTTCAGAAGTCCCACCTCCTCTTCAAACTCTGAAGCGAACACTGAAGAAGGTAGGTTGATGTTGGCCGCCTGTCCAGTAAACACGATTAAAAGTGTTTTTTAGTCAAACACCAGAAAACTATTCCACCAAAAGAGAACAAGCTTCCTGTTCACTTTTGTTGTATAGATGATGTGAATTATTATTACATTGAAGTTAGACGACCAGTGGGACCAAACCAACCGCCCCCCCCCCCCCTCGTTCCAGGACTCACAGGAATGGCCTGGTCCGTTTCGCCCTCCTCCTCCTCCTCCTCCCCTTCATCACGGAGGTCAAAAGGTCGCCGGTCCGTGTGCGAGGGGCCGGCTGCCACCAGCTCCAAGGGCCTGACCGCCTCCTTCAGATGCTGCAGGTAGTTGTAGTCGTCATCGAAGAACACCCCGAAGTTCCTCTGCTCCTCGTGCCTCTTCTCCACTTCCACCTGGGACAGTTCAGTTAAATAGTTCAAAATATAAGATATAGGAAATTCAGCATATTACAGCCTGTGAGATATGAAACTTATTACTAAAGATTATTACTTACATGTGTGAATGTTCAAGCCAAACAGTCAAAAAAATACTACCTTTGAAAATCAACAATCACAAAACTTTTCCATTTAACACTGAGGGTTTTCCAGTGAGGTTGAGGGTTAAAGTTCAAAAATATTTTCTTTTAGGTATCAATGATTATGAGTTGCTAGAAACATATTACGTCTACGGTACAGCCCTAGCCCTCCATACCTTACTGCTGGGCAGGAGGACATGCTGGGGGGCCGTCTCGTCTGCAGCCAGCGGGTCCCTCTGACTTCTGTGGACCAGGTGAAAGGTCACAGCCTTCTTCTTCTCAATGAACGATTTCTTCTTCCGGTGAGGCTGCAAGAGACCAGGAACAAAGCAGTGGTTAATGGCAGTTTAATCAAGTCAAGTGTGAGACATGGTGATAATCTTATACAGAAATGAGATTGGAGTAATTACAAAGCTGGGAAACTTATGAACTGATAACAACCAACATTATAAAATAAAAATCAGGAATATTTGCTTTATTTTTTCTTATTTTCATGTAACCTACATCAGTCTGCCACTTCTTCATATAATGTATACAATGACTAGTTTGCATCAACTTCTAAACAAGGGCAAACTTAGTTTTTAAATTGGAGTAAAAACAGTGATGCAGGTCAGTTATAAAAGTTGATCAAACTCAACCTAGTACTAACAGTACTAAGATAACATTGGACGGACTATTATAGAGTGTCTGCAAGTTTCATTTGAGACTTTTTAAGACCTTTTTAATGTCAGTTATAAAGAAATATAAGACCAATTTCACATTTGAAAATACGTGAACATGAAAACTGTAGACCTATCAGAACAAGCACGACTGGACTTTAGGACTTACAACGCTACATCTAACTGTATTCAAGAACATTTAAGTCCTTGAGTTTAATAACATTTAAGACTTTTTAAGACTTGTTCAGGACCTGCAGGGACCCTGTCTTAGTTCATCCAATACAACTTTAACCAGCTAACCAGCCAAACTAAACAGATGAAAACTAGCTAGCTCAGTTAGCTATCTGTTGTGGCTCAAATATGTCCGCTTACCATCGTTTAACGGAATCTGACGGGTTTCTTCGATGGGCAGATATTACAGCTGGCCAAACCTTGAAATAACAGCCGTCGTTGACAATGACAACAATTTAAACCCAGAAATTGTAACAGTTGTTTATCCACGTTGGTTCCTCCTTCACCATGCTGCGGCTACCATTGCTGGAAAGAACCATTTCAGAGACCAGGTGGTACCCAGCATGAAAAGACAGTTTAGGCTGTTAACTGGAGAATACACGGAACGAAATGTAAAGTAATGGTTAAAAACGAATTCGTTATTTATGGCAGAATCACAGAGAATATGTATATATGAAGAAAGTAAAGATAATGCGCTTAGTTGTACGCCCTCTACAATCCGCATCGTTGGTATAGTCCAAAAGTACTACATTGACGACGTCATCGCAGTGATAGGCGACGACGACGGCGTTGACAGGTCCGCCGCTTGATTTCTGTGTCTGCGTGTTGTGCTTGTATGTGTTTGTGTGAATTACATGATGAAATATTATTATTTTTAAAAGAATAATAAAACAGAATAAAATCTTCAACATGGCAAAATGTGTTGTGTAATATATCGAGTCGCCACAAGATGGCACCAGTGATCATATTTAGCTAGGTCATGGCTATATAGGGCTTTAGAGTGAATTGGACCGTATTTTCACAGAGCTATATTTTATGTAATCGGATTATTTTGAGTTCTGGTATTGGACTGGTTTCTGGTCTTGTTTTATTGCCCATTGGGCTGGTCTAGTCAAAAAGACCTGGCAACCCTGGGATAGGTTGCAAAGCAGTTTCCAACCCAAAGAGAAGGACGTTTCTAATCCGAACAACCACTGTAGTGTTCATCTAAGCATCTAAATAATGATAAAATAATATTGTGGTCCGTTTTCCTTGTTCAGCCTACATCGATTTTTGCCCGAGGCCAATCTAGATTCTGCACAACATCCACACACATCCTCTTGTACAGCGCTGTCACTATTTTTATTTTATGTTCTATATTTGGCTGCTTCATCAGAATAGAAAAATACAGGTTACCTCAAACTGCAACCAAGAATAAAAGACCTATAAATACTTGGATTGCCTCACTTAACCATAAAAGTGCCACAGACAAGAACCTGAAAACATAGATGCCCCTCTAAGCAAGTGATTTAAAGGATAATACCCATTTTATCAATGTACATAGAGAAATCAGAAAGGAAGCCCTTAAATTTGTGATGTTACTGGGATGTAAAATCAGGGGCTCCATACACAATGATTGAGTCAGTGATTTTGTGGAGCCATAAGATGCTAAATTCAGTTGTCACACCAAAATGAAGTTTATATTCTGGCATTGCTAACAGGTATGAAACAGCGCCCCCATTCATTGTCTATGGAGCAGTGGCAGATTTGACAGCCCAGTGACATCACACATTCAAGGGCTGTTTCTTCAGTTTCTAGCTTTAGGAAAGAGTGCATGTTCATAAATATTGACTGAACTGCCCTGAAACATCAATAGTGATCTATTGATGATGTGAACGACCCATCCTGTAAGGTTTACTGTGTTTCAGTCAGTATTGCAGTATTGCAGTATTGCGGCAGATCAGAAAGGCAACGACAGAAGCTTTATTAAGAATTTATTGGTTCATTCCATTCTTGCAGAGTGAAAGTGAAGTAAGTTTTGTCCATCACAATAATTCATCAAAATTTAACCAGTGATTCTTGAGAACTGGGACAAACAAGGTCTTCATTTAAAAAAAATCATGTTTTTTTTATTTCATTTGACCAACAGAAATTGAGTTTTTCTTTCTGCCCAATAGTTACACATATGTGCAATTAAATGTTAAATGTTGACTCATAATCATTTGTTTCACCAACCCTATAGGGCCTATAATATAATATAATCCTTTTAAAACTCTTATCTTAGGGAACTTTATCTTTAGTATTTAAGATATTGGATAATGATTTCCAAAACAAACTAACTAGTTGATACTTATATTTTTATACTTACTTATATGCTCATATTTAGAATTTGAAAGAACTTTTCAACCCTTTTCGATCAATTTGACATCGAGGTCTCTTGTCTGAGGTTTTACAGGTACGGGGCTAACATGACGTCACCTGGGGCCTTCAGATGGTACCTCATGTTTTGTCCTCGTTCTCAAGAATCAGTGTAACATTAAAACCCCCTAACAGATATAACATTATCTGTTCAGTTTCACTAGTAAATAAAGAATGAATAGATACTGAGATATTACAATGACTCTGTTCTATTTCTCCGTCTGTTGTATTTTGTTCTTCTGGTGGCTTCGGTTTGCTTTTAGTTTCTCTTCAAACATTCATGGACAACATCAGGAACTGTGAGGTAAAAAGAAAAAGACTCACAATGAAATCAAACCCCACAACAAAGACATGCTATTGGATAGCAGGAGGCCAAGTACAACTGATAGAAACAAAAGATCAAATTCACAGGAGTAAAGTCTGCAGGTACGAGAGAGATTGAGGAGAATTATTTGTCGATGTGAAATACAGTAAGATGTTGCTGAACTGAACCTGAAGGGAAAACGTCCTAATCCGGTGCTGAAATGCATCTAAAGGCATTAAAAGGATATTCAGCGGTTCAATATTGTTTGAATATTGTTTGTTTGTCAGGACAATTCATCATCTCCTAATACTGAAGGACATGAAAGCCTATGGGACCTGGGCCAAGTAGTAAAGTTGCACAGTTAATATTTACAGTTTCTTTGTACTTACATGCCAGGTGGGAGGAGTTTACAACATAGGTGGGAGGAGTTTACAACATAGAGCAGTGCAATGTGTGCCTGACACTACCTGAACTGTTCTGATTCAGTTAGACTCCACCCACCTGGTACTCCAAGCAGGTTAAAGCAAACAGTAAGAATTATTTGCAAAGTTGTTAGTTGACCCAGCGGTCTGACATGTGATGGTGTTTACCTGCAGCAGGTTCATGTCCACATTTCCTCTCTTGTGTTTGTCCATGGCCTGGAAAACTCCTGGTTAAGGGAAACACAAGTCAGCACAATATGGAGTCAGCTGTCCTGAAGGTGCTGCTTTCTAACATCAATAAGTCATTACCGTGTTCATTTAGAGACGTCAGTATAACCAACGAGACCACCACCAGCAGCCTACCAGCCTCTACCAGCCTCTACCAGCCTGTCAGCCTCTACCAGCCTCTACCAGCCTGTCAGCCTCTGCCAGCCTCTCGGCCTCTACCAGCCTATCAGCCTCTACCAGCCTCTACCAGCCTGTCAGCCTCTGCCAGCCTCTCAGCCTCTACCAGCCTATCAGCCTCTACCAGCCTCTACCAGCCTCTACCAGCCTCTACCAGCCTCTACCAGCCTCTACCAGCCTCTACCAGCCTGTCAGCCTCTACCAGCCTCTACCAGCCTCTACTCTGTATTCTACATTGTGGCCACCGGGCCGATTTGGAGGGAAATCTGCTGGATTGCTTTACGGCACCAAACAGGAAGAGGGCGCTGTTCTTCCAGCGCTAACGGAGCTGAAGATAAAGAGTTTCTGGTGACGGCAGATGGAGGAAGGAGAGAAAGGAAGATGGAGAAATTACTTCCAACATGTTGATCCTCTTCAGGAAAGACAAAGACACCAGGGAGGGGGAGGGAGGGACAGGAAGCAACGGGGCTGATGGGAAATGTAGTCTTAATATGGAGAAACACTAGTAACAATACCACTGAGATAGAGGCTACCAGTCGACTCCACCGTGGTCTCACTGGTTTACAGTCATTATACCAAGGCATCACAATTAATTTGATATATCGATGTTTAAAATGAAACACATAGTACATTTTTAATTTACAGCATTCAGTCTCTTTAATCCAGAAAGTGTAATCAGGAAATCGTTTCTTGGCATGTTCCTCTAAGAAACGTCCCGGAGCAGGGCGGGTTTCTCCTAACGTGATCATTTACTTACTGAACATGTTCTCCAGACGGACGATGCAGGTGAGGTAGTCGTCGAAGTCAATGTCGTAGTTGTTCGTCAGCAAACCGCAAGCCCAGCAGCTGCAGCAGCTTGGTGTTCAGATGCATGCCTTAGTGGAAACAAATGGCCGCCGGTCAGTGACCAGTTAAAGTTACGGACTTACAGTCATTTGGTACCAACACTATTACTACTATTACTAATACTACTACTATTACTGCTAATATCACTACTACTACTTGTACTACTATTACTACTACTATTACCACTACTACTACTACTACTATGGTGAGTGAATACATGCCTGCCAACAACTATAAACTGATAATTGCAGCAATTGTTACAGATAAAAATGATAATAAAATGAAGAAGAAAGATACAGAAAGTATGTTTAAAGAAGTGATATGGAGCATGCTAACTTTGAGCGGGTTCTGCACGCTGCAACGCTATAAGACCGCGGTCAACTCACCTGCAGCTTTAAGGGCAATGCGTAGCTCGTAGGAGGACATCTTTCCTGACCGGTCGGTGTCAAAAGACAGGAAGAGCATCTGCAACAACAAGACACCTTCAGCAACCTGCACCCCACAACCTCCTTCGGCAACCTGCACCCCACAACCTCCTTCGGCAACCTGCACCCCACAACCTCCTTCAGCAACCTGCATCCCAAAACCTCCTTCAGCAACCCTTCAGCAACCTGCACCCCAAAACCTCCTTCGGCAACCTGCACCCCAAAACCTTCTTCAGCAACCTGCACCCCAAAACCTCCTTCAGCAACTACATGAGGAGTTTTACGGTTTCAGTGCCAGCACATAACTCAACACATACAATCCACTTCTTCATCTTTTCCCAGAAGATCTTAAACTCTTGGAACTCCAGCTTCCCGGTGCTGTCCACCTGATTCACTCTGTCAAGGGAAATGCCTTTTAAAGCATCATGGGAATCACATGGTAATACTCATCATTTTAAAGTCACAATGAAATGAAAAGAATATTTTTCATTTTTTCACTAATTCTCCATATCATAATGTACATCTAGTTATATAAATGCAAAAAAAAAAGTATTTTCTTGTATTTTTTTTATCTAACTCCCATTACTTTTACATCCTACTTTTATAACACTAATTTTAAATATATATATATTTTTTTTATTAGAATATGATTTTGAATATTATGAGTTATTTCTCCACGTTTGTAGAAATATTTACAATTTTCTGCTCTTATAGATGCAAAATATTATATAAACATTAGACTTTGTTTAGGATTTAATGGATTGATAATTCATGAACTCCTGTAACGGCATGAACACTAAAAAGACTCAAATGCTCTTTCCAAAGTGAAATATCACTCCATCGTATATTTGCGGTGCAGCAGGTGACTGACACATGAAAGGATACGTCCATCAGGTTGATGATACTGTGGCAGGTGCTGAGGCTCAGGCCGTCAAATCTGATCTCTTTTCCTGAAAAGAATTAAAAAAGTGGGGCATCATTATACATCACCTTTAAAGGTCCCATATTATGGAAAACGGTTTATTCCTGGCGCTTATACATGTTCCACAGGAAATTACTTCCCTAAGCAGCTGAGAAAATTTGAAATCTGGAAGTCAACCTGTTTTTCTGTATTTTCCTTTTTCCCAAAACGGTGCCAAAGATAGGAGAAAAACAGCCCGTTTCAGAAAATGGTTCCTTTGGACGTCATAAGGGGCTAATCCAGCCCCTCTCAGAGCATGCCCACGCCCAGGTGAACAACCAATCAAATTTACGTCGTCGCAAAATGCAGCTCACGGCAGCGCCGCAAGCCGTTGCTTATGGTGCATTCCATTGTACTCGGAAATCGATAATTCCGAGTCAGTATTCCTAACTTCCAATCTAAATGTGTTCCAGTGCATCTGCTCGGGAAAACATAATCGCCCGCAGCAAACTCATGTTTGTATGGTAAGTCTCAGAATGTTACAAGCATCTAAACTCAACATCAACTACTACAGCGCCATTAGTGAAGAGAATCGGCGCATATCACATTCGGACACCGTTTTTTCCGAGTACACTGGAATGCACCATTACTTTGCAACGACTGAAGCTAAAACAACATATCAGGAGATATATCAACTCCAGTTATTATTTTGTAGGATGCAGGCAGCAACATAGATCCCTGCACAGTCTCCCAACACGCGAAAATGCAGGACAGAGTGGATTAATTTTATTTTTAACGGCAACGGCTACAGTTTTTTCTGTGTGTGATGATCAGTCCTCAGACTGCTTGAGCAACGGCAGGATTAGCATCTAAATTGAAGCTTAAAGATGGAGCAATTCATAAGGTACGTGACCCATCTGCAAAATTGGAATCTGTAAGTGTCACCATGTTTTGATTTAATTTACCAAATTAGTCTGGTTAGTATATTCACCGCTGGTTAGCTAACGAGCTAGCGGGGCTAGCCATGGGCTTGTTGGGCGTGGAAGAAGAGAGAAAACTAAAGCTGGAGTCATTAAAAGTAAAGTAAAGTAAAAGTAAAGTTATTGGTTGGAGTCAGGACTCATCTTAAAGTTATTTGTTGGGACCAGTGTCTGTTTTATAAGTCTGTCGAACGTGTCAGGCTTGGTAAACTTTAGCCACCATTAGTACAATCGTGTTTGGTTGTTTGGCTGCGCTGTTTGGATGCAAATAGATTGCATCCAATAATATATTGGTTAACTGGCTCAACAAAATTGTCAATCCTAGCTTGTCTGCAAGTTGTATTCAATAAGCTTATGGACATGAGCCATAAACAGACCGGCTACAGCAGAGAGTGTCGCTCACACACCCACATACACAAACACAAGGCACGAAAGTACAATATTACACAGAATTGTTATCATTGAGAAACTAAGTGGAACCGCCTCAGCTGCCTCTTCCCATTCTGGGTCAGACTCAAACATGTCCGGTCTCAGTGTTGGTTCTGGAGCGGACGCCATGGTTATGGTAGATTTCTGCGTCAAGCTTATTTGTTTACCTTGAGCAGCATGAGCGCTCTGCTCTCCGCCTCACGCCGTGAGTGAGGCGACCAATCAGAGCAGTGCTCATTACATACAACCTCCACACCCTCAAAACAGCCTGTTCTTTACAATGGAGAAAATGAGAGACTGAAACACACCACAGAAGCTGGTTTTAGGATTTTTTTTGATATAGACTTCACAAACGTCTTGTAAAGACCCCCAGGAACAGTTTAAATAGCCCAAAATGAGTACAATGCCCCCTTTAAGTACATAACACCTTTAAAAAGGGAACTTCTGAAACAACTAACCTCAAAAGAAAAACACCAAAACTGAAGTGCATAAAAAACCATTCAGAAATATGACGTTAGCTCCTCGTTGACTTACTTCTGCTGAGGACGCCGTTCAACATCTGCTGAAGCTCCCTGGCAGAGATGGCCTGGTCCTGCAGACAGAGAGGGGTTGGCATGACAACGTGGCAATACATATTACTACCAGTAGGAGATCTACAACACCAACACTGGGAAATATTTTCATATTTTCCACCATAATGTCCAATATAAGACTCAAAGCAAAACATACTTTTACTGGAATTGCAGGATCACAGAGTCTCTTTGGGTTGAGAAAACCATTCAAACCCATTTTAGAGATTTACTCAATAAGCCTCAACAGACAAGTAAGAGGCTTTGTTAGGCACAATGAATTCATATTTTATTTTAATTAATGAAAATAAAATAATATTGAATTGTTAATGCATTAATGTGTCAGGTGTCAGTGGCTGTCCATTTCAGCCCACACACCACTGACTCCCATTTGATAAGATTTTGTCTCAGGGGCCCAAATAGGAAGACTGTAGGTGTTGTTGAGTATGGAGTTGTATAACTGTCTTTATACTGTATGTGGGGAGATAATAGAGATAATAGAGATAATAGAGATAAGAGTGAAATCATTATTATACTTGATCTAATAGGGATCACTTCTAGTGAATTCAAGTTATATAGGTGAAATTCCTCATTTTGCTGATCCTCGCTTTCAAGGACCCGTGTGACATTTAACAAAATACGTTTTAATTCTCTTACTGAACCAGCCAGCTGCTCGAACAGCCTCCTCAGACCCCTCTCCTCCTCCGTCTCCTCCTCCGGTGAGCTGGGCATCGGGGGCTGATGGGAACAACACGGCATTAATACAAGGAGATAGAGGCTTCACAGTCGAGTCACAAATCAACCAGGTCAGATCATGGATCCACTGGGGAACTGATAGATAGATTCCTGGGTGATCTACTTACATCTGGCAGGTCCGCATCAACAGTGTTCCCCATCTCCCTGTGGAATGAAGCCATAAGGTCTCATTTTTCATGACGTTTAAAGGGGCTATAAGGCCGATACTGATAGATATTTTCAGACTCTATTTTCATGTAAAACAAAAAGCTTTTAAATGAAGAATTAAATCACAAAAAATATAATTGAATGAATAGGAAATGAATAAATAAAATGGCTGTGGTGAACAAAGAAGAGAGAGCCACTCCCCCAATCTCTGTTCATAGTTACATCATCAAATTCAGTTCTTGATATTTTCTTTGTTTCTTTGATTCTTTTAAAATGAGATTCTGTTGAGGTTTTATGTGATTTACATTTTAGTCTTCTTTCTGTTGTTTATTATTATTATTATTATTATTATTATTATTATTAACTTTGTGCCCAAATAATAAAGTAACTGAACGGAGAGCTGAACACTCACAGAGATCCGGCCTTCTTCTCAGAGAAGATGCGGATGAGGAAGTCGGCCTCGTGGTGCGGCTGGAAGGTGGTGGGAACCAGCAGGTATTTCCCAGGAGGCAGCGTGAAGCGCTCCGACACCTCCCTCGTGTTGATGTAGGTCCTGCTGCGAGCCTTGGACGCATTGTAGCGGAAGAAATCCTTCCCTAGGTGGTCCACGTCATCTGGGGCCTGAACGGAGGTGAATAGATGCACAAAACAAGAAAATAAGAAGTTAGAAAAGACAGAAGAGCATCAAGAAAATAAGAAGCAGAAAGATGCAGGTTTACAGAGAAGGGTGAGATCGATTCTACAGTACCCTGCAAAAGTCTGAGATACGTGAGATTCTTTAAAACATAAATTTGGTTTTATTTTGTTTTTTTTAATATGTGGAAACTTTTCATTTCATTATTTTTGAAAGCATCTTCGCGTCACGGATAGTTTTTTACATGTGCCTCAGACTTTTGCACAGTGCTGTACATGAAGATGCTTTGCAGTTTCACAGTCTCTCAAGTTTTTTGTCCGACTGGGTTGCCAGATCTTAAATATCGGGTTTTGAAGGCCGATATCAATATTTATAGATTGAAGCTGCCAATAGATGTGCCAATATTCATTATCTCAAAATTTGACCATTTTCATGTTGATCAATTTAAAACATATTTGGGGTTTCAAAGTGTTTCCTCCAGAATTCTATTTTTTCCACTTATTATTAATTTTGCAACTTGTTTACTGCTGCTATAAAACCACCATCTCTCACCTCGTACACAGCGAAGCCAATGGTCTCCAGGTCCAGACCTTCTTTCCTCAGCTTGCGTCTGTTCTTCTGCATCAGGGCGATGACCACGCTGCACACATCATCATCATCATCAGCATCCTCCAGCGTCAGCTTGAACTGGGGGTTGGTCCAAAATGTGTCTGCGTATTGGCGATGCAGAGTAGAGATTATGATGGCGTTTTGTGATATACACCATCTGACGTGTCTTCATTTGAACGATTTCATGCCAACACACAATATTCCATTTTGGAAAAAGAAAAATCAACAATACAACTTCACATCACAGTGACTGACAATGTTGTATGTTGAATTTGGTTGAATGATCAAAATGTCAATAATGTACGACCCAGCGACTGGAAAACACCATCACAAGACTTTTTAACCTTCAGGCTGAAAAGCTTCGTTCTCAAGCCAAAAGAGCCAATGAGAAAGCAGCTTTATTGTTCCAGGTTTGAGCATGGTGATATTTTCCCTCGTCACTAGATGTTGCTGTTGCTCTAAATAGCTAGCTCACTGCTCTACATTGGGAAAATGTGACTTTATTGTTTTTGTCAATTACAGGCCACTGTAACTCAAGGGGCCAGGAGGGGGAGCTGTACCAGAAAGATGTGTAGGAAGAGACAAGTTCTATCAACGTTGCTGCAATTCCTACTTGTTGCCAATAGAGGTCGATAAAGGTCATAGATTACTTAATGCCCCTTTAAATTATGGACATTCAGCTGATGTTGTTATCCAGAGCAGCATAAAGCCCTATCTGGATGGGATTCGTTTTTAGGAATTTCTAACACAGTCGCAGAGTTGAGGCAGGTCTGATCTCAACATCTCGACTGTTGTTTGTCATAGAAAAATCACAAAATCCTCCAAAAAATTGACTGTGGTGGGAATTGGGCCAATAACAATCCGAGGGATGTCAATTCGGACAGGACTAGTTCTACCTGAGGTTATTTTTACTGAGTGTTTTGGTGGTGGATTTTTAATGCACCAGGTATACCCCTCCTCACTCTGTAGAACTAATCCCATCCAAACAGATCTTTACAAAGCAGCAGTAGGATGAACTTTAATTCCCAGATCACCAACATCATGAGGCGGCCTCACCGATGAAGTTCCTGCAGCCTCCTGCGCTCGAGCCTCGGATCCAGTTGCCCTCAAACAGGCTGACCTCCCAGTGGCGCTTGGTGCTGTCCGTCAGGGAGTCAGGGGTCATGTTGCAGATCTCAACCTTGTCGTAGTTTGCTTTGAAGTCCTCAAACTCCATCCTGGAATCACAAGCAGAGACACAATAAATGCACAGGACTTTGTCTTGGTGCAGAAACAAATCGGCCACCTATAGATTCATAGTTTCCTTTCGTTGTCATGCCATTTGTTATATATTACATATGTATACATTTGTATAATTTCCCCACTTATTTCACACTGCACACATTTCATAATTTGGTGTATTTTCATATTGTAAAAAAGGGAAAATAATGAATTTATTCTTTTCTCTTAAAATACCCTATCCTCATCTAACTTACGTACATCAGTTTAATACTACAATGACGTAGACTATGGGTCTATCGGCAGATTGGCTGGGTTTACCCTCCACTACATCCCTGCATGTATATTCAACATAAAATCCTGATGCCAGCAGACCCTGATGTACATTTCAAAATCTCTATGTTGCAGCAAATCCATCATCAAAACTCACCAGAATTCACCATCGTCTGTTGAGTTATGAAGGATGCGTTGCTTCTCTGCTCTATCGATTAGGTCCCATTCTCTTGAGCTTTGAAAAACAGAAGGCATAGGACAAAAACATCTGTGCAAAAACAACTTTGCAAGTCTTCCAAGATGCATGAAACAAAAACAAACCAAAGGAATGAAAAATTCAGCTACTCTTCGACAACAATTGACAACGCTTCAAGTTTTCCTCTATTTATTGAAAGATGATGTGAAGATATTGTTAACATTTTATTGTTCTTTGAGTGGTTAAATTTAAAGTTATTGCATTTTCAAAAACCACCATTTTTTACAGGCAGTTTCAGTAAACACATCACAAATGGAGTTGGTCCTGATTGGCTCCCCTCACTACTCAAGACTTTCTGAAATCTGTCCAATCAGGTTATTATTAGGTTATTATTAGGATATAAATGTTTATAAATTAATAAATAAATAAAAAATAAATATTATCCCTATATGAGCTGATAACAGCTACTTCATGTAAAGAGACAGTGTTCCTTGTGTGCAGTATCTGAAAGTGAAACTACAGTGGCGTTGCCCTTTAGTCTTACTTGTCGCTCCACGGCCCGTTCCATTCCTTCTGTCCCCACGGGTTTCTGATGCGGATCAGCTTGACCCTCCCTCCTCTGTAATTCACCTGAGGATTACAGTGACCGGTAGGTAACGGCATGTTGTCAGACAAAAAACACACATCTGCAAAAACTAGGAATGTACAATAATGTTTCTCAGGAATGTTCTTTTTTTCCACTTTGATGCCTGTGCACTTCTAGCAGGTTTCAGGAGCCTGAGGCTAAAAACATTAAAAATACAAAAAAATATTAAAAAAATTAGCCACACTGCTTTCTACTACTATGCACCTGATAAATGAACAGACTGCAAAGCACTTTCACGTTCCCTCAGTGATTTTAAACCAATCTCACATTTTACGCAATGTTTATCCTGTAATTTCTTTGTATAATATACTTGTTTTTTATGTTTTATAATGTTTATAATGTTAAGTTGCTGACCGTGACTGCTGGGACGTGTGACTCAATTTAATTGTGTATCTTGTTTGTCAATTTTATGAATTCTCAGGTCTCTCTGGGAAAAACGACTACCCGATTAAATAGAGAATGAATGAAAAAATTGAAATGACATCATAAATTCAAGTAAAAAAGAAAACCACTGAAGCGTTTTTTACAGCAGCCATATACAATAATAAAATAATATTAGATGCATGTTTGTAAGGTACACATCCCTATATCATCATGAAGCCTGAACAAGACAGAACCTCCACGCTGCCTCACCTCCTCCAGGCCGGTGACTGAGTAGGCGTGGCCCTTCACCAGACCGCTGGGCGTCTGGGCCTCTGACTCTGCAGAGCTGGTGATCTGGAGGATGGAGAAAACCACGACAACTCTGATCAGATGTCCACCTGTATTCATCCGGTACCTTAAAGCTGCTGTGTGTGTAGCATTTTAAGCATCTTAAATTACTAGTGCTACCTTGCTATAATGACTGTAAACCAATGAGACCACGGTGGAGACGACTGGTAGCCTCTATCTCACCAAATCTCCAAATTAAGACTACATTTCCCATAAGCCCCATTGCTTCCTGTCCCCCCTCCCCCTCCCTGGCGTCTTTGTCTCTCCTGAAGAGGATCAACATGTTGGAAGTGATTTCTCCATCTTCCTTTCTCTCCTTCCTCCATCTGCCGTCTCCAGAAACTCTTTATCTTTAGCTCCGTTAGCGCTGGAAGAACAGCGCCCTCTTCCTGTTTGGTGCAGTTAAGCAATCCAGCAATTTATTGATGTACTCTACTTTAATCTGCTCTAGCTCCATCCTACTCTACTCTAATCTACTCCACTCTTCTCTACACTCCTGTCCTAGTGAACACAGATTTTTAGAGGTCTTTACGTCGATAGAGCATCCCAGCATGGAGCCCCGGCTGAGGGCCTTCTTCATGGTGCTGAAGAGGTTGTCTGGAGCCTTCTTGGTCTCGTAGACCTCGCCCACGCCGCCTGTGAAATCCTCCATGGCCTCCAGAGTGCTGCCGCCCTTCAGAGACTCATAGCTGCCATGCAGTCTAAATGGAAGGGAAAACAGATCCGGATTTAATGGAATAAGAACTAAATACTAAAGTAAAACTCAAAAGGATTTGAATGTAATTGTAATTGGTAAGCAGAGTAGGATCTGACCGATGTGGTTTTGATAACACAGATACTTTTAGACTGAAGTTACTTATAGCTGAGTTATTTTGTGCTGATATTCAATATCTTGCCCAAAATTTATAACAGCATTTAGACCATCATGGACACTAAAACTCTCCACAGACTAATGAAATTATTTTAGTGTCAGCAGCTCTTTAAGGTAGGTGACCCCCCCCCCCCCCCACACACCTATCCAATGGTAGGGAGACTCTGGGAGAAATTACTGACTTTTAAAGAACAAATAATTTACAAAAAATAGATTTATTCATGTAAAGGCAAAAAGAAAATGATTTCCAGAGTGTTCTCGGTAGCTGTGGCCACTATCAGCCTGGTATAACAGATGATGATCCAGAGCAACTGTAAGTGTAACTGTAAAGCTTCAGTTCCCACAATTTGACAGCTAATAAAGAGTAATAGGGTCCGAGGGTGGGAGCCATAGCACCCTGACAATAGATGTAAGAAAACATTGCTGTGTCTCTAAAATGATCTTGTATGAGAGAGAGGTTCGAGGTAAAGAAACCAGAGACAGGTAGAACTGGAAAAGCAAGAGGCCAGATGTAAGTAGAGGAACAGGGTGAGGAAGAGGAGGAGGTGATTTAGTGGGAGAGGAAGGCAAGGGAGAACGGGAGGGGATTCAAGGGGGAGTAGAGGGGAACGTGGCGTAGTTCCCATTTAGCCTTTGTCATTGGATAGGTGAAGTGATCGAAGGGTCGTACTTGGCGTAGGCCTTCTCCAGCAGGGCGCTCCAGAACTCGTTGTTGGAGGCGGAGTGGACCATCACCAGACTGTTCCTCACCGAGGGCAGCCTGTCGTCCACCACCACGTCCAGCCACTTGTTGTGCTGCCAGAACTGAACAAGCAGCAGGGAAAATGAAACTGGAGAGTTCATTTTCAAGATCAACCGAAAATCTATGTAGTTCCACTCACTACAATCATCCAGATCCAACCCAACAGATAGACAGATAGATAGATAGAGAGAGAGAGAGAGAGAGAGAGAGAGAGAGAGAGAGAGAGATAGATAGAGGGGTTTCACATCAGGCTTCAGAGTCAGGCGTCTCAAGCAATACACGATCTCTGGTCAGTTATTTCAGGCTTTCAGCCAATCAGCTGTAAGAGACGGTATACCTGGAAGTGGAAGATGCCAGCATAGCTGTGGTCAAATCTCTGGTCATGGGGGACGACTCTGGCCAAGGTGTCTTTATGGAGGGTCAAGGAGGCGATGGCTGCCAGGAGCCAGCAGTCCCCTGTGATGACAAACAGGGCATTGTGGGTAATGGAGTGAAAGGTGTGAGTAAATGTGATCTAATCAAAGATACAAATAAAAATATTATAAGTTATAAATTGTATAAGTTAAATACAATTCTAAGACTTAGAATATGAATGGTCCACAGTAACTCAATGAGTATAACAAGGCACTAACCCTACCGGGGTTAGGGGTTCCATTCCCTAACCCAACCCTAACCCTAGCTTAGTAGCACTAACGCTGTCTTGGTTAGGGGTTGATTTCTACTTGGACCACCCATGCAAAAGAAGTAATGAGTATGAAGGCAATAAAGTGTTTTGACAGGTCAGTCAGGTACCAACCAAGCTGTCCTTGGCAAATGTCCGTCCGATTAGCATCACCGACGATGAACTTCGGGTTGCTGCAGAGCTCCTGTAGGAGACAGGAAGGACAGATGATGGAACGACAGATCCCCTTAGATCCCCTTCCACTGTTAGACATCACCAATCTGATGTTCAACGCATTCCAGGAGTTATTTTGTGACTAAGTGTTATAACTTACTCTCCCTCAACCTTGCCTCATCTACATCTGCTTCAGTTAGTGATTTCCTGCATTTCCCAGAATTCCTTTCAATATGCCTAGACTTCTTGTTCAGCTGGGTTTTAGGTGTCGGTGGAGAGAGCATTAATGACAGCAATACTAACGGCAAAAGAGTTTCCAGTTGAGAAAATGTGAGATACCATACTCAAAATGTCACCTGTCTGGCTGCATTGCATTCTGGTCCACTGATCAACATGACGTTGTCTACTTTTGGCCAGTTATCCACAAGAATAAGAAAAATAAATGGACCCAGGAATGCGACACACATTGCCAATAGATGTCTTCTACAAGTATGAAAGCATTTTGAGGTGGATTTTTCCTTTGAGCGTCAGAGGAAAGGAACAGGTTCTTTTTTTTTTTGTATCTAGCAAGATTGAGAGGTGAGAAGTGACAACGGTGACTTGGGTAGGTGTGTTCACATTCCAGGCGTGTTAATCGGACCACAATCCCAGTCACAGAAAACACACCACACACAGGCAGCTCAGGTATTCACCCTCAAGGAACGCCCAAGAAAGAAATGTACAGTAATGGTAAGGAGCCTGTGTGGTGAGTTTCCCCAATTGTTCTAGTTCACCTGGCGTCTCAGTGTCACAGACCAGGTGAGTGTTTCAGGGACTGTCGCTGGCTAGGCGGTAGAGATGCTACAAATAAGCAACAATCCTTTCTTATGCTACTTTACGTGTATAACAAGATGCTGGGGCTCAATCGGAGGATTTACCTTCAAGCTCCAAAACAACCTTTGAAAAACTGTGAAATGTTACACAAGGATCCAATAAAGGTTCTAGAAATGTCTCAATCTATCTGATCTGATCTGCAGTCATACACAGTTATGTAGAGGACCTAAATGAAGTAATGCTTGTTTCAAGGATATCGATGCTTCATGTTAGCTAGAGGAGGACCTGAAGCCGAGCACCGAGTGTCTCCAAGTGACTGTCTCTTCTAGCAACCTTGTTCTTCTGACCTGAGGTAAACCTAAAGGCTGGTGTAACTTGAAGGTGTAAAGACCTGTAAAGACCTGTAAAGACCTGTAAACACGTGTAAAGATATGTAAAGACCTGTAAAGACCTGTAAAGATGCTGCTCAACCAACTTTCATTGGCAATTGTCTTCTTTGGCAAAGTTCCCCCGACAATAACCCTAACTCTAACCTTAACTAACTAGTCTTAAGGCTTACTTTGTCAACCACCAAAGAGTGCATTCTACGCATGCCTGCTGAACCGCTGAAGACCGTCCCATATAAACCTGCAGAATTGGAGCCTCAAACATTTACTCCAGATAATACTCGTATGTGTGAGGATAAAACTACAGGATGTGGACGAAGCTGCCCCTGTGCTTAACTCTATTTACAGTGTTTTCTTGCAGAACCGGTTTTGCAATCATGGTTGGCTAAATGCTTATTGTAATGAAACCCATAATAACATCTATTCTTTTACAGTAATAGCGATAATGCATTAATGCGTTTATTTTGTTTTTTTTATTTTTCATTTTCTGCTTCAACTGCTGCTATAGTAACACAAATATCCATCACAGGGTTTCCACAAACTTTCAATGATTTTCATGACCTGTGGGAACCCTGGAGAGACCATCCCAGGTTTGATCCCCCACAACACGTCCTGTCAAAGACCACAACCCCTGATCCCCTGCCTGCTCACTCGTTGTATGCTGCTCTAGATAAGCTAAATGGAAAAGGTACATTTAAGGCACATGTAAAAAAGCCGTCGGGCGTTAGACTGGACATACCCCGGGTCTCTTCCACTCAAACCTGACCGGCATACTCTGGCTGTAGAAGAGAGAGGAGTCGACGGCAAGGAAGTCCGGGTCCTCGAACAGGACGTTTTTCTGCAAGCACTCCTGCCTCAGCTCCTCGAACGACTTCCCATCAGACTGCGTGTTGATGGACTTGAAGGCCTTGGAGGCGCTCCCACCAGACAAGGTAGAATGGAGAGGCATCTTCAGACCGACCTCAGCGCGGTGAGACGGCGATGGAGTGTGTGTTTTGGCGTTGAGAGGCGTTGGCGGTGTGTTGCCTGCTCTGTGTTTGATGGAGGGACAAGCCTGTCAGGTTTGTAGGATAGGTACACACCCTCCAGAGAGAAACTGGTTTTTCCTCCCTTGGCGGTGGACCTCGCCCCTACTCCACTACTTGGTGTCAGAGGAATTAAATTAGCAGATCCCAGACCAGCAGCCTTGAATGGTTGAATGGTCAGAGTAATAATTCTTGATATTTTCAATTTTCATCTAAATCAATGTAACTTTGCTGCTCTCTATCAAATTGATTTGTATTACTGCCTGTTAAGCAATACCAAGCCTTTGTTTGTTTGCTTGTTTCTTTCTTTCTTTGTTTCTTTCTTAAAGGTTGGAGCTGTTCCATTGAGAATGAACTGGGAGACATTAAGGCAGACTGGGAGAGATGGTGAAGGTGAAGGAAACTAGGAGAAATGGTAAAGGAGACTAGGGGAGAAGGTAAAGGAGACTAGGAGAGATAGTAAAGGAGACTTGGAGAGATGGTAAAGGAGACTAGGAGAGATAGTAAAGGAGACTAGGAGAGACACTGATATTTTTGGATTGCTGCCAATAGCTGATCTTTGATTCTGATATTTAATATAATTAAATTTGACCATTTTAATGCCAAACAAGTATTCAGTGTTTCCATGAGAATTTTCTTCTTGTTGGGGTGGAAAAGCCTCTGAAAAGCATTTAGACCATCATGGGACACTTATTTATCCATTAAATGAACACAGAACATTTCCAGAAGGAGGTTTTACACTGTAAACCCTGTTTTTAGGTAGCTGTGGTCCAGGAGGAACCTCCCTCATATCAGAGGTGGGTGATTGGCCAAGATAGTGGCCAATATTCATAAAAGGAAGAAATGGGTAGTTAGTATGAGCAGTGATGACCACCATGGCTGAACAGAGCAAGAGAAGTGTTACTGTGTTAAAATGTGTAATATATCGAGTCGCCACAAGATGACACCAGTGATAATACTCAGCTAGAGCACAGCTAAATAAGGCTGTAGGAGTGTTAGTAGAACCAGAATGCATCAGTGATTTGGTCTGTATTTTCACAGAGCTATATTTTATTTATATAAAAAAATTAATAAATACAATTATTGAAAAGAAATGTCACTGCAATTTTTTTTCCCATCCAAGACACAAATACTAAACAACAAATACTAAATACTAAAAATACTTTTTACTTTTTACTTTTTACTTTTTCTTCTGCTCAAGGCTGGATTACGGACTACGCAAATTTTGATTTGCGCAGATCAACATATCTGCTATATAATCCTGCACAGAATATGTGCATCTCCACATGACAATCATGTGATGCTATGAGCTGCTCGCATCCTGTCACTGGCACAGTGCCCCAGGGCCCCCAGGTGGGTTAATCCGGCCATGCTGCTGCTGGGTCTCTGGAGGATGTAACTAGTTCATAACTATAGCTATATTCTTATTGATATTCTATTTGTCTTTGTTGTATCCAATGATCACGGCGATCATCAAAGTTTATCTTATCTTATTTTATCATAAAGAAAGTGTAAAGGTTAAAAATAAAAAGGTAAAAATGATTGTTGGCATGTGAGTTACCAAATCTCACAGAAAATTCCACGTGAACCATCATTTTTTCAAACTTTTAAAGAACATAAATATAAATATGTTTCCCAAAGTTAGAGACGCATATTTATCAATGAGGATCAATGATCAAGTCACATTCAATGATTTTCTTCCATTTCCAGAATATTTCACGCTTCATTTCATTTGATTTCAAGTAGCATATCCAACTGCAGGTTTAAGGTTTATAAGGCCGGGGGGCAGTTCTGTGAAGTCCTGCCCCTCCTCTCCTTCCAGCCTCCTCCAACCAGCCTGCAGAGCTGTTTAATAGTACGTCCTACCTTTTTCAGTAAACGGTGGGGTTTCAGTCGGGGGGATATTGACAGGTGGACCGTGAACCCCAACTAATCCGGGAAAAAAGGGACTTTTTGCGTTTTCCTCGCCCCTGGGAAGACCATGGCTCTCCGCGGGATCTACCAGGAGTCGTTGTTGGTGCTTTTACTGCAAATCGTCCTAATTTGCTCCGCTCAGGTGAGAGATAACTGGTCCTTCTGCTCCTCCCTGTCTGACGGAAAATCACTATAATACCCCATGATATTCCTATGGTATTCCTATGATGTTCCTATGATATTCCTATAACATTCCTATGACATTCCTATAACATTCCTATGACATTCTTATAATATTCCTATGACATTCCTATAATATTCCTATGATATTCCTATAATATTCCTATGGCATTCCTATGAAATTCCTATGATATTCCTATGACATTCCTATGAAATTCCTATGATATTCCTATGACATTCCTATGATATTCCTATAATATTCCTATAATATTCCTATAGGGTCTTTGTGGTACTCAGTACCTTATTGTAATTAATGGTATTTTTTATCTCCTATGACTTAGAATTTTCTCATAGGAGAGAGTTGATTGTGTCTGTGTTGCTCAATAGTAAGTTCATAGTTGTCTTATAATACTTTATGGTATTGTTTTATCTCCTGTGGTATCATATTGGATTTTAGTAGCTGCATGATATTTTAAGTTTATCTTTGATACCCTGCTGAAATGTATCATAGGAGTCCTATAGCATCACATCACATTATTTTTGTATTTTTCTCATCAAATAAGGATGATATTCAAGCTGATTGACAGCAGGGTGTCCCCAGTATGTATTGTCAACAAGGAAAACATAAACATATATACTTTCTATGATACCACCGCAAAAAATAAATGTATTACAACACAGTTATTACATCTGTCCCTCTATTGCTTTGTGTCATCTTTTTCATGAAGTTGAACCAAAAAAAAAAACGGTGTCCCAGCATCCTAGTGTGGACATGTGGTAGCAATAAGGTTAAAACAACAACAGGATAATGGGACACTGTAGTTTTAACTCCAAGACCTTTCCTCTCACAACACGACTGGACCCACACAATGGGACTCTGTGTGAGCCGCCCTTCGCGCCACCAGCGACCGTGATGTGGAGATGAATTTCAGAGGAAAACGGTGAAAATGATTTTTTGTGTTGTTGTGCAGAGGGGCCTGGTCGGTCCCAGAGGTCCCCCGGGGCCCCCTGGAGTATCCGGCGTGGCCGGAGTGGACGGCATCGATGTGAGTCTTCTTTCTCATGTGTATAATTCCAGTTCTCAGATATGTGGCGTGGTTGGGCGTCACCTCATTGGCTGTTTTAAGCAGCTCCAAATGAAAGGCGAAGGTCAGCGGTAGTCAGTTTACTGCTGGTTTGAATTTTACAACTGAAATATCTCAGTTTTCAAAATGTTGTTACACTTTCAAAATCACACCATTTATATTTCTCTATTTCTATTTACCCCCTTCAGCTTCTTTTAACATCCACCGGCCTTTCCAGTGTTAATGACAGAGCGCTTCTTTAACTGAATTGACCCTTAACCCTGACATGTATGACCGTTAATAAGAACAACTTCACATGAACGTGTTCTTCATGTGTCCTCAGGGCGACAGAGGAGTGGATTCCACCGTCGACGGCGGACCTGTGAGTGTTTATTTCTTCTTTCAGGAACAGAAACTAAGTGCTCGCTAAGGGGCTAGCTAACACAAATGGCCCCTCTGATTCCAGGGCCTCGATGGCGACAACGGCAAAGATGGATCTCCTGGAGCGGCAGGCCTTCCAGGTGCAGACGTAAGTTCACCAACACAGTTAGCAGGGTGGGAAACGTTCACCGCCGGTCTCTTCTCTATTCTTAAACACTATTTGGTTGGAGAAAGAGCCAAACTTTCAGAATCCACCCGCCACTTGATCTGATGAGTAGATTCAGGTTGAGCCCTCCATCATTCAACTCAGATAAGAGGATGTATTGAAAACATCTGAGCCTGCTGCTGTGTGAGCAGTTTGTCTTGGCCCCAGAGCAAAAGTGTTGGGGGGGGGGGGGGGGGGGGGGAGAAAAGAAAAGTCCCTTGAAAAAAAATTGAAGCTCTTGAATACATCAATCTGGCTATTTAGGGGAGAGAGTAGCGAGCCTCGAGTCGCTTCCTGCCAGAAACAGAGGTCTTTTTGTGTGAGGCAGGGGTGTGCAGGGGGATCGGCTGCCCGGCGACGGCTGACAGGAAAGAACTGTATGCTGGGAAAGGCGGCGCAAAATGGCCTCAGTGTGTTTGCTGTCCGCTGTGGTGGCGGTGCAGACTGGCATGTCCAACCAGTTAGCAGCTGCTGAAACGCTGGGAGGGGAGACGTGATGTGGATTTATTAAACTAGACAGATACAGGACATATGCATTGGGTGGACTCTTCTACCCAAGATGCCTTACAACTCCATGACTGCACATGTTTCTTGTGGAAATGGACCCACTAGTCTTGGCAGTGGTAATGCCATGTTGAGCTACACTGGGCTGATTCCTGATCTGTGTTAAAAATCCCTAAAACACATTAGTACTGTTAAAGAACAGCTAGTTGTCTGATGTATTTTTGTTCCTCCAGTCGTAGACGACGTGACGTCACGTTGAGATATTTCCAGTTTGATATCAGAAAATGTTTCATGATCTAAACCATCAACGGTACCCGTCAGGTTTTGGTGTCAGCCAATCAGAATCAAAGAGCAAGGGCTTCTTTCTAGACCGACGATCAACAATCATACAGGAGAAATCCATCAGAGGAGAGAGAGAGACCAATTTCTACACCGACAGTAGATAGACCAGAATGCAATGCAGTAGCCGAGATAGACCAGAATGCAGTGCAGTAGCCGAGATAGACCAGAATGCAATGCAGTAGCCGAGATAGACCAGAATGCAATGACAAGACATATTGTGCTTTGTGTAAGGTGTGCAGGCATTCTGGGAAATGTAGGGAAATAATAATAATAATAATAATAATAATAATAATAATACTTTATCAATACATTCTGTTGCACCAAGCTTTAAACCTAGTTTTGGCAAGATTAAATTTAAACCTTTTAAATTTCTGTTTAGTTTTTCATTTGAATCTAGATTAATTTTATTGGTATTGCTTATTTTTTATTTTTATTGCTATTTTTTGTTATTGTCAAAACACAAAAATCTTTGATTTGTTACTTTTTTTGTTCGCAATCACTCTAACCCTGGTTAAAACTACATGTCCACTTTAAGTGGACATCCTCAGATGTGCTCTATAACATTGATTAGTTATTGGCATCAGTATTCGACTTCTAAATCCTCTTCTAAATATGATGGGCTTAGATAGTGTACCGTGTTGTGGCCAGGTTAGGGATAAGAGATGCAGAGTACATGCATGGCCCAGGTGTGTACAAAGTGTTTTTGACAGTAACAATGCCACCTATAAGCAAAAAGAACAAAACTACGTTAGGCAATTTTACAAATTGGAGGCTCCAAGTGGCAGTGAGAGGTAACTGCTCAAAACTTCAAGACCCCCAAATCCTGCAAGGTGACGTCAGTAAACAGCACAGCACGCTCGTATTAACCAACATGGCCGCTCAGTGATGCTTCATACCAGAGGAAACCAAAGGGAGGAGAGAGTATTTTAGTCTATTTCATTTGGACACATGGGTGAATCTAATGTCTCAGCTCTTCTCTGTTGCAGCCCCACTGTTTGAAACAGTTATTACACAACCAAAGCTGGAAACCAGAGAACCAGAACTAACTTGTGATGTCATACTGATGTGAAACTGTGATGTCATACTGGACCCATAGACAATGAACAGGAGGCTGATACTGTGGGGCTGTCATATGTTTGTTTACATCAAAATGAAGTTAATATTTAAGCGGTGCTATCATGATCATGATCCTTTCCTCCTTCACCACGATACTAATAAACTCACCTTCATTTCCAACTCATCTAATTCATTCTCTGTGCAGCTCTGCTGATTTTACATCAGTGGAAAATGACCTAATCATCATTCAAATTTACAAATCAATACCACATTATCACTAATGTATGGAATCACTTCGTCAGAATCATTTAATAACTTACTGTAAGGTACATATACTGTATAGGAATAAAGAACCTTTGGATATTTTGTCACATAGAAGTGTTTTTTGTTTGTTTTCTTTATCGACGTAAACAATAAGATGTTTTTCTCTCATCAGTATGCTCTAGAAATACTTCAAAAAACTGAAAAATGTTTGTGCCAAGAAAGCTCACTGTTTATTTCTAATGAACTAATGAAACAATGAAACAAAACCTGTTGATGTTGATGAAGGATGTTTTTTGTCTTCTCTGTAGGGACCCGTTGGACCTACTGGAGATCCAGGCCCAGTTGGCCCAACGGGGCCAAAGGTAAGTTTAATATCTCCCCGGTCTTTATTGTGATTCTGTTGAGATGTCAGTGCTGATTCTCAAACTCAGAGCTACCGGTGTCCTCTGAAACAAACGTGTATTGTTCCTTAGACAAATCTGGAGTGACTGTGGGAAATTAAAGCACTTTTAAAATGTACTTAAAACTATAAAATGTAGTTCCTGCTCTGGTAGACCATTTATCCCCACTGCAATGAGAATAGTGGATTTGTATAAGAACGTTCTTCTCTGTATTGCCTCACCTTCTGGTCCTATCAACTCTCACTTTTCTAGACACTAGTTTGTATAGTACAGTGTATATTACAGTGATTTGTTGTGTGTTGTCTGCATCCCAGATTTCTCTCACAGGACAGTAAAATTGAATTAAAGAGATCACATTACTTTTCTTATTGATTTCCAGGGTGAAACTGGAGCCCCTGGACCCGCTGGGGAGATTGTAAGTGACAGATATCCTGATTTAACACAACATTCACCTTCGGGGCACTGAAAGACCCTTACTGTACCTTTGTTTGTGTTCCTACCCAGAACCATTATTACTATTATATAATAATATAAATGTATGATTTATGTCTCAATAATAACCTTATTAGAAAAACAAGTGAAGATTCTGCACAGAATTGTGGGAGTTGTGTAGCTAAGATATGAAGATTCATAGTTAAAGAGGCATCAAGTATCAAGTATCTATGACCTTCATCGACCTCTATAGGCCACTAGTAGGAATTGCAACAACAGGAGTGTCTAGAAATGTTTTTCTACCAAATTCAAGTCATTGAGTCATGGATATTGATCAACCCAATCAACCCCCACAGATATATTGTTGTCATTATGTGCTTATTCCTTATTGGTTCTTTAAAGTTACAATTTCACAATAATAGAACTTTTACTGCCTTTTATTAATTAGAAAATGCGATCTAAATTGCATCATCATTACAACATGTCCACTAGTCCTGAGACATATCAAATAATAAACATGGCTCCATAATCTTGCCTCTCCACTCCCAAACTCACTTTCTTTTTCTTGCATTTATTTTCATTCTCATTGTTTTTCTTTCTTAATTTTGATTTTTAAAACCACCAAATACAAACTAATCAGTTTGACACTTTCAAGCCTTTTCCATGATCTCTGTCCTGTCTCCCACAGGGTGTCGGACCTGACGGGCTCGATGTGAGTACTTCCCATATTCCAGGCACTCACTAATATGCTTTTTTTCCTCTTCATAAGTGTACCATTGGGTCACATACTGGTATAGTATGCTTTCCCATTGTGTTTTGATCACAGTTGGTTTGGTTTGGGTATGAGGGAACGTGTCGGTAAGGCTCGTTAACACACTCGGTACCGGTCCACTGTCAAAGCTGCTGACAGGTTACATGCTGGTTTCTGTCTGCTGTTGTCCCATACAAACAGGGACTATACCTGCTATACTGTTTATATATATATATATACACATATAGAGTTATTATTATTATCATTATAAAACAAAATGCTAGCGATATTGTACGGTAACCATAGTAACCACTGCTACTGATACTGTACCACCTGTAGGCCCAGTGCATGTGCAGAACAGTACTAGTGTAATGGAAGAACGTCATGTTATCAGTGGGATGTTAACAGGATGTGGTGCTGTGTGTTGACAGGGTCTTCCTGGTACAGATGGGTTACCGGGGGAGCTGGGTAAAGTTGGACCCCTTGTGAGTATGATCATCATCAGTGGATGTCAGTTCCACCAGGCTTTTAGTTACAAGTCGAATTACTCACTTCAACATTAATGGATCCAAAAGATAAAACCATTGCATAAAGTATATTGATGATGCTAGCTGTTGGCACTGTACAGAGTACTAAGCTGATGTATCTTCTTGTCAATGTATTACCTATCTGTTACAGGGAGCAAGAGGCAGGAGAGGTTCAGTTGGTCTTCCTGGTCCTGCTGGGCTCAGGGTAAACACACTATCACTATATAATACAACTTCTGTCTGTATTGGTGTTTATCACTATCAGGGCTGATGAAGGGACCTCTGCACCCCAAACGAAGGTTGCCGCCATATTGATTGTGGGCGCTGTGCTACCGTACTGCCTGGTCTTCCCTAAGCAGCACTCCTTACACTCAGTTAGATGCATTGGGATTGGGCAGCGTTGTTAGAGACCCAGAATTCCTAGCAGCGCCCCTGAAACCATGGGTGTTATTGTCAGCAGAACAGAAACACTATTACACCTACATATACGTATACACAACAGGTACACAAGCTGCAGGTTACTGAAATTCAATCAAGCTCACCTGCTTTCTGTTCCCCCAGGGTCCTCCAGGCGTGTATGAAGGCGAAGACCTGGTAAGTTTGATCCAAAAGTAGCTCTGTGACATCCAGTAAAACCAGGCTTCCTCAAGCAATCTATACAATTCACTTAGAAACTGGAATTAATCCAGCAGGCTGCAAAAAGGCCATGATACTACAGTCCTCTGTAGTATTTCTAACAAAGGAACGTCCTTCAGTCGATAATGCATGTGAATGTCTGACACAGAGAGAGCAAGAAACATGCCAGCTAGCTCCCATGTTACCACAACAGTTAGCATAGTGTTTCGTTTTGTGTTTCATGGGAATTATAAGCACAGTTGGAAAGCATCTTGACCCAATCTGGAAGACTTCTTATAGTCTTGGATTTTATTAAAATGTTAGCTAAAGCGAGTTAGCTTACAACTTCATATTTCAGTCACTCAACATTTCCAGTTGAAAAGCGTCCGGTCTTCAGTTTGCTAAAACGTTAGCATTGAAATGTCTTGCAGATTAACACTAGAGGCGAGCTAAGAGAGTTAGAACGAGTTAGGCAAGAGTTAGCGTGTCAGGACCGGTCAGAATACACACTAACCAGCTCATGGAGTCACTGCCAGTGGAGCCCCCTAGTGGCAGTGCTCTTCCATGACCTCAAATAGGCTGATGTGTTTTTCAGTGTCCCAACTCCTGCCCTGCTGGCCTGTCTGGACATTCTGGTCTCCCCGGCATGAAAGTGAGTAAAAAACACAGTTGATAGTGTTTTCCAACAGTGACTGGTACGCAATTAGGACTTTCTGTATGTCGGTATTCTTTATGTCTTTATTGTTATCTGAATGCACTTTGTCGCTCAGTGAAGTTCTTTGTTATGAGCCTGTTTTGTTTCGCTTTCTAGCTACATTTAACTTGTTTCCTGTCTCTAGGGACACAAAGGGGCTAAGGGTGAATCTGGTGAGCCTGGAAAACAAGGACACAAGGTAACATCTTCCCTTTCCTCCCTTCCATCACATAACATACTGTACATCCTCTATGTCCATTCCCACAACACATATCATGCAAACAAACTCCCGCACACTCTCACTTCGTTTCTGTTTTTTCTCAATAAAAAGGTTTAATTGCATGTAAGAGACAGTGTGCAAGACTTTCTGCACACGTTTTGTAGGCTAGCTAGTCTCCTCCTACATCCTCCTAGTGTCTAAAACATGTATGGACTTCCAGATGACTAACAGCTGACTTCCCTCTTAGGGAGAGGAAGGCGAACAAGGATTGATGGGTGAAGTCGGAGCTCAAGGACTACCAGTAACCACCATTTTCTCTCATGTGCTGTTATCGTCAAAATTTCCTCCTCCGAGTTCAAACATATTGACATGGGATGCGTTTCTCTCCCTTCCTCTATCCGCTGAGTAATTTTAGGGCCCAGGTGGACCAAGAGGCCTCACAGGAATAATGGGTCCCTTAGGTGACAGGGTAAGTGGGTTAAAGTTCCACTGTAGTCCTTGATGGAAGATATATCTATATGCCAAATTGTCTTAATCACAGTGAAATATCCATTGTTTGAAAAACTATTAAAATTTGACAGACTGGATCATTTCTATTGTAGAGATATTGAATGATAACTATTACATAACTATTACCTCAAACAACTTCCTGTCTGCCCAAAATAGGGACCTCGTGGAAAGCCGGGTGATGTGGGTCCTCAGGGAATCCAGGGTCACCCAGTAAGTGTCTGTGCACATTGCGTTGTGTTACCGTGACACCTGTTGACCTCTCTGTGTTGTTCAAACCAACCCTGCTTTAAACAGATTCCCTTTTTCAGGGCGATTCGGGCCAAAGGGGAGCGGTAGGCGAGACCGGGCCAAAGGGACTACAAGTAAGTTCTTAAAGGGGAAATCCACCCAAACTATTGATGTACCTTGTGTTTCTGTGTCCAGTCTGTTGTTTGGTCTGTTTGTCTTATTATTGGCATTTGTTCCTCATACTCCTACTTTCAACGCATCGTGGTGCTTTGTCTATTAAAAAGTGTGTTAAGAACAAAATGTATCATTTTTATTATAAATATTAGAATTATTATTGTTTGATTGTTTGATTGATTGTTTTATAGGGTTCTCGAGGTCCAGCTGGCATCAGGGGAGTACCAGGGCCAAAAGGAGATCCTGTGAGTGCTTCTCCATGTTGTTACACCCAGAATCAATCAGTCTGTCTGTCTGTCAATCTCCCTTCCTTCCATCCTTCCTTCCTTCCTTCCTTTCCTTCCTTCCTCAGTAGTTAGTTCTGTCACTCTCTGTATTTTTTAACGAATGGTGAAATCTCTGGTCCACAGGGCCTTCCTGGTCCGGACGGCCGTGAAGGAATACCAGGGCTGCCAGGAACCAAGGTACCTTTCTACCCACCGGTCAACGTATTGGGAAAGGATGTGAAAATATTTGACGGTAGCCTAAAAGCTGTGAGATGTGAGCTTGTCGTTGGAAAGTCACCAGTTTGAAGCTGGAGGAGATGGATCAGTAGAAGTTGGAGTTGCTCAGTGGCCACCAGTAGAAGACTGTGGTTGTACTGGGCAGCTCCCAGTTCTGAATGTGACACTGCTGGAAAATGTTCATTAAAACCCGGAATAAATAAAGGTTAAAAAACATTTAACGTTCAACTATTAAAAGTTTGACCTTTCAGTTGTTTCTGTGACTATCCAGGGTATTCCAGGGAAAAATGGAGCTCCAGGTGACGCTGGCCTTCAAGGACTTCCTGTAAGCATGACCTCTGACCCCCCAAACGTCTCTGATTCTTCATCAACGGCGTGAAATGTGCCTTTTTGACCCTGGTTGTTGGTTTTTGATGTGACTGTCTTCTTCATGTAGGGCTTGCCAGGTGCTTATGGGCCGAAAGGTGTCAGTGGTGTAAAGGTATGGTTCAAATTTGTGTAATAAACGTATTAATACAATATTACTGCAACTAACATATTTGTATAGTACTTTTCTTAACAAGATTAAGTAAAACATGGACACTGTAAGATGACGATCCATTTTCCTCTCTTCGTTTCCAGGGTAGCAGTGGAGATCCAGGAGTTGTGGGACTGATGGGGTCTTCAGGGAAATCCGTAAGTTTGAAGTTGAAACACATCCATCGTGTTTGATTACAGTAAATATCTGTTGATTTAAATGGAAAAGAAAGAGCCTCAGAGAATGAGTGTGAAAAAGCAAATCGCTGAGGTTGAAATAAAGAACACTACCTGCAAAATGAATAAACTTTTCAGGAAGAAAAGAATGACATCCGTATAGTTTGGGGACTTCAATTGGTTTCAGGTGTCATGAAACTCACTCAACACAGAAATTATCTTGTACACGTTAAGTTCAAGTAATACAAATAAAAACACCAAAATTGCAGTTGATGCTGAGCCTCTCTTTCCAGGGGGAGCGTGGTGAGCAGGGAGAAGTCGGACCTGGTGGACCGAGAGGAGGACCAGTGAGTACGATACCTTGATAGCCACGCCCAGCTCACCGCTGACCACGCCCACCTGACACACCCACAGTAACAGGCAAACAGGGAATTTGGGCAAGAACACACTGAGTCACAGACAGATACAGACTGATAATGTTTGTTTTTTATTGATTTATTGTCATTTTACGGTACAAAGGTTGCATATTGTAGCTTTAAACAGCCATGGAAACATCCCATCTGTGTAACAAAGTCTTCAGGTCTTCAGATCTTCACTTCTTTGTGCCCTTGAAACCCGGGCAAAGTTTCACATGAAAACAGAGTGAAGAACATCTTTGTCATTTGGTCCTTTGTTTCCAAGGCTGATTACATGAACTGAACAAGAGGATTAGCAAGATCAGCATAATAACTGCAATATTGTCACAGGCTGTAACTTGACATTTTTACTACATTTCAGTTATTACATTATCAGTTGCTATAGTGCATCATAAACAACCACATATAATACATTTAATAATAATAATTTCACATTTATATTTGACAGTCAGATCCATCTAGGATTGCACATGAAGCATGATTCATAGAAACGAAGGGAACTGAATTTGCACTCTGATAAATGACTTCCTCTGTGGAGTTTACATTTGTTCTCTTTATTTTCAGGGTGAGCGAGGAGTGAGGGGGCCTGGTGGGCCTCCTGGAGCACCAGGACCCAGGGTAAGGCAACTGGGAAAAGTCCACATATTGTAAAGGAAAATCTGAGGTATCAATCATCATCATCCCAGTTTAATAAGGGAGCGTCACATTAGATTCTGTGAATTAACAAATGTTGACGCATCAAGTAAATTCGACTGTAGCAGTGCAACATCATAGAATCACACAGGAAGCAGTATACATGTGGTAGGTAGGGTTGGCAGGAGAGTTCGGTTTCACAAAAGCATCTTCAGACTGATAAGTTTATTTTTTCGCTTGTAATGGAATGAAGATGAACTTGGTCCAAGATGCTTTAAGGAAAAACCTCCTCAGCTGTAAAGAGTTGGAAGAAGAGACAGATGCTGTAGACCAGAGTCAAACAGTATCAATAATGAATCAACCTGCATGGAGCACCAGAGTGGTGGGCTTTACTGCATCAGGACAGTTCAGATGGTTTCAGGTACTTTGTCAGTCACTGGAGAATATGCTAGATTGACTTTCAAATACTTTCAAGTGATTGGCTAAACTTTCTGGTCTACCCTCCTGGCACTCCTAGCAGGTTAAAACAACACAGAATACTGTTTGATACTGCTTGACTCAGGTCTGGTCCACAGGAACGTCTCGGGGATAAAAATTGGAACCCAATTTGGCTTGATCAGAAAGGATGTGGGCTGAGTACGGAACCCTGTGGTGCCCCAACCTCAATTAGATTGCATGGTTACCTCTCCATATCACTGGCTGAAAGAAACACTTGAAATTAGATGGAAATTATTATGGTTTACTATCTTGGATAATCATCAGCATGACAAGAAGGCTTTGATTCTTGACACAGCGAGTAACAATATCAGAGAAAATAAGATTAAAACAATCCGAGAGGAAAAGTGACCTAAGATACTCCAAGACCTCCACGAAGCCAAGATGGACTTGTCTACTTTCTGCAAAGACCGTCTAAGTCTAACTGCTGGGAAATATGGGGTTGTATAGGAAATGGTTAAGGGTGAAAACATCAGCAAGCCAACCTACTGTTCTAATAAAAGTTGAGAGGATTACAACAGGATTATGATAATACTGTTATGGGAAATGATGAAAAGACATTTTGATCATACTGAGTTGAATCAGGGCGGAAAGATTAAAAATGGTGCAACCTTTGAAAAATGTAATCTCCTAGATTGTACTGACACGTGGACCCATTCCCTGCCCTGCGGTACTCCATCTCAACAACACATGCATTACAAGCTATACAAGCTATTCTGCTCAGCTCCAGCCTGTTCTGTGCTACTGCATACCTCGGCTCTGTTAAATGAAGAGATCCTTTCCCTGCGATTAGTGTTCATAAATACTGCCTCCCATCCTGTACGTATTATTCCACACGAGGTTCATTCACCAAGATAAACCTTGTATCTTGCTCGAACATCCACTGCTGTAAAGTGGAGCCATATTAAGAGTGGCAGGTCTTTATAAACCTCTGGCCTGCAGTTAATTCAGTAATCCACCGGTGAGCAGGCATGAATGGCCTCTTGTTACAGCAGTCCAAGGGCTCAGGGGTATTTCTCTAGTTCAGGGGGGATTCGGGGCAGGAAAAGAAGCTGAGAAGCCCTGAAAGAGCCCTCTGTTCCCCAGGAATGCCTGAAACCAGCCGGCCCACAGTAGTCCACAATCACACCCCCAGAAACCTCTGAGGGCGGGGGGGTCCCCAGATCCCTCCAGCTCCCTTTAGACAGTATGAGGCTGGAAAGAGTGTTTTTTCTGGAGCTGTGGTCAGGTAAAGGTGGGGGTAGTAGCTCAGCTCCACACAGTCCATCTAGTGTTTTGATTCTCCGAACGTGTGTATGTGTGTGCGCTCTTTGTGTGTATATTTATTTCTGTGTGTGTGTGTGTGTGTGTGTGTGTGTGTGTGTTTTCACAGGGAAGCAGAGGGGATCTGGGCCTGCCAGGACTTCCTGGCCCTGCTGGTTATTTTGGCCAGAAGGGAGATAGGGTGAGAGTCATAAACACACAGGTTAACCTTAAGAGTCGGGTTCAATTGATATATTGGTTTGGCCTTGTATTACATATCGGATATCAGCCGGTCAATGCCGATATGATGGAGGTTCCTCCCAGACCACAGCTACATAAAACCTGCTGTGAAATTTTATTTTGTACAATTATGTTATTTATTGTTCATTGAAGATGAATTATTCATTTAAAGGTCAATTTTCTTTGGCATGAAAATGGTCAAATTTAAAGATACTGAATATTGGCCCAAAATATCGGTGACAGTCTAACAATATCAGCATCGGCCTTCAATAACCCTTATTGGTCAAACCTCTATTTAGGAGCACAATGGGTCTCACACAGTCATCTCAGATAATTCAGTGATGCTTATGATAAAAACTAAGCCAAAGTTACAATTTGTCAATTTTTCATTGATTTCCTCCAGAAGCTTCTACTAAATGATGTCATTACCCGAGGTGTGGATGCTCAATGTCAAGAGATATTTTTAAAGCAGCATCAAAGCAGGCGTCGATGTCCCAGCGTGAGATAATGTTGTTTCTGTTCTCTCCTCCCAGGGTGCAGTCGGCCTCGATGGTCCACAGGGAGAACAAGTATGTGATAAAAGATGTAACATTACAAACAAGTCAAAAATAGACTGATAGACTGAGAGAGCTTTGATGTGAAGTGGCGTTCCCTGCCAAACATCTGTCATGTCTCCTTGTTTCAGGGATCTGCAGGTGCTGAGGGAACACCAGGAGAGGGAGGAGATCTGGTGAGTGACCGACTACTGAAATATCTGCTGTTCACTCCTTGTCACTATTTGTGTATTGAGGGACTAAATCATGAAGGTATGACCACTAGGGTCCCTATGCATTCTGGGAAGTCTGGAAAAGTAAGGGAATCATTTGATAGTCTGCAGCTCTTTAACAGTTTAGCTTCACAAAATAAGGAAAATATGGGAAAACTGTTTGATTCAGCCCTGTGTGTCTGACTACACTTCATATAACTGCAGACCCACCGTCCCTTCACATGTTATATGTGTTGTTGTGAAGCAACAGAGTGATATGGCCTAGTTGACAGGCACTCAGCAGCACCAATCAAGATCTAGAATCTAGTTAAGATATTAAGATCTGGAAAAAATCTGGAATTATGAAATGGAAAATGTGTAGGAACCGTGACCTTCTTTATAATCTAAAGACTCCTTTCTTATCAGCTTATTACCTCTACTCTGTTGCACGCTCACTGTTTTTATTAACCTGGATGTAAGACTGAGTTTGTCATGTATTGTTGTTATTGTTATTGACCCATCTTTTCCCTTCCAGGGTGATCAAGGTGAACCAGGAGAGAAAGGAACGGTATGTTCATCTTAAAAGAGCCTCGCTGCCCTTTCACATCATCTCACATGGTACATTTACAGAAGGTCAGAGAAATATGACGTTCAACCGTTGGTAGAGTAGATCTGGGAGAGTCCTCTCTCAGAGTCCTTTAAGTGCCGATCAGAAAACTCCAGGCAGACTGTCACATGACTTTTACTCAGGAGACCATAAGAGGTCTATGGAGAGTTCCTTGGACTGGTTTGGTTTTTGCTCTGACATGCTCTGTGACCCGTGGGACCTCATTCATGGCAAAAAAACAACAACATTTTAAATTAAGTCTATCACAGAAGATTGTGGGAAAAGTGAAGTGGTCTGAATACATTTGTATCTACAGCCCATGTTGCATCACTGTAGAGTGAGCCAGTAATCCAACAATAAATACACAACAATAGATAGACAACTCAGTACTAGTTTGGATCCCATTAACCTGCAAAGCTAAGTATGGCCTTTTCTGAAAATGTATTTGAAAACTCATGAGCTAGGGCTTCCTGGTGGCTCAGGTGGCTGATACCATACCATGTAACTGCAACGTCTTGGGTTTGGACGCATGTCATCTCCCTCTCTCCCAATCTTTCTCCCTCTCTTTCCACTTTAAACTGTCTCATAAAGGCAAAAAGTACCAAATAAAAGTGTTTGTTTGGAATAAAAAAGAATAACTGGGTAGGTAGAAAAGAGCGCCACCTACAGAAGCACCATCAACAGAAAATCCAAGGAAAAATCTACAATCTACAAGTGGGAATCTAGAAGTGTGTCCCTAGTGGTGTATGTTTACCTATTCTACGTGTTTTCCACTTAGCCCCACCTCTGCACCAATCATGTATCCTATCGATCGTCCAATCAGTGTAACCCAATCACCTAAGTTTTACTGGCTGGCTGCCATTGCCTGGTGTGTTGTTGCTTCCAGACCGGCCCACCGGGAGAGACGGGAAACAAAGGCCCTGAAGGCAGCCGAGGTCAGTCGGGGAAAGAAGGCGAGTCAGGCCGGCTCGGACCACGTGGCATGCAGGGCGACAGGGGGGTACCAGGCCTGCCGGGCACACAGGGGACCAGGGTAAGACATGTTAACCCTGAACTAAGCACCTCAGATAAGAAAAGACTTGTTAACTGGCAGTCTGAGATAGGCAGGTTAACAATTAGACTGATGTATTAGTTTGCTCAGGAAACTCCGATGGCAATGTTGCACATGAGAGTTGCCCGAAAAGTTGTCAGTTTAGACCTAGACGCTATAAACCATTTAGACGATAATCGATTGCTCAGCCGGATCAATATCTACCAATCTTTGTTTCAACAGGGAAAATCACCATCAGATACACACATCAAACAAGTTTGCATGAGGGTAATGCAAGGTAAGTGTTGGTCATCTTCATATTAAACTAATTCACTTGATATTTTTCTTTAGTTTTTACCCTTAACAGCAATAAACATTTCATTAGTTTGGCAATAAAACTCAGATCTACCACAGTAGATCACTAGGATTTATCCAGTCACATGCAAAGTCTGCCAAGATGGGAAGAAAACAAGTAAGCGAGAGAAAATCCAGATTGCTACCTGGCCAAGCTGCAAAGCCAGAACTCGTCTTCATTTTCACCTAAAAAGCTGAACCTGAACCGGAACCTCAACCTACCGGAGACCCTGTGCCTAACCCAAACCACATGCAGCTGCAAAACATTTTTTTTTAGGATTTATTTTGAAGCAATTTTTGACTTTGTGATCCAGCCAGAAAGTGAAAACCAACATGGATGTGGTTGGCCAGCCCTTCTAACGTTTCTCCTCAGCAATTTCCTTACTTAGAACTTCTCTATCATACGTGATCATTCTAATGACGCTTGTTCCATCTATTGTTAAGACACTGTTGGTGATCTGGTGATTTATTATACTGATGCACTCATTGGAAGTCATCTAAATTCCTAAAATGTAAACTTAAAAAATGTCTTCCTGTGTCACAGAGCAGCTGGCCCAGCTAGCAGCCAGCCTGAGCAGGCCTGAGTCGGGCATCGCTGGGCTACCAGGGCCCCCTGGCCTGCCTGGCCCTCCAGGCCCCTCCGGAGAGAACGGTTTCCCCGGACACAGCGGAGCAAGAGGCCTGCCCGGTCTGAAGGGACCACCTGGGCTGATCGGTCGCAAAGGAACCAAAGGTGAGATTCGGATTAGAAGTTCATGCCATGCTGTTTGTTGTTGTCTCCAAGTCCTCATGTGTCCGTCCAGGTTATGTTGTGCTTCTTTACTGTCTCTATTACTGTATTTATTATGTTTCTGTTGCCTTCTATAAACTGCTATCCATCTTGTCTTTTCTCTGTTTTGTTTTGTTTTGTAATTTTTCTCCTTTTCCCCCATCAAGACGCCTCAGGTTCCCTTGTGTATGTGTGTATATGTATAAAGCTCTTTTCCAAAGTTCACAATAATACAGTAAAGCAGCAACACAAAACAAAACAAAAATATGAAGACAATGATGTCTGGTGTTGTTGGAGCAGTTTGGGGCTCAGATGAATCTGCTGGGTAGGCCCAAATAAATTCAAATAAAACTCTTCACCAAAGTCACCAAATTCTATCTAATTCGAATCTAATTTCTTTCTAATTTCAAAATCTGAAAACTGCAAACATCTGTGAATCTATAAATCTGTAAATATTCAACATTGAAGTAGGAAGTCTGTATTTAATCCTCAGGTTTGGTCTGAACTTCAGCTAATTATAGTAACTTTAAATATGTAAATCTACATGATAATAATAATATTTATTCTTCTCTGCAGGTGACACAGGTGACATAGGCGAACGAGGACCCACGGCGAGAGGACTTAAAGGAGCACCGGGTGCCCCTGGTCTACCAGGTAAATGATAATAACTGGGTAGTTAGCATGAGCAGCGACAGTAAGACGGGTGGATTTTCACATAAAACAACTAGTGCAGCTTTAACTATCCAATAGTTAAAAAACAGATAATTACATCCTTTAAAACATTACTATTATCAAAACAAAGGATTCAGCCTCTTGCTCAAGGGCACTTCAGCCAGGCAGGGTGGAGCACTCAGAGTCAAGGGGCATTCAGGGTCAAGGGGTTTTCGGGGGAAAGGAGCACTCAGGGTCAAGCAGTACTCAGGGTCAAGCAGCATTCAGGGTCAAGGAGCATTCAGGGTCAAGGGGCATTCAGGGTCAAGCAGTACTCAGGGTCAAGCAGCATTCAGGGTCAAGGAGCATTCAGGGTCAAGGGGCATTCAGGGTCAAGGAGCACTCAGGGTCAAGCAGTACTCAGGGTCAAGGAGCATTCAGGGTCAAGGAGCACTCAGGGTCAAGGAGCACTCAGGGTCAAGGGGCATTCAGGGTCAAGGAGCTTTCAGGGTCAAGGAGCATTCAGGGTCAAGGGGCATTCAGGGTCAAGACGCATTCAGGGTGAAGGAGCACTCAGGGTCAAGGGGCATTCAGGGTCAAGGGGCATTCAGGGTCAAGGAGCATTCAGGGTGAAGGAGCATTCATGGTCAAGGAGCATTCAGGGTCAAGGGGCACTCAGGGTCAAGGAGCACTCAGGGTCAAGGAGCACTCAGGGTCAAGGGCCATTCAGGGTCAAGGAGCTTTCAGGGTCAAGGCAGCATTCAGGGTCAAGCAGTACACAGGGTCAAGGAGCATTCAGGGTCAAGGGGCATTCAGGGTCAAGGAGCATTCAGGGTCAAGGCGCATTCAGGGTGAAGGAGCATTCATGGTCAAGCAGTACACAGGGTCAAGGAGCATTCAGGGTCAAGGCGCATTCAGGGTCAAGGAGCATTCAGGGTCAAGGAGCATTCAGGGTCAAGGGGCATTCAGGGTCAAGGAGCATTCAGGGTCAAGGCGCATTCAGGGTGAAGGAGCATTCATGGTGCAAGGAGCATTCAGGGTCAAGGGGCACTCAGGGTCAAGGAGCACTCAGGGTCAAGGGGCATTCAGGGTCAAGGGAGCATTCAGGGTCAAGGAGCATTCAGGGTCAAGCAGTACTCAGGGTCAAGGGGCATTCAGGGTCAAGGAGCACTCAGAGTCAAAGGGTACTCAGGGTCAAGGAGCACACAGGGTCAAGGAGCACTCAGGGTCAAAGGGTACTCAGGGTCAAGGAGCACACAGGGTCATGGAGCACTCAGGGTCAAAGGGTACTCAGGGTCAAGGAGCATTCAGGGTCAAGGAGCACTCAGTGTCAAGGAGTACTCAGGGTCAAGGGGCATTCAGGGTCAAGGAGCACTTAGGGTCAAGGGGCATTTTAAGGAGCATTTGGGGTTAAGGGGCATTCAGGGTCAGGGGACATCACACCCGGGACCTTCTCTGACCGCCCGGCCACCCTGCTACATCTGTCTGTTGTGACCGCTCTTTTCCCAGGCGAGCCCGGCAGACCGGATTATGGTACAGACGGTCGTGACGGACAGAGGGGACCTCGCGGCGTTCCCGGTGTTCCTGGTGTTCCTGGGCCTCCCGGTCCTGCCGGGCCCAACGGCTACTGCGAGTCGTCGCAGTGCATCCTGCCCATGGTGGCGTCGCCGGTGTCCGCCAAAGACTCCAGTATGAAGGGCCCCACTGAGGTGTGAAGAGGGCCCGGTACTGAGCCCTGAACTGGAGGGGGCGGAGGAAAACTGAGAGACTGGAAGAGAAACGGGCACCCCGTGGAAGATTTGTCCAATGGGTTTTGTCACTTGGTTTGTATGTTTGGCTTTCTTGATTTGGTCAGCTCATTTGGAACTCAGCTCATTTTTTTTCCTATTCATGCCATCTTAGTGGTTATAACACAGACACGAAGGTGGACACCCAACAGTGCTCCTCAACTATTAAAACACCTGAACTCACGTTTTATTTTTACCTCAGTTTTGCCATCTTTGTACTGTAAAACGAAAAAGCGCACTCCCATGTTTTTGAGAAATGAGGTACTCACTGTATGTAAACACATGTACCACCTTACCAGCCCCCTTCCCTCAACCTGAAACCAAAATGCAAGAATGAGGCAAGTCTGACATTTATTCTGTATGTTTATGTAAATGTGTCAATATGAAATTCCTATGCAAATTATACTGCTGGATGACTTACGTTTGTTTGTGAGTATCTTTGTTGCGTATCCACTCAAAACCCCCTGTGCCCTTTCCTTTAAATGTAGGATATTTTACAATTTCTCAATGACTGTGTTTTTGTGATTGAAGAGCAGTGTTGTTTGAAAACCTCTCTAGCAGTTTTATATGACTTCTTATTTATTATATCAAGGTCTGACGTGACATCTTCAAGTTGTACAAAAGAGGAAATAAACACATTTTGATAACCTCTTGCATGTTTTGTATGGAAGAATATGGCGGGGAAAAAAACCCTCAGTCTATGTCTAAATTAGAGAGATGAATATCCACGGAGAACGCCTCTGACATCGCCTACTTAAAGATATTTTTTCCTCCAAGAGGCTGAGCAATCCTGGCAACGGGAAGATACAGAAAGATGTGTCAGATCAATGCAGTCATGAATACAGTGGGATTTGACCTGATAGCCGATATTTTCTAGTGATATCTTTGAATTTGATCATCTGTTGAAACCAGACTAATGGAATTATTTTAGTGTCAGCAGCTCTTTAAGGCAGGGCCCCCCCCCACCTATTGAATGGTAGAGAAACTCTGGGAGACATTACTGCCTTTAAATAAAAAATTACTTCACAAAAAACATAACTGAGCAATTAGATGAATAAATAAAATCTGCAAAGAGAAAAATTCTGCTTCACTTGAATGTTCCTAGGTGAACTGGAAATGGAATAAAAATATGACTGGAGTTTTTAATGTTCTAGGTTGTAGTTTTAGATATTACCACAAGGGGGCAGATCAGAGATGATGCACTGCTCCGACAGTAATACTCTCATCTGTACCCAATAACCAAAATATACTTGGATCATTTTAATAGCTGAAATTAGGGTTAGACTGATATATTGGTTTGTTGATACGTCAGGTTCAGCTTTTATTAAATATCAGATATCGGCCAGTCATGTCGTCCACCTCTGATATGAGGCTCCACAGCTACAGAAAAATTGCAAAACTTACAATTTATTTTATTTGCACATTTTATATAATTATTTTATCATGTTTTTTGTAAATTACTGCTTAATTTAAAGGTATTCTTTCACTACCAGTGAAGGGGGGGGTCACCCTGCCTTGAAGAGCTGCTAACACTAAAATAATCAGTCTGGTTTCAATGGAGAGTTTTAGTGTCCATGATGGTCTAAATGCTGTTTCAGAGGCTTTCAGACTCTGATAAGAGTAAAATTCTGGGGGAAACATTTGAAATACTATTTTTTTTGCCATGAAAATGGTCAAATAAAAAGATGTTGAATATCGGCGCAACGTATCGGCAGCTTCAATAGAAAAATACTGGTATCGGTCTTCTACACCCGGATCAGATCAACCCAAATTGAAATGTGTTCATGAGAAAACGGTACATTCTATTAAATTTGAGCTCCACTTTGACTTAGTTTCAAAACAAATTCAACCTTTATGCAACCTTTATACAAATTCCTCATTTTGGAAGGAAGGCTATTTGGTTCTTGGTATTTGTTGTAATCCAACACTGATAGACATTTCCAATCCCATAGCCGGATCAATCATCTTTCAGATGGTTGTTGTTTGTCTGGTTCTAAGGGCATTTTGGGACTCACTGGCAGGAAGACGTGGACTGAATTGGTTTCCCATGATCCTCAGTGGAATAGCATGGGACCAGCTCTTCTTCTCTATTAGATACAGTCTGTGGGCTCAGACAGATTCTGATTATGTTACTGATGAGACAGCGAACAGTAAAAGATGTGAATGGAGCAAAGAAGTGAAAATGTCTTGTGATCACGCTCTGATTTATGGCAATTTTACAGCAGCTGATATTATGAAAAAGCTTTAAAATGGTGAAATTGTACTTTTTTGAGGATTTGAGGATACTGACGGAGCAAGATCCCTTCTATTTATAAAAGCAGATGGCGTGTACAAATAATCTTCCTGATCACATAATGAAATGTGATTTCACTGAAAAACGACACCCGTCCTTCCACTGCACTGAACAAAACAAGTGATTTTATCCCACCGGCAATAAATCACTGAGGAGTTTCATTTTCAAAACTCAATTTCTCCTTTCTGGGGGAAAATAATTACCTGAAGTTTATCATCAGGCATCATTTATTAACGTTCCTTCAGAAGGTTATACAGCCATCCTGGACAAGGAAGGTCATCTAAGGTCATCTAAAACCAACCAAGAGATTCATTTACCTTCTAACACCCAGTCTGTTTCAACTTTGTGCTCCCTGTCATTTTGTTGGTGTTGCTGGATAATGTGGATATTTTGGAAGACATTTTTTTTTTGTGTTAAACATTGAAAAGTCCCATTCACGATCACTCCCGGTTCCATTTTCCTTTTTCAGTGTATCATTTTAATGTACTCTCACAAGTTGGTGAACAGGTACAATTTTGTCGCTCACGGTACTAAAACACACATCCATTGATAGTATAAATAGCCAACCTAATAATAATAGTACACATTTTCAAATACATAAAATCATCAAGTATCCAAGTCTTAAGTTACGGACATCAAATAAAAAGGCATACAAAATATCGCAGACGTTGGAAGTCCAGTTTGAAGCAAAAATAAAATTAAAACAAAACAATAAAAACACAAAATCACATTTTGGACATGGCAGTTAATTAGTAAACAAAAAGGTCTGATAGAGAAAATAAAGTAAGTAAGAGTTCCCAGACTTTCAATTGACAAATATTGCAACAATTAAGCATTTTATATTAAAAAATAGTTACTGAAAGGGCATAAGTGTGTGTAAGACTTCCTGCACAAGACAAAGGCAACACATTTTTTTTTTGTTCCGAGTAGAAAAATGAAACACCTTTTCCAAATGCTAGTGGGCGTCGACTCCCACCCCGATTGCCTTTGTTCCATTTCGATTGTAAGGCATTTATGGAGGAACCATCTGATTTGAAGGAAGGCATACCTCTTTCTAGTCAGTCTCGAACGCAACCATAAAATTCAACGGGGTACATAACTGCTTACGTTAAATCAAAGATAGTACTTTTTTTTTAGCACATTCTCAGGCAATTGTAAACGCACTGGCCAATCAAGATCTTTGGGATGCGTTTGCGAAAAGGAATAAACCAACATCTTTGACGCTTACAATGATACACGACTCAGTGGCAGCGCTGCTCTTCCCAAACCTACGGGCACATGAAGAGAAAACACTGTGATTCCGGTTCACACAACTCTTTTTTTTTTTTTTTTTTGTTTTTTTTTTGACACTTGGAATTTGAAACTGGAAAAGGGAAGGGAACGTTTGAATTATCGAGCATGGGTTCCCAAAAGGAAACAGTTCAACACAATGACTAAGAAAACAAGCCTGCCAGGTAATAAGATAGCAAGATTAAACTCAACGTTTCTTCGTATGGGGGTTGGCGTGACCCCGGGGGGGTTTGGCTCTACTGGATGCAGCAGTTATTGCGATGGCCGTTGGAATCTTTGAAGCGCAGGCGCATCTTTGGACGATATTTCTCCAGGTAGAACAGCTGCTTGCTGTTGAAGGCTCCTCGACGCTTCCTGGAGGAAACAACACGAGATTGATCCAGCTCAGTTTGACAGACCTTTAATAGTACAATTCACAGCTCTCAGGGTTTCCTGGTGGCTTGCAACCAGAAGGTCAGCAGCCATGACACTGGATCCCTCCCTGCTCATTCAGAATGTAGTGCACCTTTAATTCTGTTAGGGATGGTTCAGCATCCTGCATTAGATAAGACAACTTCTACGTCAGCTTTCCAAACAGTAACATTACAGCCTTCATTTGAAGATACTTCCAAATTTCAAAGAAAAGAAACCAACGCCTCGATTTCTAAATGTAACCCCCCCAAATCCTTTATTGCAACATGACAGGTTTCAGTAACGCCGCCTTCAAACCTCCAAGCTTCAATACTTTGAGTACAGACAAACGATGTGAACTCACTGTCGAATGAACTGGACAGCATCTTCGTATTTCATCCCACATTCTATCATGGCAAGGGCAACCAGGACAGGAGCTCTGCACAGAGAGGATTAGTCAAGAAGAACTCAAACTATAATACTTTTATTTTGTTCAGAATGCACTTTTCATTACAGCAGTAAGGGGAAAAACTGGTCAAGAGGCTTTTCAGAAAGGCAATTTATTTTTTTTCTATACAAGAGCTTTTTAATGGTATCTAGAACTGAATTGAAAACTAGAATAAAGCTGTCAAAACCAGCCCATTCAATTTAATGTCAAACATAAAGGAGCAGTGTGAGAAAAAGGACAACAGGAAATGAATAGTTCAGGGTCGTGATGTCCAATATATTTTAAAACAGACGCGATGAAAACAAAACTTCATATTGTATTAACCCTGTCTTGTATTATCTTAATATTAAGAGTGGAAATGCATGTGGATCAAATTTAGTGTGACCAACTGGAAGTGTTAGTGATGAAATAAATAATAATAAATAATAATAATAAATAATTAAATAAATAATAAGAAAATAATAAAAACCTAATCAATAAAATAACACCAGAGCTCATTCACATCTTTTGGTGAAACTACACAATTCATGGCATTTGTCTAATCTGTCTTTCTTACCAACTCTGCCTTGACTAAATATCACTGAATGTAAAGAATCTGTCAATACCACAATCTGATTCCATGTTTGCATCAAAGTGTTTTAAACTAGAGTAAAAAAGAAACCCGTCAATACATCGGTGGAAAAAAGGCTGCCAATAACTGTATTAAGACCTTTCATGCTATTTAAGGATCCATGGATAATCACATCATGTACAGAGACAAAAAACACAGAGAGTTTATCTTAAAAATAACTTGTTTCATAAGTAGTAGTAGTAGTAGTAGAAGTAGTAGTAGTAGTAGTAGAAGTAGTAGTAGTAGTAGTAGTAGTGCTTACCTCCCCAGTCCTGCTACACAGTGGACAGCAACGCAGCAGCCAGGCTCCTCCCTAAACTTCACCTTCAGGAGGTTCAGCCAATCATCAACTATCTGGTTGGAGGGAGGAGCTCCATCATCGAACGGCCAATCCTGTAGAGGGAGGGAGAGAGGAGAGCGTGATGTCATCAGCCCCGGTCTCAGAAACCAAAACAAAAGTCAGGAGCCTCAGAACCTGCCAGGTGGGAAACCGGCCGAGTTCACGCCTTTTCATTCCCCTTTTCTTGATTTATTTTCAGTGTTTATAAATAAAGATTCTTTTAATCACACATTTGATGCAGTTGGTGCTTTAGTCTATATAATATCCTTCCTCTCCATTGTGTAAATGAAATGTACCTCAAGGTCTTTTTAACATGGTTCCTGCAACTTTTTGTTAATCAAACTTCATGACTTTTCCATGACATATCGCACAATTCTATGTTGCAAATGTCACTTTTTTTTTTTTTTTTTTACATTGAACATGTGATGTGAATGCCCAGGTCTTATTTCTGCTCCAACTATCTCTTAGGACCGATACTATCAGGACATTTCTGATCTGAAGTGGATCAACAAGCAGCCGAGCTGGAACATTCAACATTTCACTGGTTGGACAAACATATTCCCTTCCCCATGACACGTCCAAAACTATACGCACCATTTAACTTCTCCAGGATTGGGAAACATATTTTTCTGAGAGAGTTTGCTTTGATCTTACCAGAACCTGGATTCCCTCTTTCCCAACCAGGGTGGCATCGTAGGTGGCCTCGCAAACTCTCACAACGGTGGTCACCCCGTACTTCTTCAGCTCCTGGAAAAAAACAGATTCGTTAGAAAAGATAAACTTTATTGATACCAAAAGGAGGAAACAGGGATAGTTAAAGCTTTCCCTGTAATAAACAACATTTTGTTACACCTTTTTCCTCCTGAGGTTCATCTAGTTTGTTTGTTATAGAACTATGTGTACATTTACATTTTCTTCATTCTGATGTACCACAAATGAAATACAGCTCTAGAAAACATCTGGCTGTTTGATGTCATCACTGTGTAACCAATCACAATGAGGCTCACCTCGATGAACTTATTCAGAGTGGCGTTGGTGGGATTGTGGGTAATGAGGAACCTCATGTTTTTGTAGGTGATCTCCACGGGGGCCGGTCTGTTCATACGAGCCATCGTGACGACGACAAAAGAAAAACCTTCCACAGAGTAAAAAGACGAACGTAAACACTTAAGTGTCAAACAAAAATGTCAAACGAGCTTCCAGAAACCCAGAAACAAAATCCTCCGGTCTTCTTATGAGGTTGGCGAGGCCGAAATAGAAGGCGGCGACGGGCAAAATTGGGGTTGGCAGCCGAAAAAGGGCGGGCGATCGAAAAAAACTCAAAACACCTCTCCTCTGGAATAAAACAAAACAAAACAAAGAAAAAAACGAGGCTGGTTCCACCTTGATTCTGGCCAGACGGAAGCCAACGAGGGCAGTGTGCAGCGGGTGGAGTTACCCCATCCAGGCCGAGTTGTCGCTGGTTCTGGGAGGCGTCCCGGTCCTGCCGACGTTCGGGGGTCCCTCCTGTGGCTCAAGTGCGTCGGGTCGATGGCGAGTTCGGCCGTTCACTCGTCTGCATAGGCGGCGTGCTGAGCCTGGCAGTAGTCCCCACTGCCCTTCAGAAACTCCATAAATGTGTGACCCAGAACACCACAGAACTGCTGCAGGACAAGAGGAGGAAGAGGAGAGAGGAGGAAGAGGCGTTCAAACACAGGGCCAACAGAAACGACAACAAGAGGCTGGAGAGGCTGGAGAGGCTGGAGAGGCTGGAGAAGGTGCTCTTTGTTCTGGCTTGTTGCTTAAAGGAGAAAAACACCCGAAAACACCAGCAAGGCTAAAAATAACTTCTAGGTCCATTTTGTTGTTTGGTGGTGTTTTTTTTCCTTCTTACAATGGAGTTTAATATAAGAACATGTTAATACATCTAAACCATCAACGTAACCGTCAGGTTCTGGTGTCAACCAATCAGAATCAAAGAGCAAGGGCTTCTTTCTAGACCGACGATCAACAATCATACAGGAGAAATCCGACAGTAGGACATAGACCAGAATGCAATGCAGTAGTCGGTATAGACCAGAATGCAATGCAGTAGTTGAGATAGACCAGAATGCAATGCAGCCACAAGACATACTGTGCAAGTTCACTAGCTAGGTATATCAATATGCACATTTGATTGAAAGCAACATGTTCTCGCCGCTTCTCTGGGGGTTGTCAAAAGGCATTCTGGGAAATGTAGGAAATCACTAACTGAAGAAGTAGACGAGGCAGATCGAGGGAATGAGAGTACAACAAAAAGGTAAATTACAACACTTCATCACAAAATACTAGAGTGGAATACACTGAACATCCCAAATTGAGGAGTAACAGCTGAAGAGTATCTGACGGTGGATGTTTCCTTTAATGAAAAACTATTTCCACGGCTCTCCTCGGGGAGAAAATTGAAAAAGCTTCTCTGCTGGTTCAAAAGAGCGTATTAAAAAACAATCATGGTTTGGCCGTTCTGTGGATTCATCAGGGAGTAGCACACCGAACTGGATGAAGCTGGGAGCTGTCGTGATTGTTTTTAATATAATACAACCATGAAATAAAAGGCTTTCTAAATTGGAAACCCTTCCTTCATACAGGGTGTAGTCATGTGAAGAACAGGAGAAAGTCTCTGGTGGTTTTCTTCACACCGTCAGACTTATTCAAAAGGAAAGTGGACGGTGCAATAGGTGGAGCAGGACCAACACTGTCGGGGTTACCGCCTCCAACGACAGACACACTTTGATGCAGTTTCCAGCCCGAGTGTTTGCAAGAGTTGCATGAAATCATAGATAATTGAGAAGCTGAAAATCCAGTATCAGTGTGTGTGTGTGTGTGTGTGTGTGTGTGTGTGTGTCAGATCTGGTGTCTGGAATTGGCCACCGGTGTGTTAACAGGCAGAGCGAGGCACGAACACCGCCAAGGGCTTCGCTCCCACACGGAGAACGTATGATACTGTCTCATGATACTGTCAGGCGCTTTGGATAACAGCGTCCACCAAGCGGCAGATGTAACGTCACGGTTCTCAGGGAGGAACACGGCGGTCCTTTCCTGGAACCGGCCTCCGGATCACAAGAACCGCTTGTCCTCTTCGAGCGTGACATAACTGTTCGGCCCAAATAAAGCGCTCCAGGCCCCGCCCCCTTCCAGTCTGACGTGAAAATGAAAAGGGGCGTAAAATAATTCCCTTTAACTACTTTTTTCTATTTTTGCTTTTTAGTGTTAATTTGTTGAGGTGGATTCTGATGGTTTGAAAACATTTTTTAACAAGGCATACTTAGATTAGTGTCTAGCTGTCTATTGACATTATTTCACCCGTTTTAACAACCGAACTGGAAATTGGGATCTAAATTGTTTTTATCTGGATAGAAGCCTAAAGCCCCAAAACACTTGAGCATTTGTGATTCAGGGTCTGGATCTGCTTCCCTCCCATTGGTGATTTCGGTGACTAGGATGCTACTCAAGCCAATAAGCATCCTGTTGCTAGGCAAAGTCTGTAGCTGCCCTGATCACATTCACAGAGGATCAGATAGAGAGGTGGTTTGGTGTAACGGGGCATGCAGCTTGGTGTGAACGGTGGCGGCGGCGGCGTACTTAGCGGCCGGCGCTCGCTCGTCGTTGGCGGCCCCGAGGCATCGATGATCAGCGAACATGTTGGGGTCGGAGCTCGGCACAGACCGGCTGTTTGGTGCTAGGCTACTTTGCATGGAATCTGACGATGTCACAATACAATCCGTTGCTATAGCAACCAACTTTGCGATGACAGTTAGTTAGCTAGCTAGCTGGTTACTAGTCTCTCACGGCCAGACAGGCCGATGTGCCAGCGCAGGAGAAAGGTCTTGCAGAACCGATAACCAATAACACTATTCAGGGGCGGGGCTTAAATCGCCTGCCATGGAGGTAGTAGTGCTGGGGGGGTTTGTGATTGACAGGTGAGAGGCGAGTAGTCTAAAAGAACAGATTTGTGTCGATCATGTGAAAACACTCTTAATAAAGAGTAACACCATGAAGGGGAGGAAGGATAAATGTGATTGGTCGGTGTGTGTTCGCCAGGTGAACCAGACTAGCAGGTTAGCTGAAATCAGTCAGCTTGGTGATTGGTCGTGGGATAAACCAATCACAGGGCGCCCTCTGCTCGTCAACGCTCCTCTTTTTAAACCTGTCAAACTGGAAGTACTTTCAGACTGAACAAAGACGTGGTGGGAAAAAAACAAAATGGCCTTTCAGTCTGAAAACGTACCTGGCGACCCACCAGCGTGTTAACGCGCCTCGGCCGGTCTGCTCGTGCAGTCCAGTAGGAAGGATGTGCCACTTCTCACATCCAGGTCACATCTGAAGCCTCAGCCCCCCACGTGAGGCCTGCAGATGGCCTCTCATATGTGCTGCTAGTTAAGTCTCGTGCACACAGGGCACCGTTCACCGGCGTTTCATCCCGTTTCCCACCCTTTGTACCCCGAGATGTGTTTAGTACCTCGAGGCCCGAAATACTGGAAATGTTTTTTCTCGGATTATGCTCCAAATGCTGCCTAATCTCCTCAAGTATGCTTTGTTAATCCGATATTTTCAACGTTTTCCCCTTGAACATTACATCGCGCCAGGTTCACAGCGGCAATAAAACGACTGGAGGGCAAAATGCCAGAAAAGACACCAACGTAAAGCGTGTCGTTTTTAAGAGAAAAGGCGTCGTTGACAACATTCAGGCAATTAGTGGAATCTGTCCTTTGTGCGAGGATGGACTGGGCGCCATCATATAGCGGCCTATAGACGTCAAGGGCCATGAGACAAACAAACTACATATTGCTCAATAGTGACAAATACAACACCTCGTTAAAGCAGGCGGAGGATGGTGACGGCTGTGATGCATGTAGAAACTGTCAGTCACCTATTTGCCGTATTTCAAAGAAAAATGCGTCGATTTTATCCAACAAAAAAGGGAATATGCGGCGCATCCGCAACCCGCTTCATAACTCCACATCACACAAAAACCCTTACACTTAAACCACCTCGTCAGATTTGGATAAAATCACCCCAAAAGCCTTAAAATAAGCCGTGAAAATAAATGCCAAGCGCCAATCTGACAGGAATAAGTCATTTTGTGCCGAAGAGGCCGTGATTTCACTGAAGAAACGCGGAGGCCAGTTGATAGAAATTTACAACACAGCGAAGAAACAACAACACGGAGACAAAATGGCAGCGATAGCCCAAAAAAGCTTTAACTTACTTACTGGGATATGCTTACTCATTGAAGATTGTAGCTTAATCATACAGCCGGTCCCTAGAAAGAAGTAAAAATATTAAATGGTTCTCCACCATACAGTCTGGGCTGTTTCTCCGAGCGGAGCCGAAGTCTCCTGGTCTGGTGGAACGCCAGTGTCAAGCTGGGCAGAATGAAACGCACGACTTCCTGTCTAGACTTTCAAAATAAATAAACCCGTTTTTTTAAGGCTCTTATTTCATCCAGTAAAACCACAGCTTCTCCTACTTTGGGGTGGCCAGACAGAGATGTTGTATCCAGCCAATGTATTTTCTATGGGGCTGATGAGGGCTGTCTGTCTTTTTCACGCAGTGTTGTCCGTCTTTTCTAATACAACAAAAGCTGAAACCTTTTAAACTTTTATCGGACCACAGAAAATGTAATTATCTGTTAGCTGTTCACTGTCCAGTCAGAGACATTCAGCCATTCGATGTGAGAATAGCAAAGCCCTTTCTTAGATGTTTGTCGTTAGCCAGACTAACCATCATTACGAACATTTCTTTAAATTAAGTTTATTAAATCAGCTTGTTAAGCTGCAGGACGGCCATGTTTTTTTTATCGTTTGTCTGCCATGTTTGATTTTCCAACAAAATAGCACATGAATGCAACGATTTTGCCATTAATGAGTAGTGTTATAAATTGCCATTTAAATTTCAGTAATAATATTGCTTTATTGATCCAGTACAATTATACTGTTGGGTGATATAACACATTTTTGTAACAGTATTACTTTTCTCAGTGATAAGTAGTGTACTATTTCAGTGTCTGTTAAAATATCACAGTTCCCAATGAAAACATAACACACCGATACATATTTTTTGATATACATGACAAAACGTACGCTTTTATTGTGAAGGGGAAATTATGGAACGTCCGGTAATGTCATGATCATATTATCTCTAGCTTGACGCAGCTCCTGAAACCCCACCCTGAAAATGTGAAGTGGTCCTGTTCTCAGACATCAACCTCCATGCTGCGCCAGTCATGTAGCCAGGCGCTGCACCTTTAACTCCTATGAACTATATAGGCTGCACCAAAGAATTAATAATACAATGATAATGATGGTAATAATATTATAACATCATAATAATAATAATAATAATAATAATAATAATAACAACAATATAATAACAATAGTAATAACATATTAATTTGTATTAATATTATTGTTATTAATAATAATAATAATAATAGTATTGGTAGTAGTAGTAGTAGTTGTACTTATGGTATGGTATGGTAGTAGTTGTAGTGGTAGTGGTGGTACTCGTACTAGTTGTAGTAGTAGTAGTAGTTGCAGAAGTGGTAGTAGTGGTAGTAGTGGTAGTATTTGTAGTAGTAGTAGTGGTGGTAATTGTAGTAGTAGTACTAGTAGTAGTAATTGTAGTATTGGTAGTAATAGTAGTTGTAGTTGTGGTAGTAGTGGTAGTAGTACTGGTGGTACTCATACTAGTGATAGGTAGTAATATTAATAGTAGTAGTAGTAGTAGTACTAGTAGTTGTGGTAGTAGAAGTAGTAGTAGTAGTACTAGTATTTGTGGTAGTAGTAGTAGTAGTAGTCGTACTTAATAGCCTATTTAATGACATTTCAGCTGGACAGTGAATTGTTGATGATGGATCTATTTAGTTGATATGTTATTGTTAGACTACAACAACAACAACAACAATAACAACAACAATAATTGATTGTAGCCTTTAGACGCATTGAAATGATGCTGAAAAATGTAAAGGTCTTGATTCCACAGACTAGCTGAGAAGTTGAACTGCACCCAACTTCCTTCATATTTACATCACATGACACTTGGACTCAGACAGCGGTTATTTTGATGCAGAGATCGATGATAATAGTCGCCTGCTCGGTTTAGCGCTTGTAGTTGTGTGTTTTCATGACTCTAGAATAAACACTTGGTCGGGTGTCTTTCTGGAACCACAAACAGAACCGCTGAGCTCAGTGTTTTCTGCTTGCAGCGGCACAAAGGGACATTGAATTGTTCCCGCCGATAGCCAATGGGCTCAAAGCAGAAGCAGCTCAGTGGCTACCAGCAGTCAGTGGATACCAGTTTCCAGCAGGACGCCCATGGGTGCAGGGGGCAAAGAATTTTCTAATCCGTCACCATTGTGCCAATTGTCTATAAAAATTAATGTGCGAGAGTAGCTCTGGCTTCACATGAGGGCTACCAAATTCCAAATCAAAGTTCATGAAAGAGTATAAAAGAAATGCATGACTCTGAAGATTTCAGTCTCAAGGTAACAGATCCACCTCGACCTTCTTGTTTCAGCACAATACTGCGACCAGACACAGCATCCCTGGTTGAGCTCAACGTCTTCATGATTGTATCTTGTGTTTTGTTTTTGAGCATCTTTTCTTCTTATTATTAACTCTTGATTGTTGATCTGATTGTTGTCATTACTTGATTTCGTCATTCTTGTCATATACACTTTATCGTCTTTTACCCTTGTGATCCACACATTGAATGTTTTCCAGGAGGGCCACGGTAGAATCAGAGACCAAATAGACGGCACAGGGCTGAGCAAGAGGAAGGGAGTGAGGGTGACCGGAAAATACGTAGCTCCGACGGACTGGGACAGGGGAGGCCCGTCCATCGTCCACTCCTACGCCAGCCCACCGCGACCCCCGGACACCCCCACCGTGATCTCCATCGGCCCATTTCCTCACAAGCCCTCCTTGACCCCAGAGCGAGGGGACGACCCCAGGGTGGAGGAGGAACGCCCCCCCGTCAGGGAGGTCTGGACCAGGGCCTCCAGCAGAGAGACAGGCGTCCCCAGACAGACCATGGAGGAGCTGAAGACGATACTGAGGGACAGCCCCCTGCTCGGCGCCCGGGGGAAAGACGACGGGAAACCGGGGAGCCCTTATACGTACCTGCACGGGGCCGGTGGCGGCAGCAGCAGGCCCGAAGGACGCCAGGACACCGGAAACCCACACAGGATGTTCAGCACCTTCAAACCCAACGTTGACGCTTCCAGAAGGGGGCCCAGGTCCACAGAGAGCTCCTCTATTCAGTTGCCTTCCTGCACGGATTCATCCAGCTCTTTCAGGTCTGACGGGGCCACAAATAGGCAGTCTGGAGCGAGGTCACCCACAAATGAAAGCAGCGTCAGCTGGGGAGAGACTGGAACTTCTCATACAGGTTGGTGTAGCTTTGGTGTCTATGGTTTCATCTCCAAAGTGACAGCTACTCTTACAAAATGAGATATGGAACTTTTTCAAGGATAGCAGATAGCTTAAGTTCTCGGATGACAAAATGATACGACTTTTACACCCTGGGTGGCAGGGTAGCACTCTAGTCCCGTCTGAATCGGTCTCAAGACCTTTTTGACATCTTGTCTGTTGTTTCTATTTTGCAAATATTATTTAAAAAAAAAATGTCATTGATGTGTGGTTTATTTTTCCTCAGCATGTGAAACAACTGAAGAGATTTCAAGCTGTGTATGTAGTGGTCCTCAAACTTTATGCATTGATTAGTCAGTTCCTGTGCATTGATAAAGTACAGAACCAATGCAGATGAATCTACATCTCAGTTCATTTCTGTTATTTCTGCATTTGGAAAGACATGTACACGTTCACGTTTATTTCCTATCTTGAATAGGAAACGATTTGCTCTGGTTTGGTCTCCTCCTTTGGTCTTGACTTGAACTTGGTTTTGGAATTGACTTGGACTCCACTAAGGTGGTCTTGACTGCAGCTCTGCTGGATCGTCTATGTTTTAGACAGACTGAATGGTGGTGCACTTCTACACCGCCATCATTGAGTCCAAGGCCCGGGTCCCCACTAACATGGACTCTCACCACCCCACAAGGACACTACATGTTATATTAACGTAGAGCCTCTACATCCGTCTCACTGCGTTACATTAACGCACATATTTTGGACTGTATTTTGTACATTGCACATGTTCTTTAAACTGCACATTGTGAACTTTTGCACATATCCTTGTTTAATATTTCTGCACATTCTGCACAAAACTGTAAAGCTCTTTAATTTTCAGAACATATATATGGCACATATTCTTTTATTTTATTGTTATTACTATTTTTCTTATAATATCTTTTCATAATGTGAATTTCTCTATTTTATATTGTATTCTTGACCTTTGCCTTTTACAGTACTTGCTTTTATTGTTGTTTTTTATTCTTCTCTTCCTATGTTTATTGTTTTGCACCAAAACATCAAGTCAAATTTCTTGTATGCGAAAACATACTTAATATAAACCTGATTCTGATTCTGATTCTGATGAAAAATGTTCTAGTAGCATTTTGGAATCAAGCTCTTCAATGACAAATCTTATTATTTTATTGTATTTTTCCCCAGATAGCGGAAAAGAGAGCATGGACATCTGTGGATCTCAGAACTTCATCTCGGCCATGGAGCAGATCAAGCAGGAGATCGCCCGGGAGAACATCACCTTTGTTCGCTTCGAGGCCACCGACCTCCACGGGGTTTCCCGGTCCAAGACGGTGCCCGTCCGCTTCTTCCAGGTAATCAGCTCTCATACAACTTACTATCTGTCACTCTTAGCCTTCATCAGCCTTCATCAGTAAAAATGTTCTAGAAAATATTATTTTACACTGACGCTTTTATTCAGAGCGACTTAAAGGGGAACTCCGGTATTTTTAAACCTGGGCTCTATGTGTACAAATTTGTCATTTATACCCCAAAATAGGTACAAAAAGTTTTGGAATTGCTCCGGGAGATCGCTTCAGTCGGCGTGCACCGATCAAAGTACGTCCACTAAAAGTGCTTGTTTTTGCCACTGAGAGGCTCAGATTGTTATTGGAAGTGTCTGACAACATTACTGAAAGGATCCTACAGAGATAGACCTTCGGTTAACCAGAAACCTGTTTAACCTCTTCATACAACAACTCACCTCATCTTTCAGATTTCAGAGCGAGACTTCTCCTTGAGCCAGACTTCTGTTTCTGGTTAACCAAAGGTCTATCTCTGTAGGATCCTTTCAGTAATGTTGTCAGACACTTCCAATAACAATCTGAGCCTCTCAGTGGCAAAAACAAGCACTTTTAGTGGACGTACTTTGATCGGTGCACTTGCCCCAAAGGATTACATTGCAGCCATAGCAGCCGGTTTCACGACTGCCGACTGAGGCGATCTACCGGAGCAATTCCAAAACTTTTTGTACATATTTTGGAGTATAAATGACGAATTTGTACTCATAGAGCCCAGGTTTAGAGCCCCTTTTAACAGTGAGAGCTTCAGTAGAACAAGCTTAAATTCCAAGATCACCAACATTACAAACAACTACTAGTAATAAGTGCATAGGTAAAAGCCACAATGTCTTAAAAATAGATGCAACAAATATTCCTGTATCCCAAGAATGGTTGTGTATGATATAGAAGAGTAACATACAGAAATAAGTTGTATTTTTCTTAAACAAAACAAGTCATTTTGAGTGCAAGTATAAGAGGGCAATAGGGGAGAAGGGCATCTGGTGTGAGGGGTTTAATTGAACCTGCATCCACAGGAGAAAGCAGTTTATGGGGTATCAATGCCAAGAAGCTACCTGGAGCTGACCCTGAGCCCTATGTGCAACGAGGTGGACCACGCCAACACTGCCAACTTCAGCAGCGATATTCTTCTGATCCCTGACCTTTACACCTTCAAGGTCTTACCCTGGGCCGAACAGACAGCTCGGGTCATCTGCGACCCCTGCACGGTGACCGGGAACCCCCTTCGCACTTCGCCCCGCCTCATCGCCAAGCAGCTCCTGGGCCAGCTCCAAAGCCTGGGATTCTCCCTGCATTCCTCCTTTACCTACGAATGCTGTGTCCTGGGAGCGCCGGACCGGATCGGACCGAAGACCCTCATGTTCCCCGCTACCACTCTGCTAAGCAACCATGACCTGCCCTTCTTCCAGCAGCTGGTGGACAGCATGTACTGCATGGGTGTGGATGTGGACAGCCTTGCTTCGGCCAGTGGCCCCGGCCAAATGGAGATCAACCTGAGGCCAGAGTTTGGGATTGCGGCCGCTGACAGCGCCTTCACCTTCCGCACCGGCATCAAAGAGATGGCTCGCAAACACAGCTACATCGCCAGCTTCTTCACCGACGACGGCCTGTACAATGCTGGCGTGCTCTCTCACAGCCTGTGGGACGCCAATGGTCGGCGTAGCCTCTTCCACAGCGGGGAGAAGGGAGGTGAGCTTTCTGAGATCGGCAGGAAATGGCTGGCCGGGCTCCTCACTCACTCTGCTTCCCTGAGCTGCCTGATGTCGCCCGGCCTGGGCTGCCGGAGCTACATCGCCAAGACCGTCAAAGACCCCAAGCGGATGATGTACGCCACCTGTGGCTGCAACGACAACAGCAGCTCTTTCAACATCAAAAGCCACGGCGGGAGGGAGACGCACATCGACAACAAGCTGGGCTCGGCCATGGCGAACCCTTATGTCGTGCTGGCCGCCACTGTGGCAGCAGGACTGGACGGCATCAGACGCAGCCTCACTGTTGAGACCGGTTTAAACAAAGCCTCCTGTCAACAGAGACAGTTTGCCATTCCTGTGAAGCTCGATGACGCTCTGGAGGCTTTAGCCGAAGACCACGTCATCCGCAGTACCCTCGGAGAGCCCTTTGTGCAGTACTTCATTGCAATGAAGAAGTTTGAGATTGAGACCCAAGAACTGGACGATGAAAGAAACAAGTGCCTGGAATATTTCATCTAGAAAAGCTCCATGTTCGCCCAATGCATGCTGGGATAGATCACAACCCCCCGTGACCTTGAATAGGACAGCTGGTATGGAAAATGAGTAAATGAATGTATGAATGCTCCATGTGTTAGGTGAAAAAGTTCCTCCTGCCGCACAAATGAAGAATGACACACATTTGCTTGAATAGAAAAGTAGAAATTATTAATTAGAAATTCTTTCATGTTTGGGATCAATCAATTGTAGCGATTTATTCAGAGTCATTTCAAAATAAACAAATTATTACACCCTCAACGTAGCAGTGATGTGTGACATTTGTTGTCTGGATTCTGAATTGATTCATTTCAAGAAAAATACTGACAGAGTACAGCGTTGCTCTGAAATGTGTACATAATGCAGTATATAAATACCACATGAAACCAGTTAAACAGAGAAGCTTTGTTCTGGCTGCTGTGTGATTATGCCTTCGCAAATAACTAAAAAAATTGGACAAGGCAAGGCCTACATGGTATTATTATCAGGAATTATGAAAAATTTTCATACAGCAGAAAACACTCAAATGAACTGTATCCTTAAATACTGTAGTTTACATCAGATATCCTATTAGAATAGCCATGTGTATTTATATTAGTATTTACACAATTCAGAAAAATGACTGATGTATTTTCCACATCATTGCAATAGTTTTTGCTGTAACACTTCCTTAAAAAAATACACTTTGTTTTAATTTATTGAATTCATCAGTGTAATAAAGGGCCAAGTGTAGCATATCCAACCTAACTAGAATAACAGACAGACATCCTATGGGAATTGGACAATGCATGTAATTTATTTACAATAAAACTCAAACACTCAGTATCCACTTTATTAGGCACACCTCCCCCTTTACACAAACAGCTCACGTCTTCAGGCAGTGAGTTACATATACATGAAGCAGTATAAGTACGTATAAGTATAAAGCACGCAGACAGGATGGAAAGGTTCAGTGACTGTCTGACTAAACGTTACAATGGGCAAGATGCTGGTTTAGGCGACTTTGAACGTAGTATGATGGATGGTGACAGAAGCGGCGATTCTCTGATTTCCAACACTACAGTATCTAGAGTTAACCGAGAATTGTGCGATGAACAAAACCCGTCCAGTCAGCTGCAATCCTACTCTGCAAGTAAAGGCTCAGTACAACACGGCACCTCAAAACACAGAAGTTGTTGAACTTTGACGCAGCAACAGAAGAACATGCCATGTGGTTTTGTCAGCTAAGACCAAGAAGATGACATCACATGATCACCAAAATTGAATGAATCTCAGTTTTTGTTGTGACATGCTGATGGCAGGGTCAGAATTTGGTGTAAACAGCATGAATCCATGGATCCATCCTGCCTGGTGTCAACAGTCCAGGCTGGCGGTGGACTGACTGAGCAACATTCGAACGGCACAGCTAAACTAAACCTTGTTGCTGACCAGTGGGTTCAGACAGTCCCCAGCTCTCAACACAATAGAGAAACTGATTGGGATGTTTGTAGCAAAAACAAAATCTCCAGTAATTGTGATGCTATTGAGTCAGCAAGGACCAGGATCCCTGTGGAACATTTGCAGCACCCTGTTGAATCCATGCCTCAAACAATTGAAGCTGTTGTAGGCATGAAGTGGTCGTACCTGGTCCTAGCTAGGTGTACCTAACAAAGTGAACACTGGGTGTATATTTTCTACACGTTGGCAGAAGTAATTGTAACATTCCCTCAACATACTTTACTATAACAGCCAGGCCAGGAAACCTGTCTTGGACTGTTTCTCCTTTGTCTGAGAAATACATGTTGTAGTCCTAATTGGTTTTTCTGGAGGAATATTTGCTAAGAAAACACTCAAATTGGCTCGAGGCTTTCTGCCTCCTGGCTAGGCAGACAGTCAACGCCTCATCACCCAGTCATCAGCCACAGCAGGAAACCAACCATTATTATTCTAAATCTCTCAATGATAAAATAGGGAAAGTGGCCAAAATGACAAACTAACCAGCCACAAAATTTACCAGGCTGGTGGCTAATATTTATTTCCTACCCTGATAAAGAGTGCTTTCATATCTATCCTGATACAGATACTGAGAATACAAATACAAATCTTCCATGAAGATATTCTGTCAGTCCCATCTTTCAGTCCCTCACTAATGGTTTGGTTCACTTTGTTCCAGGCTAGGACCAGGTTTACATTATGGGAATGTGCTTCAACGATTAATATCTTCCATGAGGAGTGCCGAACCATCAAACCATCAAATCCATTAAGAGAATGAAGGGAAATTACAGCATATCCAACCTGAATTGAATGACTAGTTATTTTTGACAAATTAGACAAAGCAAGGCAAATTAAAACACTCAAAAAGAACATGAACAATATGTATGATGTATATTTTCCCTAACATGACAATAGACTTTACAATTAAACTTCTTTGAAAAAGTATGATTTGCTAGAGGTTTTACAAGAGGTACTATCAAGAGCTACCCTGTTTTGACAGCAGTCAAACACCTTAATTCACCTGTATCATCTCACCCACCCCACTTTCCAATTCAAGTTAATACATCCACTCGTTTAGTAGCACAAGGGATTGATATATCATATTCTGTGTATTGACTTCAACAATAAATACCTTCCCTGAGAAGAGCTTGTCAAAATGTCAGAACCTGTAACTTGATGACTTTGATTCACTTCTTTCCAATTAGATTTCCTACTCGTTGCATGAATCGCCCAAGTCTGTTGTCAGTAGCAGTTTGTGTCTGATAGGTTGAATATCTATGTGTGGCGCCAGCAGACGGATATCTCGGACTGTTCATGAAAGAGGTATTGTCTTTGTCTGCGAAATACATGCTTGTAGTCATATTTTGTTTATCTGGAATATGTTCATTGCTAAGAAAATGCTCAAACCGGCTGTAAGCTTTCCCCCTCCGGGCTTGGCAAATAGTCGACGCCTCTTCATTCAGAGTGATCCTCGAGCCCTGATCCTGCTCTGCTACCATCTTTCTTTTGCTTGAACGCTGAGGAGATAATCTATCTATTGGGAATTGAGGTTCACGTGTCTCTGTTTCCGGTAGATCGCTGATTGCGCTGTGCGACCTGGAAGCACTTTCTGATTGACCTTTTAATGTTGTTTGCTCCACAGCAGCAGGTTTTCCAACAGGAGATGACCCTGGAGTGTCTGCCTTGACCAGTTGTGGAGTCTTTGATCTGACCGAGTTCTTTCTTTGGACAGATTTCTCCTCTTTTTTTGATGCTTTGCATTCGTCTGAAGTAAGCATGGAATATACCTTTGATCTCATAGAGCTCTTCCTCTGGAGAGTTGGCTCCTCCTGCTGTTCCTGTACTTTTTCTACAAAAGTCTTAGCTTCAACTGCATGCTGAGATCCCACAGATATCGTTGAGTTCACCTTTGGAACAGTTTCTGCCTCGTTGGATGTTGTTTTCTTTCCATTTTTGGGGGTACTGTTGGCCACCTTACTTATTGAATCATGGCTTCCTCTAGATTGATCCTGATGTTTTGATGTCCCAGAAGTCTCCTTTGGGATGGTTTTCCCGTGTTTGGACATTGTTTTGTTTCGGTCTTTGAGGGCAGCAGAGCCCAAACTGTTGGCTAGCTTGTTCAGACCCTCTTTCTCTTCAGGGATTTCAATCAAAGACTCCATTGCTCTTGGTTGCTGTACACTGAGAGCGCTGGGCCGCGAATTAAGCAATTGGTCCTTCAGTTTCGTATCTAGATTAGCTGCTGAGGTTGTCCTGGAAAGAGGTTCATGCCAGTCATATGTCAGTCTGGGTTTTCTGTCTGGAACAGTTTTGATATCGTAGTGAGAGACAGAGCGGTGTCTGTCGGTGAGAGCTGTTGGTCTCAGCAGTTGCTCTCTTCCAACAGCTTCCTCCTTTGGATCTTCTCTTGGTTCCAGGCTGAAGCCATATTGTGGACTTTGTTCAAATTCAGCCACACTTCTGTCCAGAGCTTTTAATGAAGACCTTGTTTTAGAGTTTTCTAGAGTTGAATACATGGACCTCAAGTATTCTTGGCTCTGCCTTGGTTCAGTGTAATCCTGCAGGCTGAGTCTATTCTGCCTCTTATCCTCCAACCTGGACTTCATGTCCCTCAACCTACTGGGGATCCGCTGTGAATGATTCTCATTTAAGCCAGTTTGACTGCTATGTGGGGAAGTTATGTCATACGGCATGTCTAAGGGCATATCGCTGTTATTAAGGTATGAGTCAATTTTCCACCTGTGGAGGGAGGTCTCAGAGTTGAATGGAATCAGATGCTGGTCAGCACCATAACGGGACCTGTGCTTATGGTGCAGCTGAGTCACCCTGCCTGATAGCAGCGAATCCTCACCACCCCACAGCTTAGACCCAGTCCTCTCAGGACCAACGGGACCCCCAGCATCCCTGGTCACCATCCTTTGCCGAGTCATGGAGTTCATCTTCTGCAGTTCTCCAGCATAACTGTGTCCCCTCATCAGATTACCCACATCGGGATGATAACTTTGATGCAGCCTCTCCTGCACGCTCAGGCCCCTGGTTAGCGTCGCACCATTGTTAAATATATCATCCTGGGCACCCCTCAAGCCATGCATCACTCTGGATCTCCAATGAATTTGATGGAGGGACAGCTGGCTGGAGTTAGGGCTATGCAGGGCCGCAGCATCCCTCTGATGTTGATCAGATGCTCTCTCTCTGGACAGAACAGTGGGAGCAGAAGAGCGAGCAAACAGCCGTCGAAACTCCTCGTCGTACGAGCAAACCAACTGTCCGGTGATCACCAGAACCATGCTGAGATTGATCTTCTCAAACGACCACATGAAGCTGAAAAGAAAATGGAGTAAGCTATGAGCGATTATCACAGTCACCAGGGAACAAGCAGGGATGTAATGGAAGCTAAACTCACCTTTTTAATTGTGAAATAGATTTTACCTACATTTTTCAACTGATGTAAATCTTTATGATATAAATTTGTGGTGGACTTTATAGAAATTATAGCAAGACAAATTTAAATGCAGTCAATGTAAGATTTTTACTTTAATCTAGCCTACAATCTTCTCAGGTGGTCAAAACATATGGTAGAAAGATGAACTTCTGTTCTCTTTGTTTTTATTAAGAGTTGTCATTCATCTTTACGCCTGCAGGGGGTGTTATTTCACATAAATCTTACATATTGTACTTAACTTAAACAAAAAGGGTCTTGAAATTTTGAAAAATAAAACAAAATCAAGACTGAACTTCATACTGAAAATATAAAAGTGAGCAACGCCTCCAGTCAGCAGAAATCAAACAGGGATTTAATGGAAGGTAAACATTTCTTAAGCTGTTGAACATCTTTTATGATATAAATTCATGGTATACTTTTGTAATAACTGACGTCACACTGATTTAGGTGACTTAAAGTGAGTCTTTTCATGAAAATTATTTAACATTTTAACATTCCGAAAATATAAGTAAGCAACGTAAGAGTACAGGCAGGGATACAGTTGGGGGTAAATCCACCTAAACTCAAATTGTTTTAATAACAAAATAATAAAATAGTTTACCCAGTCTAATGAAGGTGATATAAATTAATATATTTCATATATTAATAAAGGGAAATGCATTCATCTATTTCATTTTTCTGAAAAGACCAATTTTTATGTAACTTGCATTGTTCATTTTTATGTAACTATATATATTGTTTGTTTGTTTCATGGTGGGTTCATAGCTTACCTACCTACCTGCTCTGTTTACCATTACACCACTGTATTGAATTACACCTGAAGCGAGAGGGTAAGAGGGGGCGTGGCTTACCTGTACGTTCCATACAAAACTGTTTTGCAGTCCACCAGAATAAATTTTTGCTCCAAACCGCCGTGGAACTTCGCTCCGGACCGACACTGGTACTGCTGACCTTTTACCGTCCGAACTCGGATGTTCTGACGGAGGAACCAACAGGAAGAGTCACAAAGTTAGAAGGGTGGAAGTAACAAATTACATTTACTCTTGTTACTGTAATTGAGTAGTTCTTTGTGTACTTTTTGAGTCAGTAATTTTAAGTATAGTACTAAATATTCACATGTATTACAGCAGTGTTTCCCCAATATGTATTCTACCATAGCAGCCCACCACAGGAAGATTATCCACCATGCTAAAAATATTTGCTAAACAATTGTATTTTTACACTAAGTGGTCTCTTCAAGTAAAAAGGTGTTATATTTATTTTAGACAGTGAAGTCGACTTGATCTTAAATGTTTCCCAACAGTATCCATGATAGGAAGCCCCGGGCTCCCCTACATGACAGGACTGTGCTCTTCTTACCACCACAGCTGGAAAAAAACATAAAGGGGAAACACAGAATACAGTGTTACAGAGTACAAGTTTTATCGGGTGGCGATTAGCATTGCATCAGAAAACTGGCGTGATCGTGATCCACATGAGACCTGTTCAGGCACGAGGAGGAAATGTTAAAGTCATTAACTTTGGTAATTCAAGGTAACACCCAGCACCCGGTCAGCCTTTTTGGATGTGCATTCACTGATGCATGATATGCATGATAGTAGCAGCTAACATTAGCCAAAAAGCTATTGATCCATCTACAGCAGTGGTTCCCAACCCGACTGTCCTGCAGGTTTCAGCTCCGGCTCTACTCAGCCACACCTGAACCAGTTCAGGAATCACAGGAAAACACTAAATTTGCACTCTGTAACGGATACAATTAAAATGTACTTCAGTCTACTACTACTACTTCAGTCAAAACAAGTAAAATTAAAGAAGAATAACCACCCTTGCATGTGCAATGTCAACAGTGCATTTGTAGAGAGAAAACAATAATCCATGTTAAGACAGTTGTGTGTGAACTTTCTGTCCTCTTGTCCTTTAAACGCTGGATGAGAAACATCAAACGTAATTATGTCTGTTTGTCAAATAACGTTTACGTTAACACATCGTTTCCTGTGTCTGGAGTTATCTTCGATGGTAATGCTGGAGCAGGGAAGTGGCAGTAAACAGCAACAGCAGTTTGCACAAGGGTGTGGACCAAATGTCAGATTTAATCCACTAATGTTCCTGCCAGTAGAGAGAAAAGACTTTGTGCCACAGGCAGAATGTGTGCACTGGTGGAAAATAACTCTACAATGTAGAAATATAGCCTAAATCTACAAAGCTAAAGGAGTAAACTGTTTGATGTTTTGTAAGGTCGGAAAATATTTGTATCACATCAGATCATGTACCTGTGACTGATGCTAACTGGTGAAGGTGTTGTGTATGATGCTGCTGCTGCTCTCGGCTTGTAAAGTGAATTTCTCTGAATGGAGGAACGTTACTGCACCTTGCACCTTGTTGATCAGATTTAAAGGGGCAATAAGTCTGATTTATTTTTACTTCCTGTAGCACAAAATGACAGTAATATTTGCTGTTGATCAACACCAGTGACTCAACGTGGCTTTCAAAACTCACTTTTCGGCCCGTTCATTAGAGTTTCAGGACAATCGCAGTCCTCTATGGTCGTGCAATAAGTGACCGGCGTCGCAACACATTTCATCTCTGAAGCTAAAAAGCCTCGTCCTCAAGACAAAAAAGCAAATTACAAAGCAGTTTTATCATTCCAGTATTTTGCACGGTGATATATCACCTCTTCTGTTGGATCTCTGCTCTAATGAACTAGTTTACTGCTCTATATTGTGCCAGTGTGACTCAAAAACCCCACCAGAGACTAATAGGAGGAGATCTATGTTGTTTTTACCTTTACCTTTACCGTTCATATTGTATTTCACAGTGTTGCATCTCTTACCTTGAGCTCGTGGATCTTTACTCCTAGCCTCTGCGACATGGTCAGGAAGCTGTTGAATTGGGAATCATCTAGAAGGATGTAGACCACCACTCCCCTGAGCGCCGCGCTGATGATCTCCCTGAATATGTCGACATCAGTGAAGACATCCATCGCTATGGCAATAACCTGGAAAGAAATTGGAAAACAAATGTGGAGATGGGAACCATTTCTAGTGCAGAAAGAACAATTTTTATTAAGATATTCAGTCACAAAGATGGTAAGATGGCAAGATGGCAATGCGTGCTAAGACTGGAATAGTGAATATGGATGTATTGGAGGTGAAACATCTTAACTGGAGTTAAACATCTTTTTATTTGCTGACATAAATCTTTATGTGATACAGTTATTAAATTAATACATCACAAGTTGTGTCAAACTGATTTTTAAAGTTATATGAGGATTGGTTCTTCATGGTGGCATTTTGCTGACCTCCAGCTGATCACTGACTGGAGGTCAGGTTTACTTATTTACCACTCCATCACTGCACCGCTCCAACATGCACACATTGCCAATGCACTTTGAGTGGCTGAGGCTGTACTGTATGTGTTTTCATCAATCAATCAAGAGAAGGTGTCACTTGGTCACAAATGGTATTTATCTATGGAATGTAACGCTTCATTTGCTGACAGCCTTAACCCCCTACACCCCCCCCCCCCCCCCCCCCCACACACACACACACACACATACACACCCCTTTTCAGCTTATAAATTATTATCTGCAGCTCAAAGCAACAGAAACATTGAGTTCGGTGTGGAGCTGACAGTCAAACACAGTCAAGCTGAGACAAGTTGGGTAGTTGATGTAATGTGGCACAGAGACGTGGCCTAGATGTGAACTACAGCAAGATACTGTTTCAATGAGGCTGTAGAGATGATACTCATGGTGGTATAGTTACTGCCATACTATTATATAGCTACTAGTTCTAATTTAATTGGTACTAGTGACTAATAATTTTTACCAGTAGTTTTAAGTGACTGACATTACCAATTCTCATAATCATTGATTAAGATATCTACTAGTAGTTTTTTCAATTAACACTGATCTCTAATCCAGTTCTACTAGTAATCATTCATTAGTTACTAGTAAGTAATGTACAGTTGTATCATCAACATCTAATTTTGTACTACTAGTCACTAGTAGTCATTTTCATTTGACAAGTATGTAAAGAAATATGTCTAATAACAAAAATGTAGATATCTTCATTTGGAATAAAAAAAGTTAAAAATTAAAATATTACTAGTTACTATTTAATAACTACTAGTGATGTCAAGTAAAATTAGAACAGGAGCTAGTGATTAATGAATGGTTACTACTAGTAACTAATGCATAGTAACTGGTAGAATTGGATTAGAGACTAGAACTAATTAAAATAGCGACTAGTGAGTAATGAAAAGTTCATATCTAAAAGATGAATTAAATAATAAATAAAATATATTATTTTTTTACTAGTAAGAACAGAACAAACTGGCAAAAATGATTCGCCAGTAACTAAAAAATAAGTACTAGTTATTATTAAATTGTTACCATTAAAAGCGGAAAGTGACTAGTAAAAACAAATTAGTCACTTGTACCTATTAAAGTAGAACTATTATCTATTATATAGAAACTAGTAAAATCACAATATCAGGCAGGATAGTGACTAGTGACTCAAAATAAGTACTAGTTTATAGTGACTAGTGCTTTTTAGGGAATAAATGACTAAACGGCCTCTTCCAGGCTGCAGCTCGGCAGTGTTGGCGTCTGCATGGTCCCCCAGTCCTATGATGACACTGACTGAGCTGCCGTTTGCTGTGATGCCCCACATCAGATCTGGATGTCCCACCAAAATAAACTTTTATACATTGTGTATACGCTGCTTGCCCAAACTCGGCATCTATTGCAGCCCAACGGTCCTGGTAGGGGGATCTACCATGGGGGTTCTTCCATTTTTTCCTAAAAGGCTGGGGGATGTCGTGTACTAACCATTTACTGTTTCACACTTTGGGCACTGTGAAGCCTTAGAGACTGTAACGGTGATGAAGGGCGGTACAGATAAATGTGATTTGATTTGGCACTATTTGTGAGGTCCCATTACCATTTGTCAATATGCACTTTTACTACATAAGCTGTCAACGCCTCTACACCAAACCCAAGAAGACGCTCATGAGGAATAAACTTATTTTAAAGTATTTTACCTGTTTTGCATCTAGAATTTGTTTACGAACCACCTCTTTAATGGTTGGTGTGTCCTGTCTTGGCGGGTGGAACAGCAGGCTGATGTTGGTCTCGGTGCTCTCCAGCGTGACCTCTGGCCAGCCCAGGTCAAGGTCAGGCACCTCCTCGTCCGACTCAGTTGGGAAATAGGTCGAGGCGGCGATCTCCTCGTGTTTTTCCTCTGACTCAACGTCTGGAACCGGTAACTCTGCATTTTCCAAAATGTAGAGGATCTCCTCCTCTGACAGAAAGTGGCTTATTTGCTCGGTTTTGAGGAACTCCTCGTAGGCCTCTTGGCCCCCGCAGAGCAGGGCGTAAATGGCCAGTCGGTAGGACTCCTTGTAATGTGGCTGAATGTAAGCCTGGCTCACGTCTTCTTTCAGTGAAGACAGGCAGGAAAGATTGGACTCCATTGATGCTGCTGCTGCACAACAGGTTTCTCTGTGATCTCCAGTGTCATTAAGCCATACCTGGTGAGACTCTAAACCGACGTACGACCAACCAAAATACCTGGAGAGCCCATAAGAAGATTAGCATTGTGTCAAAACTTTCATATCAAATGTGGTTCATCCTCAGGGAAGATAAACAAATGCTGAGCATGTGACTCGGCTCAGTCAATCAAACCACTGATCCCTCAACATTACGCTTTACATGAACTGAACAAGTGATCGCTGAGAAAAAGAGACTTACTTCTTGGCTGCTTTTCCTTTGCAATCAAACAGAGTTGAACTGAACAAACAGAAACACAGCTAACCAGTCGGTCCTGGCGCCTGCACTGTCTGCAGCATGAGAGAGCCAGCAGTCAGCGTTGGGTGTGCATTTGAACTTTTTTATGCAAACCCATAGCCTGTTGTACCTGCCCTCCGCTCTGCTGACGCCCAGACCCCTCCCACCTCACCTCACCTTTCAGGAGCAATTTTGTTTGCATAACCTGCAGACATACAGTGACTCAATGACAGGAGAAAAGAGGCACACAATGGTATCTATTCTACTCTACTCCTATTTTATTCCATGCTATTACCTCTTGCAAACTCTCTGTTGCTACGCCTCCAAAACATCAGGTGTGACGCAGAGAGAAGATGATTCACCAAGACAGCAGAAGGAGGGTGATCAGTAAAGTTTATTGCCATCACAAAGCGTTGACAGACACAAATTCACCCACATTTGTCTGGTGGCTGGTGCTAACTTCCCGCCCTGGTGCAGTAGACGAAACCATCGGGGGGAGCGTGGTCTGAACTCTCTGGCCATCCGTTCAACAGCCACAAAACAAATGGATACAGGCTTTCCACTACGTTGCAATAGAGGAAGGTGCAGCTTTAAAAACACTGACAAGGAACATGACAACTACCCTGGTCTTTTTTTTTTGCACCTTTTCTCACAGTGACCAGTTGAATGACACACGACATCTAAAAAGGACGTCTACGGTGGTGGCCGCTGTAAAAGTCTGCCTTCATCCTGCATCTATCTGTACAGTACTACAGACGATCCCTTCTCAAAGTTCAAGTTGTCAGAGTTCCTTGTAACTTCTGAAGGCTGCGAAAAGAGCAGAATGACTTTTTCCAAACATTTCCACTTGGGATTGGAGCCTATGTGCAGCAGTAGTTCAGAAAGTGGGACTTTTACAACGGCTACCTACACCTTGAAGGATAATTCCAGTTATTTTCAAGCTGGACCTTATTTTCCTAGTTTTTTTGAACAAAATTTCATCAATGACTTCACTGCAGAGCTCTACGGGGCCGAGGCCGCCTCGTGAAGACCAGCAGGAAGTGTCAAATGGACTATTACAACTGAAATGTCATGTGATAACCGTTCAATCACAACTATTTGAAGACACGTGTAACTGCGGTGGTTTAATCGCTTTTGGGGTTCGACTGTTTGAGTTTCCGTCGGCCCGTTGAAATGCATCGGAGAACAGCGCTCCCTGCAGCTGAGAAGTATGTAGAGAAGAGTCTAGCTCTGCAGGGATGTAATTGATGAAACGTTGATCAGAATCGATCAGCATGAGGTTGCAAATACCTGGAATTATCCTTTAAGGTAACAGCTCTCGGTTTCACACTCATGCTATAAATCAGTACTGCTACTACCAACATTTCACCCCCTTTACTTTCTCGGGGGGGTTGGAGACTTCATGAATCTGGGCGGGGTGGGTGACTTGACGCCGCGGGGTGGGGTCGGGGACTTAGAAGGGGTGGGGGTCGGGGTCTTGGGGGCGGGAGTGGGGCTCTTTAGGGACGCTGGAGTTTGGGACTTAGGAGGGGTGGGGGTCGGGGTCTTGGGGGCGGGAGCTGGAGCTGGGGACTTCTGGGGCACAGGTGTGGTCGCGGCCGCTTTGGGCTGTCCCAGTTTGGGCTCGGGGATCGGCTCGCCGTGCTTGTAGACGCTCACGGTGATCTCGACGAACTCGCCGCCGTACTTGTTTCGCACGTTGATGCTGTACTTGCCGGTGTCCTCGGAGGTGACCTCGGTGATGACGAGGGTGGCGAACTTGCCGCCGTCGAACGTGATTCTGGTGTGCTCGCTGGAGATGACCTGCTGCTCGTTCTTGAACCAGGTGACCTCCGGAGTCGGCTCGCCCCAGACGGTGCAGGTCAGGCTCAGGGACTGGAGCGTGGAGAGGAGGAGGGTCATAGGTCAACTCAAGGAAGACAAGCGTGTCACACAACGGACATAAACATATACTTTTATCTAATAAAATGTATTGTATTTGCTGTTGTTTTTCACCGTAAAGCGTCTTTGAAAAGCGCTATATAAATGTGATGTATTATTTATTATTATTATAAATAAAGATAAAAACAAGATCTCAATGTATTTTCCAACTAAATCAAAAGGTCTTTCTGTAACGTTTGTCTTTTATTTATTTTATCCTCATTGCCTTGTCTGATATTTATTGTTTTATCCGTTCAGCTTTTATTGTTCTTTCTGTCTTATTCTGTCTTATTTATCCTTACGATCTTTTTTTGTTTTTAGCGGTTCTGAAGCACTTTGTCACCTTGTTTTGAAAAGTGCCAAATAAAAAAAGATTATTATTACTACTGAAACAAAGGATGTCTACTGAGATGAAGGCTGAAAATTACTCCTATACTTCAAATCCTCCCATACTTGATTTGTTCTCATAGAAAATGCTTACGATGTAATGCCTAATGTAGAAGTGCAACAACATCCTGTGTATTCTGGGCATACTGTTCATTTATATCAGTATATGACGTCTCACCTTCTTCTCCATAATGGTGACCACGTCAGGCAGACCACCAACCACTCTACCACGGTCTGAGAACAAACACAAAAGGTTTCATTATTTCTATCCCGCGTTAACTAGCAGAAGAAACACTACAGATGCATGTTAAAGACCTTCGATGACGACATTCCAGGGCTGGAATTTAAAGCTCTGACTTTCCTGCAAGACTTGTTTGAAAATGTTCACATAGCTTGAGAGATTACTGGAGGGGAGGTTAAGACTACAACAGCTTTGAACTGTTTGGCTCCTGTTGCAACTTTGCTGTCATAATTAAAGGCAACGTAACTTTAAAGAAAGGCGAGTCATGGGGGTCTGAAGGAGCAGAGCTTTTATTAAAAACAATGATATACTCACTCTTCTCAGCAAATGCAGCAGCCCTGAAAGATAAAACAATGTTAATATGGTGTTAATATTATTTAATATCATTTTGATGCAATCTACAAATCCACATGACAGAATGACTTACTTGAGTCTCAGATACTCCTCATAGGCATCAGTGTAGGCTGCACAAATACAAATAAAAATAATTAATTCATTAAAATTGTTTATATAGTGGTTTTAAAAATCAGTTACAAAATTAATACTTTAAAATCACTTAATAAATCAGCAAATAAATAACCAGAAATGAAAGCCAACAAATATAAAACAATCGAAAAGAAAGAATAACAATAAGCAGGTCAATAAACTGTTTCATGTGAAAGGCGATCCTGACCTTGTCCAGACAGGTCGAAGGTGCGGGTGTGGGTCTTCACGCCGTCTGAGATCTCGATGGAGTAGTGACCCTTCTCTTTGTCGGACGGATCGCAGATCTGCATCCAGGCCATCTCCGCTGTGCCGCCAATCCTCATCTTCTCAGAGGACGCAATCTTACTGTCCCTGCAGGGTTCATGAGAGGGTAGGATTCAGGTTCAAACAGGGCTGGACCAGACGGTGAATTCATTTTGATATTGCAGCACTAGAGAACACAATCTCTACAGTGCAAGGCTGCAGTCAGGGCATTTTTCCAAACGTATTTTTATAATGAAAAAAATGATTGGATAGAGTTCAGGAGCTGCTGCATCTGCTGTTAAAACAACATGGAGTGTGTAGAAAGCACAGACCATCAAGTACCATGAGTGCATCCATTTTTAGCATGGGTGGCCCCTGTGCTAACATGTTAGCCCCTGTGCTAACAGTATTAGTGCCTTGCTCTACCCATTGAGTTACATTGGACCACCGACCTGTGTTTCCAGACGGTCTTCATCTCCTCTGTGTAGTAGGTCATGTAGCACTGCAGCCTGATGCCCTCGGGGGTACACTGGAGCACCAGATCAGAGGCAGAGTCACCTGAACAAACGGACAGTAACATTACCACACCAAGACAACAAACCAGATCTCTGCAATCAGAAGGACTACAAGACACAGTGTGCACATGAACAGTATACATGGTGGCAGGGAGCAACCTGATGACATCAAATCACTTTTTAACCTTTAACTCAAAGAGGAGGAGACAGCGAGGCTTCTACTGGGTTTTGGTGCCAAGGGATGTGTTCAAAGTGCTCTTTGGTTTGGGGTTGTTGCTTCATGAAAAAATAAGACGTTGCACTCTTCAGGCAAAATAAATAAAATAAAAATCTTTATTTCATGGGTAGCTCAAAAGAATATATTATAAACAACTCCACTGTGTTTCTGCCATGCTGTAGCCTTCACCAGGGTGCATGGCCAAACTTTCTTTTTTCATTCTTTAACCTTTATTTAAAGGTTTAAAAAGTTCATTGAGCATGCCTGCTCTTTTTCAGCAACACCTTGTTTCACATTCATAGCTGGGAGCAACCACAGGCTTCTGCTTGTTGGCCACTGAGCAGCTGCAGCAGAGCATCTGGGGGTGAAGCGCCTTGCTCAAGGGAACCTGTTGTGAGACGGGTTCTCACCCGTTCTCACCCGTTCTCACCCGTTCTCACCCGTTCTCACCTGTTCTCACCCGTTCTCACCCGTCAGTCTGGGGTTTTGAACCTGCGACTGCTTCTCTGAACTCTGTTTGTGCAGCAGGCAGGTTGTGCTGTCTGTCTTCACTGTGGTTCTCCTCAGCAGAACCTCTCTGTAGCTGGTATCAGTGTGTGGTTACTGATACCAGCTACAGAGAGGTTCTGACCTTTAACAAGCTAGCTGGTTATGATCATCACATCCTCTCTGAATCACATGAGGAGAGAAAGGGGTTTGGGATGATGTGTATGCCTCAGTTGATCAAAATCAAATCCTACCAGCAATATGGGCGATGGCATTGATGATATCGTCAAACACTGCAAATGAAAAGATGAGAAAGAGAGAAAGAAAAGTATTATTAAATCAGACCTGATGAGGAAGATGAAGCTCAGTATTTCTTCGTGATGAGATCGTACCTTGGCCTGAAATGTCAAACACAGATGTGTCCTTTCCTCTGTCGTCACTGAGCGCTGCCTTGTAAATGCCCTGGTCTTTTCTGGAGAACTGAAAAACCAAAGATCACATTTCAACAGTATATGGGCAGGTGATGATAATAACAGGCAATAACAAGCAACTGTAAATGTTTTTTCTATTGAATGTCTGCGAATGTCTGAACGAACGAACGAACGAACGAACGAACGAACGAACATTACATTACATTACATTACAGTCATTTAGCAGACGCTTTTATCCAAAGCGACTTACAATAAGTGCATTCAACATAGGTAGGCAAGAAAACTACTAGTCACCAGAAATCGTAAGTGCATTTCCTTCCTAAACAAGCAACTAAGAGCATAACTAGTGTTAAGGTAAGAGTGCAATAAGTTAGCAACCTACTATATCTTAAACAAATGAGACAAATAAGTGAACCAAATAAGCAAGAGCTAAGACAAATAAGTGTATCAAATGAACAAGAGCCAATAAACAAGAGCTCAGACACATAATTGACGACAAATAGGCAAGGCTAAGAGGAAGAGTCAGGGTAGTGTTTCCTGAAGAGGTGGGTTTTCAGCCTGCGGCGAAAGATGGGCAGCGACTCTGCTGTCCTGACATCAGTGGGGAGTTCATTCCACCACTGCGGGGCCAGGACAGAGAAGAGCCGTGACCGTGTAGATCGGCCGCAGGGCCTCTGAGCGACGGGGCAACCAGTCGCCTCGAGGCAGCAGAGCAAAGTGGTCGGGCGGGGGTGTAAGGCTTGACCATAGCCTGGAGGTAAGAAGGAGCTGTTCCTTTCACTGCCCTATAGGCTAGCACCAGGGTCTTGAACTGGATGCGAGCCGCTACAGGGAGCCAGTGTAGAGAACGGAGAAGGGTAGTTGTGTGGGAGAACTTGGGGCGGTTGAACACCAGACGAGCTGCAGCTTTCTGAACAAGCTCCAGAGGTCTGATGGCAAACGCCGGGGCACCAGCAAGGAGGGAGTTGCAGTAGTCCAGGCGGGAGATGACAAGAGCCTGGATGAGCACCTGTGCTGCCTTGTCAGTGAGGAAGGGGCGAATCCTCCTGATGTTGTAGAGGAGGAATCTGCAGGAGCGTGTCACTGATGTCGAACGAACGAACCCTAAAAATCCTGGCTGAATCCAGAAGTTTGCTGCTCCAGGTTCTCATTTTCTCACTTTTTAATTCATACTAGTGACTTACTATCACTCAACATGGTGTATGCTAAAGTGTTAGCATAGAGCATAGAGCATTGTATTGTATTCTATGGTATTCTATTGTATTCTATTGTATTATATTCTATTGTATTGTGTTCTATTGTATTCTATTGCAGTGTATTCCTTTATTCCCTGCCGGTTACCAGAGGGATGGGGAGAGCACAGGAACCAGACATGACGTTAGGAGGAGCTTCTGGAACAATCTCCTCGTCTTCCTTAAACCAGTGGAAAGTCGTATCCTTCTTCACGTTGGCCACCTGAGACACAAACAACACACAGAGGGAACAGCAGTAAAATATAGAAATGAAATGATTTCTAAGGCTTCATTTTAAGGATAGAAACGTTCTAATGTTGTCAAGGTTAGTTACTGACATCTTGAACTGAGTCAGTGGATGCTCTTCAGATCTCTTACCTTGCAGACGAGCATAACGGTGCAATCCTCCGTCACAGTGAAAGACAGATACTCGGAGAAATGTGGACCTCAAATGATAATAAAACAGAATCACGTTATTCAGGGTATTACCAGGAACCACGTACAATCAGATCAGAGTCAAATGGTATTTGCAAATAACTGTTAGCATTTGATTTAATTGGCTTTGAGCACCAGATGGGTGGAGTTAACCACATCAGGATCCAGATGGGGACGGTTGAGTTAAATAATCACCTGTAATTTCTTCAGTACTTTGAATTTGTCTTTGTCTTATGATGCACTGCTGCTGCTACGGTGACCCAATTTCCCCACAGGGTTTATTAAAGTTATCTATCTAACCTAGTAATGGTAAAGGCTGTAATCGGTGAGTGTTTGGTACCTTGCTTCCTGATGTGCTCTTTCCTCTGGAATTCTGCCTCCTTCAGAGCAGCCTTGAACACTGAGGAGGACAACACAGTTAATATGAGGTTCAGTACATCTTGTCTGAGACTGGATGCTGTTGTGTTCTGCTTGTCTGCCAGATCATTTAAAGACCACAGTGGAAATAAGTGGTGAGTTCATGGTGTTGGGTTCCACCGATGTTGGTTTTTAAATTTCTGTAGTAAAGCTGCAGATAGCTGATATTTTGTGCCAATAATTTTACATTTCACTACTTTCATGCCAGAGTTTCTTCCAGAATTTTATTCTTGTCGTGTTTTTGAGAAATTACCAAAGCAATTAACAATTACCAATTAAAAATTAAAGTCTGACATTTATTCTGTATGTTATTTTAATGTGTCAATAGGAGATGCTGGATGACATTTGAAGGACAATATTTCTCACATCATAAGATACCACGATACTAATCAAATAAAAGGTATCCTACTTGATTTGATAAAACTTCAATCAATCAATCCATCAGTAGTGTCATGGTGAAGAAAGCCTCACCGTCTCCAACCAGCACCAGGGAGGTCTGGTTTTTGGCCTTGCCGTCGTGGATCTGGACGGTGTAGGTGCCCTCGTTGGCCCTGGTGAAAAGATCCACGGTCATCTGGATGATTCCTGTGGCCACATCATGGCTGATCTTGTGGCCCTGAGAGGAACACAGTAGTAGAGGAGTACTGCTAGTATTTTATTATGTTTTTATTTATTATTATTATTATTATTATTATTATTTAATTTAACAACTAACTAACAAAACCACTGGTTTCTCGATTATGGTCTTATTAGTTTACGGTAATTACATAATAATTTGATGATCAATGATATGATGATATTGTAAATGCTACATGTGGCACCTTTAAAGTTGCTGTTATTTAGTCTTGTGCTATTCATGTTATGCTGAATGGGCTTCAAGGGACTCAGCAGCACTTTATTACAGCTGATGGTTTCTTGTGTTTTCTGATTTATTGGGCTGAACATTGTAACGTTGAGAATGTGCTACATAATAACAATCACAACAATAATAATAATATCTTTAAAGGTTTATATGATGTAGTAAACATGCAACACGGCATAAGAAACTCTCAAATAAGCGCTAAAGCTTAACATTGAGTCAGTATCAATGTCGAAGACGCGCTACCTCGCCACTGGTGACCTCCTTATCGTTGACGATGAACCTGTAGGACACGGCGGAGGAGAGCTTCATGGCCTGCAGCCAGAAACGCACATGGCCCTTCTCCAGAATCTCATAGTTCAGGCCGTGCTTCAGTGGAACAACTGAACAGATGCAAAGTAAAATCTGGATTAGATCTCAAGGAAACGTGAAGAGTTTTCCCTAAATACACCCACCGCTTCCAGTAGAGATACCTACTGTTACATAGTGATTGATCAAAGCAGATTTTGGTGCTTGGCAAGTTCCTTATTGACTAAATGACTCCTACAGAGTCTTCTATATTTTAGAGATATTAGATGAATGAATGAATGAATGAATGAATGAAGGAATGAATGAATGAATAAAGAGCATTTTGGAACAGAAGTCTCCAAATAAGTCTTGAAATCTCATAGATAACTTTAATTTTATTGACGTGTAAAAAAAAGTGCTGTTGGGGCATAATACTTACTTGGATTTCTGATGGCGTGGCTGAGCTCCAGCATGGTGTTAAGGGCTGCAGAACAGATTCAAGAAAACAGATATGAGTACAACAAACAAAGCTAAAGAATAACAAACAAATGACATTGTGACAAAATGCTGACAGTATATTTTAAGAGTGATATGTATAGTCTAGCGTCCATGTATGTCTGAGCTCCTGTTGTCCTGCTAGCATGTGTGTCGATATGTACTGTGTTACTATGTCAACATGTCTTTGCACTATGGGAATAAGAAACAATAAGTTGTTACTTGCATTATAAGATGTGTGAAGTTGCAACATGATTTTCAAACTTTTAACACAAATGCACAAATGTATACTCCAGGCCAATGTGTAGGCCATACAGTACAACTATTTCATAGTTGGAAACAGATATTTGCTGATGTGAAAAGCAAGATGCATTTGACATTATGAGCTATAATCAATATTTACTTTTCATTAAAAACATTTGCAGACATTCTGGCAGGAAATAACGCCACAAACTACTTTTATTACCACACCGCCACCAAGACGATTCCTGAACATTTACTGTATGTAGAGAATGAAGTGGCTCTACTCCTGATACGTTTTGCTGATGACCTACCATCCTCTGTCAGAGTATGGCTGGCAGAGACTCCGTCGGTGTCGGTGACAACCACAGAGTATTTGCCCAAGTCGTCTTTATCTGGGTTGGTGAAAGTCAGTCTGGAGCTGAAAAAGAAACAAGGAAACAGTCAGAATCAAAGTATGTTAGTCCTGAATTTAAGTTGCAGTTGTATCTACAACCACAACCTGGGTTTCCTGTCCTGTGAGGACAAAGGGGAGCTCACCTTCTGCCCTTAGCTGTGAAGGCGACCCGGGGGCAGTCGCCAATGGCCTTGTAGTTCTTAGACCACTCAAACTTGGAGGTCTCGCAAATCTCACAGGCCTCCAGGGACAGGAAGACGTCTCCGGTCTCCTCGTCCACGCCGCAGACAATCTCCTTAGTGCCTTGGGACATCAAAAGATATTACTACTACCGAGAAATTAAACACAGAATCCTTCAGTATCAACTACTTTTTTGGCTCATTTACTCATTTTCACCTATACTGTGTGTGATCTGGTACATAACAAAATGCAGGTAGAAAACAAGAATCTCCCATGAAAAATGGACAGCAGTTCTGTCTCTGAAAACCTAAAAACAATGCAAAGAAATACAACCCTATGATGAAGAAATTGGCCACCAAGCCAAAAGGAGATGGTGGATTTACCACTAGATTTGCAAAACTTGTGCAACCAGCATAATAGAAGCCAGATGTGGTGACAGGTTGTGCAGGAAGCATGCTACCGACATCATTATTATCAATGGCCTATAAAGTGTCAGGGGTACTCAAGTTCATTATTATTACCTGGAAGAGCCTTGGCACAGACCGGCTCAGATACCTGGGAGGCTTTCCCCACACCGTTGGCATTGACAGCACGAACTTTGAAGACGTAGGATTCACCTTCCTCCAGACCGGTCACCTGGACAGCAGGAAAACATCTTCACATGTCCGCCGTGCAGACTGAACACCCATGGAGAGCTGCATGTATGTATATTTGTCAAGCGATGTGAGTAGTCTGCTGTCTGGTACTGTACATGATTTATAGACTGTTGTGAGGTCCGGTTGTCATACCACGTCCGTCAGTAGGTTTTGTGTTACTATGTTGGTTGTTGACATGCATCTCCACAAATGCCACCAAGATAAATCCCTGTATTTATTGTACTTGATGGAGAAAGTGATTTTATTCTGACATTACCCAAGAGACGACGAGACGACGACTAGACTGATGCTATTACTGACCGATACCTAAAATCAAGTTTCAAATGTAAAATTGGAAGAGGGAGTCTTTTCCACATCTCATTCCTATCAAAACGTCTTTATGCTCAAATCAGTGACACGTATGACGAGATGCCTTGAGAGTGTGCTCATTTGAATGCGTTGCTATGACTACACGTCAAGTACAGTATGAATTGGATGGACAGTCGGTGTCTCACATGCAGGTAACGGTGGCCACGAGCTTCCTCATTCAGGGTGACGAACTCTGAGCAGCCCTTCTTGGCCATGTCCACAAAGTAGCCCGTGATGGCGCTTGCTCCGGTGTAGACCGGCGCTTTCCACAGGATAACCAGGGAGTCACCTCTGACCTCACTGAAGCTCAGGTCATAGGCTGGGCCTGAAGGTCGAAGAACAATGACCAATGAGAGCTCTGATGACTCAGCAGATGGAGCAATCCCAGCCCATGTTGACTTGAAGGCCCGCCCCCCCGTCATAGTTATATGTACTGCCCTTAATCACAGTTACAGTTTCACAACGCCACATTACGGAAAAAAATAAATGGCAGCGCACAACACCCCCGACCTCGGACCCTCACAGAGGACGAGGACAAACTCCTACCTGGCCCCTCCATCGTCCAGGCTTCACATTTCATCGGGGTGCTGGCGGCAGAGGGCACGCCGACACCAGCCAGGTTACCGGCCTGGATCTTGAACTCATAGAAGGTTCCCTCTGTCAGATTCTCAACCTGAAGTTACAAAGAAAATGTTGCATTTGGATTATTTGTATATACACACGTCAAAGGAACTGTCATCAAAATAGATGACATTGATTACATTGTTACATCAAATAAGAGCATCTAGTTCAAGTCTTGCATTGTTGGCTACTGAGCGTCTTAAACTAAGGTGACATTACAAGACTTAATTAATGGAAGATGGGTGAAAACCTGCAGGCCATGGTGCAATGGAGGCCTGCAGGTTTTCATTCCATCCAGCGGCTGATTTCAGTTTCTCCTGCTGAAGATGAGCTACCCAGTGAAATCATCTGCTGTAGTGTTTGGATGGCATGAAAACCCACAACCACACGGCTCTCGATGGCACATGACTGAAAACGCGCCGCCCCTTTACTACATCGGCATGGTTTCTACACTCCTCTATGACGAGGACCAGTCAGAAACCAGCAGTATCACTAGCACCACTCACAGTGCAGATCCTCTCCCTGATGGCCGTGGTGTTGACCTCCTTCCAGTCCAAGGTGTCGGCGTCACGCTTGTCTATGTAGTAGGCGTTGACCTTCGAGCCGCCGCAGTGCTTGGGGCTCTTCCAGGCCAAAGTCATGGATGAGCCGTCACAGCTCAGCATGGTGATGCCGAAGGGGGCGCTGGGGGTCGCTGGATCACAGTGAGCAAGTTTCATTTACAGTTCCAATCACATTTCAGACACGTAGCTGATGTTTTACTGTTACTTGTAAACTTACATTGTACGCATCTAGCCCTTATTCAGACCAACTTATAAGTCATTTTATTAGGAAATTAATATCAAGCTGAACTGGCTGACTTTTTTTGCTTAGACAATGGTGTTCAAACAAAAGAGGCACATGATTTTATTTCTACAACAGAAGAAAAAGCATGTAACTTCATCATCAGCATCTCGCCTCTATCTTTTTCTTACTTGAAATAAAGGTTTATGAAACCTGAAAAAAAAAGCATCATGGCCGAAGCGTTTTGTGCAATCTATTACAGCAGTGCTTGGTTCAATAAGAGTGTCCAGTGACGATGCTGTGATTCACAACTACAGTGCAAAGTGGAGGACGTGGAGGAGTGGGTAAGCATGGTGGGAGATTCTCACTGAAGGGAAAATGGAATTACTGTCATTAGCACAGCAATTCAATACATACCATACTCCACCCCCCCACCTAGACAGAACAATAAAACCATCAAACAGAGGAATCATGTTTTCTCGTACCGTGGTGACTTCATGAATCAGCCCTGACAACGTGTTTGTTTATTGTTTATCTTATTGGTCTTTATTCATTATTGTTTTAAAGTATTGTAACCCTGTTTTGCAGAGTGATGTACCAATACAGTTTATTATAAAGGCGATGTGTAGTATTCCTACCGAGTGCAGGCTCCACGGTAATCGGTGAAGAATCCTGGGACTCGTCACTGAGGCCGTAGATGTTGGCCGCCTGGACGCGGAACACGTAGGTCTCCCCCGGGACCAGGCCATGCACCACGAACCTGACGGACACATGAGGAGGACATACAGTAGCTGGAAAAAATAAATAACAGTAAAATAATAGACTTGAAAAAATAAAGCCTCTTTGTGCCTCTCATGGTCGATTGCAGCCAATTCACTAACACTTAGTAACACCAACTCCCCCAAGTTATTGTAGCTCATATTAGATCCTTTGAAAGGTGATGAAGTCAGTTTGTCCATTCAGAACGGAGCATCACCAACAAGTCAGGGAGGAAGGAGGAGGGTTTCTTACAGCTGACACAATTTGCTCTTACAATTGTTGATAAAATGGGTTATTTTCTTGCAGAGTGTTTGTTTGAAACCTCTGCACTCTTAGTTCAATCAACTGAGGTGCAAAAACAAACTGACATTGCAACACAATGGTAGTGAATCTGGACCTGGGTGTTCCATCAGCGGGCTACAGGTTGGATCATTACTGTGTTATTAATCGACGGTATAGAGCAAAATGGACATTTATTTATTTGTTAGTTTAGAAAGAGTCCAGCGGTAAAATCCGATCCCTAGTTTGCCAACAGTACGAGTCACCAGTAGTAAGGGCCAACGTCACCGCAGCCAGACAATAGAGGCAACAAATCCCCCTTTGTATGTATGATAGAAGTAAAGAAACCAAAAGGAACAAACTGAACATTTCATAAGCACCAGCAGGGCCGAGCTGCATGCCTACCTGGTGTGTCTGAAGGGCTTGTGGTTGCAGGGGAACCACTGCTTGGAGCCGGCAGCGCAGCCGTCGATGTAGTAGCCCATGAGGTTCTTGAGCTGCTTGGGAGGATCCCACTGCACAAACACAGACGACTTGGTGTTCCTGGTAGCAACCACCTTACCAGGGGCGGAGGGGACACCTATTCACCGGGGAGAAGCTATTAATGGTTTCACCCACTGGTAGGTCTTCATCACTCAACTAATGCATCTGACATTGGAAGAGTTCTCCTCCAAAATGTATCCATGAAGTTCATCTCCAACAGCTAAAATACGGAGGATCTTTGTACAGTATTTGGTAAACTTACAATCTTTTCAATCTTCTTTACAATCATTTGTTTTATTCATGTGTTGAATAAGCATCAAATTTCTTCTCAGCCTTTTTTAAATGTCAGATTCCTCATTTTGGAACAAAACTCTTCATGTACAACATCAAATAACTTTACTGGCACAGATGGAGGGAGGACGTTTTGTGCCAGGCCTCGGAAGATAGTACTAGCAAATAATTCTTCATGATAATAATAAACTTTATTTATAGAGCACTTTTCAAAACAAAATGACAAAGTGCTCCTTGGTGTTTGTGTTGATGTGCTCAGAGGGCGTTCACCACATTCACAGGAAAATATACTAACCTGACTTTCAAATACTTTCCTGTGATTGTCCAAACTCAAGTCCCACCCCTCTGGCACACCAGGCAAAATAAAACAAACGTACAATTATCAGATCTGATGATTGCAACACATACTGTACCTGAGATAAGAGATGACCGGCAGCAACTTTATTGTGAAATGTGTAACATTGAAAAGCGCGTCCTTGTGGTGTTTGTCAGTGAAAAGTGAGGAGACATTTTGGACCTGGGTCAAACAATATGCTGAAATAATTCTTAGAGTTTGTTTCTGCTGGGAGCACCAGATGGGCGGGGCTTAACTACACAACGACAATTTTGATAGTGCCGGGTATGCTGTCAATCACAGAAAAGCATACCAGATTGATTGTGTTGTGCTGTGTGGTAAGCCCCACCCACCTGGTAGTCCAAACAGGTTAAAACAAACGTTACCCAGCCCCTGTGTGCTCTGCCCATCACTCGGTTAGTCAGTGTCTCGAACAAACAAAGTGACATGATGTTATGACATGACAGGAGTGTCACATGACAGAAACCAGTGTGACTTAAGGTGAGAAACCATTCGATTTGTCTGATTGTTTAACTGTACATACCGACCGGCTGCTCGCTACCTGAAACACAAGTACACCTCCTCTGTTAGCACAAGGTGAATTTGAGCATTGAATATCTGTTTGAATATGTGTAGATGTTTGCATGGTGTGTTTGCTCATACTCACATGTGCAAATATGTGTGCATGTCTATGTTCATCTGTTTATATTTGGGTTAGACCAACATATTGGTTCCTGATACATTGGGCTGATATTAAATATCAGATATCAGCCCGTCAGTGTCGTCCTCCTCTGATATGATGGAGGTTCCTTCCTGAAAAAGGTCTGGAAAACCTGACATGAAATTTGAGGCGTGGAGGAGAGCATCCAGCTGGCGGGCTGCTTCTGACGTTTCTAACCTTTGTGTACATGTATATTTGTTTCTGCATGTGTGTGTGTGTGTGTGTTTGTACTAAGCCCCGCCCCTTACCATGCTCATCAACCTTTTCGATGGGCTCAGAGGGCGCCGAGGCCTCGCTGGAGCCGTGCATGTTGACTGAATACACTCGGAACTGGTACTTTTTCCCATCTTGCAAATCAAAAACCGGGTAACGGGGGGAGTGCAGTTTGACTGCCGTGTTGATCCGCTGCCACGCTCCAGTGCCTGCTAAGCACTATGGGAGATTCGGGGAGGGGAAATGAAAAGGTACAGCCATCTACGACAACCTCATCAATGGAGCACAAACACAAAGAGGTGCTTTCAAATCTAGAAATGGATATATATACAAAACAGGGTTGGGGGTCAAATCAGTTTCAAATGTTCTGAACACTCTTTAATGTGATCTTCAGTCTTTTAGCGCAATGTTTCAGAGTTTCCTGCCAAAAGGGAAGTGACGTGAAATCCATATTTAAGAAGCTAAAAACTTCATATAAAAGAGTGTGTGTGTGTCGGATTTGACAAACGGTGTCTGGAACTAAGTAACTAAGTAACTAACTAACTAAGTAACTAAGTAACTCACTGTTTGTCTGTCTGTCGTTTATTATGAAAAACGTTTTTCACTATTTGGATTTTGCTTTTCTTGAGTTGATCCCCAACATTGCTTTGGAAAATGCTTTGGAATGTGTAGGGAGCTACACTGATGGAAATGGACGGCCAGAGGGGAGGCGACACACACCTTCTCGACGTCGTACCACAGCGGCGCCCGTCCGCGGGGGCTGGGCGGCTTCCAGCTCAGCACAATATACGATTTGAAAACCTCGGACGCATGCACATCGGTGGGCTCCCCCGGGATCGTTACGTAGCCTATAGGAGTGAACGGTGTTGAGGCAGACATACAGCAGCAGCCACTGCAAAAGTCCCATATCATGTATTTATCCTGCATCTATCCCACATTAGTACTGCGTAGTATTTCATTGAGGGTTATAGTAGTATAGTAGATTCAGCGTGTCTTTGTATCTTCCAATGAAAAGAGATTAAAGGTCCAATATTGTTAGTGTTTTTAAATATACTGGTTAAGAATAATGTTTTTCATGATGTTTTGCAAATAAATGTAGTTTAGTTAAAGTTGAATTGAATAAATGAAAGTCCTGACAGGCAGAACAGCCTCAATACTGGACCCTGATTGGCCGACAGCATCAGCTCCTCCAATTCAAATGAGGCCAACCTGCTGATTGGAGGCTTTCCAGTTCAAATGCTGCAAACTGGCCTGATTGGATGGATTTCAGGAAGTCTAGTGAGGGGAGCCAATCACGGACAAAGTCCAGTTGTGATGCGTTTACTGGAGTTGGTCTGAAACTGCCTGGATTTTTCAAAATGAAATAACTTTAAATTTAACCACTTAACATCGTTGCTCATATATGTATATAAAGAGAGGATGTGATTCCCTTTCATAGGGCCCCTTTAAAACTCTTAGGGCCCCTTTAAAACTCTTAAAGTTGCAGTAATACGTGGGACTTCTACAATGGCTACATCTGTAAAACGACCAACTTGTATAAACTTCAACTTGATTATGAACTTGCAAAGACGAGTTTTAATTTTTTTAATTTTCCACACAGTTTGGATCGGGGGGGGGGGGGGTTTAATGAAAAAATGAAAATGTGGAATGATGGAATGACGTGGAAAGAATCAGAGTTAGATCAAATGTTAGGACAGGAGGAGATGGGAAATGGTTAAAGGATTACATCAAGTTAGAGCAGATGACTTATTAGTTTTGGTGTTGACATTATGCCATTACTTTAGATATATACTAGTCCACCGTGACTTGTTTATTTGTTGTATATTGTTGTCGTGTACAATTTTCATGTTTGTGTTTCATCATGAGACAAGCTGGTATCAGCCACTCACAACCATTACAGAAGATAAATGGGTTATAGAGTGAGGGAAGTTGTTTTGGTCTATTCTCAAAGCTATTTCTTGAAACTGAGTTTGGATTATTATATATTGGATATATTTCCCTTAAAATATATCCAACATTTACTAATGTGATGAACAGGAACAAGCCCTGGTGGATGTTGGTCTGTGGAGGTGATGATGAGGGATGTTATTTTCCTTTCTGGAATGTAAATGTGAATGTTATCAGGACGGAGTCGATGAGGCATGGAGAGAAGGACTGATGTTAGTGTTGAAACTACGATGAAAAGACGTAAAGGATGGACTCTGAGCCCAGCACAGTCACTGTACCTTCCAGGTCATCGTCCTTGATCACTATGTCGTGTTTTCCATTGAGTTTAATCACTGTTGCAGAGAACGACAACGACAGAGCCGTTAGAAAACACCCCTCATCCCTGGCGCTCGGCCATGTTGTAGTTACCTTCCTCTGTACCTTGCAGCCTCTCGCTCTCCGCCGGGTCGAGGGCGGTCACTTTGTCGGACTTGCGGGAAGCCCTGCTGATGCCCGCGCTGTTGACGGCCCGGACCCGGAAGTGGTAGGCGTGGCCCACGCTCAGGCCGTGGACGGGGTATTTACAAACCTTCACGGGGGAGTCGTTGCACTGGACCCATTTATCGCTGCCGGCTTCACACCTATACACCATGTGGGGGGGGGTGACATCATCAGTGTAATGACATCATCATCAGTTGCAGAAGGATGATGACGTAATGCACAGCAGCAAGTGTTTTTAGTTAAATAAATATTATGTTCTTAGTGATGAGTATATATATGGTGTAATATGACTGCATTCATCTCCAGCCTATTAACTGAGTGTCACTAAACAGAACTGACTTGTCCACAAAGTATCCGGTGATTGCCGCCTCATTGGTGGTGTTGGGGGGTTTCCAGGAAACCAGGAGGTAGTCCTTGTTGATGTCAAACGCCTTGAGGCTCATTGGTGCACCAGGAGCCCCGGCCACAGAGGGAGCAGCGTCTAGGGAGCAAGGAAACAAGGCCGTAAGGATGGAAGGAAGCAAGCGTGGAAACAGAAAGATACGTAGACAGGTGTTATGTAGAATATGATCCCTTTGGTATTTTCTCATGTTGAGGCACATCTTGAGACGAGGTTCGGTGGGAAGTCGACCTTTAAAAGAATGAATAAAAAGCTGCCATGCCATCGGCCCTACCTGAAACAAACAGGTAGGCGCTGTGCTCGGCGGTGCCGTCCTTGGTAAATATACGGAGGGTGTAGAGGCCCTCGTCGTCCTTGGCCAGGTGAGGCAGGGTCAGACGGGCGGCGCCGTTGCCCACCAGCATCTCGACCAGCTTGCCTGGTTTCAGAAGGTTATCTGTCGGCAGACGAAACGGAAGTTAGGAACAAACAAAAATACAGTCAAACAGTCGTTAGTGGTTGGAGAGATCACCCTTCAACTGGTGGTCTCAGGTTCAAGCGCCTGTATCAGTAAGCATCCTTTCTGCTGAAGGGCGGTGGAGTTTTTAATAATCATGTTATTGTGCTTCTAGTTATTGTGCATTTTTAGTTTTCTTGGGACGACAAAGTGTGAATGAACCGCTGAACTTACTGTCTCTGTACCACTGGGCCAGCGGCGGCACGTTGGGCAGGTCGGGTACCACCACCATGGTGGACACCAGGCTGACGGAGCCGCCCTCCACGCCAAACGTCACTCCGAAGCGATCCAGCAGGGTGACCTCCAGCTTACTGGGGTGGATCTCAGTCAGATGGGGCACTGGGCAGCAGGAAACAGGAAGTTAAACACCGTGGATAAGCATTTACGGTGAAACGGAGAACACAACCAATAACGGAGGGTTTCGTTCCAACGTTAAAAAAAGTCTTTCCATTATTATTTTTTAAAGAAACGTGTCTTGATAGCAAATCACTTGAATGATATTCCATAGATCATTAACTAAGGGTTGTCAACAATCAGTGACTGAAGGGTTATTGATCCCCTCATCAACGAAACCACTATTTTTATGAGCCAATGTTTCAGGAACACAGGCAACCTCAATGACCTCCTACGTTTTAAACCAGTAGTAACCTACAACCAACAACTAAAGCTTTGAACGGGTTCCTGACATGAAAAAGTTGGGGAATCACTGAGTTACTTGTTCGTAACATAAAGAAGAACTGCTGGTGGAAACTAGAAGAGAATGGTTTGAAATCGGCCTGTAGTTTAAGATGAACTGGGACACTGAACAGCCAATGGGAGGCGAGGGGCGGGACATAGAGCAAGTTGTGCTTGATTCCAGGATAACCCTGTTGGTCCGTTAGTTCCTGCGAGACTCCTGACGCGTCAAGAATCTGTACAGGAATCTGAATCACACGGTTTAGTGCGTGACCCCTGACCCTAACGCTGTCGTCTGGTGTGAGATCTAACGTAGAGTAGAAAACAATCTGTCACATCCGCCGGTATGTGCGTGATGCAATGCGTCAGTTAGGATTTAAAAAGTGTGTCAAGTGTGTTGCAGTGATTTCATATTTGACTGGAAGTGTGTCACTAAATACAAACTAAAAGCTGTGAGGGTTTTGACACTGATGTAAAAGAGAGCGCTGAACTATTTCCTGTGAACGGCTCCCTTTTCTTTTTACTTTACTTTTTACTTTCCACTGTTATTTGTAGCCTCTGATGTCAAATTGCAGCGGCCACGTCCGGGCCTGATTCCAACATAAAACTGAATGAACCCTCCCTAGATCCTCAGATCCCTGTCTCCTCTCACCTAGACCGAGCTGGCAGGAGTCCCAGGCTCGCCCTGCTGCTCCTACAAGAAATGAGAGTAATGGTTACCAATGAGAGAAAACATAAAATGGAGAAGAGAGAGAGAGAGAGAGAGAGAGAGAGACAGAGAGAGAGAGAGAGAGAGAGAGAGAGAGAGAGAGAGACCTACTCTTGACAGTAACGGTAGCCTTGCTGGTAGCCGTCCCATGTTGGTTGGTTGCCACAGCACTATACTCAGCAGTATCACTCACCACACACCTACAGTACAGGAGACATGGAAAGATGGCAGAATCTCATTGGCTGAAAATGAAATGAACATGTGTCCACAGTTTCAACACCTCAACCCTCGACTCTGAGGAGGTCGTACTGAGTCAGTGCTTGGTGTGTTTATCTACTTTAACATTACTTTATTCCTCAATTCATTCTGCTGCATTAAGACAGTAGATACAAGAAATCAACAGAACCACAAAGTTTTGCAATAATATACAGAAGCATTACAAGAAAAAGAGAATTAACAATATGACGAAAAATATGAGAATCAAGAAAATAAGCTATTTTGAAACTTGAAGTTATTATGAATTAAATAAAGAGAAAATAGAAAAAGCTAAAAAAAATAAAAGCTTTTTACATTTTTGAGTTTTTTTAAGTGGAGCCGACAAAATCATCATCAAGTCAGTCCACTCAGTCGAGTCAGATTAAAAAATGTCTGAGCTGGTCACGATTGCGCCCCAGTAACTGGGATTACTGGTAACTGGGATTACTGGTAACTGATTACTTCCTGCAGATGTCTGGTTTGTGCTCTGCGCTGCGGTCCAGTTCTACCGACATAAAGCAGGTTGAAGGGTCATGAGCTGATGAGCAAGTTGTTCTGCTACATATTGATCGTTTGATCGTCGACCTTTAATACTACGGGTGTCAGATGGACGGGTCTGAGGAGACGGGTCTCTACATCTCTCTGAATGTGAGGTGTGAATGTAGAGACCAACACACTGAACATGCCTCCTGTTGTCCACAGAGCAGCTGAGGGTTAAATGCCTTGCTCAACAGATACCATGACAGCAGGTGTTGTGCACCAGATGGTGTGGGCATTCAAAACCTGCACCCTTCATGTCCCACGCACACTTCCCTCACCTCTAATAATGCTCATAACACTAATATGATACTTTATTGGTCCCTGCAGGGACATCTCTCTCCTCCTCGCCCCCCCACTGGGAGGTCAGATTGACAGGAAGTTGAGTAGTGATGGAGCAGCCCATTTAAAGACTAGTACAACCCTATCCTCAACGACATCCTCCCCTCCTCCTCTGCCTCTTTTCAAGGCTGTAAACTCCTCAACTCAACGCTTCGTCGTAGCACAAGGCGTTGGGCCTCTTTTGAAAAATGATCTCACGCGTCGGGAGTGCAGCGGAAAGGAGGCGTGCTGCGGCGGAGGAGGCGGCGGCGGCGGCGAGGATGCAAGCGGAGCCTCAGGGTGAGAATAGAAAGGAAGAAATGTGACCTTCACCCTGGAAGGAACTATTTTAAAGGCAATCTATTTTCTCGGCTGAGGGGAATATTCACGCCTCCAGAACCAAACTCTTCACTTTATTTACACCGGGAAAGAGAAAACACTCCATTTTCATGAAGAACACGGGGAGTAAAAAAGCAGCGGACATAAATAAAGTTTCTCCTCACTGACCCCGTAATGTAGAGAGAGAGAGAGAGAAAGTAAGAGAGAGAGAGAGAGAGAGAGAGAGAAAGTAAGAGATAGAGAGAGAGAGAGAGAGAGAGAAAGTAAGAGAGGAATTCGTGGCTCGAATGACGCAAAGGTCAGCACTTCGACACGAACAGCTGAGGAGTCTTGAAGACGACGGCCAGGCCAAATAAGAGATGTAACCCCACCCCCAAATCTCTCTCTCTCTCTCCCTCTCTCTCTCTCTCCCTCTATCTATCTATCTCTCTATCTATCTATCTATCTCTCTATCTATCTATCTATCTCTCTCTCTCTCTCTCTCTCTCTCTCTCTCCCTCTATCTATCTATCTATCTATCTCTCTATCTATCTATCAATCTATCTATCTATCTCTCTATCTATCTATCTCTCTATCTATCTATCTATCTATCTATCTATCTATCTAAAGGAGGTCTTGCAGGTCTGCATCAGGTCAGGTTTTGTACTATTGCTCAGTCTCTCTCTGAGGTTCCTACTCTGTTTCCGATGAAACTGTTTGAATTTGCCGACGTCAGCACCCAGACATCACGTCAGGTCACGTCAGTAAGCTGGTTGAGGTTCAGCAGATTTCCCCCTGCTGCTGTTTAGGAGACACTTTTGGTATTTCACTCGTTTGATTTGTCACTTCCTGTGTGGAGGAGATTTCCCACCGGTGATCGTACCGGTTTGGTTTGTTTTGGTGTAATTATTGTTTTGGAGACTCTAACTCTACAACTAAATCTGACTTGACTTGACTTGAATGTTGTCTGTGTTTCCTGTTCGTTTCAGTAGGTAGGCAGTTCTGTGACTAGCAGTCTGCTTTATTTTTTGGTCTGGATTTGAAGGTTTTGTTCAATTTGATGTACAGCAGTGCAAAAGTCTAAGGCACCCTAGATTTTAATATAAATTTAGTCTTTGTTTATGTGTTTGTTTTCTGCATCAGTGTTTTCTGCTCTTTATAGTAGATTTTTTGATATTTAGAAACTTTTCATTTTATTATTTTTGAAAGGCTTTACGGATTTCTTTTTGCATGTGCCTCAGACTTTTGCACAGTACTGTAAGCTTATGATGGCTGGGGAAGAGGAGGACTACAGTAGATTCTTCTTCACAGCAGCTTAAAGTAACAATGGGATCTACAGCTACAAATGTGTGTAGTCATGTGATGGAGAAGGAACAACAATATGTTTTCAGATTTTACCAGACAATTTTCATGCAGTCAGTCAATAAAACAGACCCCTGTTGGTGGAGTCACTTCTGTTTGGCGTCTGGCAGTTTGCTGCTAGTAGTCATGTGAAACTTTCTACATCAGAATGAGTCCAAAGGTTTTAATATTTAATCGTACATGAGAATTGAACTGAGATATCCCTCATTTGAAACTACACTTACTCTTACAAAATGATGCCTACTCAAACCCAAGCCCATGGTTGAATGACAACACCTTAACAGATCAGATCTCCTGGTGAACTTCAGGTCTGAGGTGTTCGGTCGGAGCTGTGCGAGGTGCCTTACCTGCTAATGATCAAACTGTGTACTCCATACTTGTTCTCAATCTTGTACTTTCCTGGGGCGCTCAGCGGGTCGATGGGGACCCCGCCCTTATACCTGCAGAGAGGAAAACAGTCTGTGATCTCTGCTTCACACCTTTCTTCAACTAGGAATGCTAACAATGCTAACAAGCCATTCCAGGGAAACTGAATAAGCAACTCTTTTCCAGGCTGTGACAACAAACTGAAATAGACCTTGAAATATGAAGAAAAACCTTTAAAGTGGCCACGGTAGATCTTTAAGGAATCAGACCCTAACATCATAACCATGAGCATTACTGTCCCCAGCTAAGGAACAGCTAAAGGTTACTGTCAAAACATATCATGGGGATGTTGTTGCTTCTCAAGTCATGCTAGTAAAATACAGAAGTAGATGTTATGAACATCAAGTCACACGTCCCGTTTTCAGGTGCTGGGTTGAAACAAGTGGACAGAAAAGGAGAAAACGTAGGACCTGCAACGCTCCACTGCACCTTTCTTCAAAAGGTGACACCGTTTCAGCCACAACAGGACTGAAATGTTCTAATGTCCTAATGGTGTAAACTGCCAATTCAATGTACAGTGAAATGGTGTTTTGTGCAGACAGGAATGAAAGGGTTTTGTTCTGGCCCAAAAGGAAACGTGAGTGGTAAAAATATCAGCCCTGATAAATGAAAGCGTTCCCACTTCATAAAGAGACAGAAGATTTTATCATACAGTCTTTACGTTTCTCCTCATTCTGACGTCTCATGAAAAAGGGATGTGCGGTCAAACAGAACGGAGAGGTAGATATTCTGACCATTTGACGATGGGCCTGGAGTAGCCCTGCACCGTGCAGAACAGCTTGACGGACATCTTCTCCCACACAGTGTGGGGCCTCAGGGCCACCAGGAAGTCGGGCATCCTGTGGACCTCCTCGTACAACTCCACCTTCTTGGTCATCATTTCCTGAACCTGGGGAGAGCGAGTTGAACTGAGTGAGTGTATAGTGATGTTTATCGCGCACCGGCCACAGCGTCATGCACTGTACGAGGTTGTCAACATGTCACCAAGACAAATTCCTCTACATTTTATTGTAAGTGGCAAATAAACTGATTGTGATTCTGATTATTTAACAGTGGCTGCTTCAACAGTACTGACAAAAGTGTATATACTGTACATACACAAGCCTGGGCAGTCTTGGGATGCAAGGTTGGGATGCAAAATGGGGCACAAACTTCTTCCATTGAGTCCCACTGCATTTACTCAATTGGGTTGAAAAGGTTTTACGTATTTCCAAGTATAAAACTGGATTCATGCATTAACGTGCATTGGACATTTCCAGATGACTCATTTCTATGTAAGAAGACGTCATTATGAACTATTTCCCGGTGGGATCCCCATCACCAGATCAGACAGAGGGATTACCGAGGTGAGGTCAGCAAGCAGCGAGCAGCCCTGCAGTTACTGATGGTGTCATGCTGAGTCCAGCTGTAATTTCAGCATCATCCGTCACCTCACAGCCAGTTCAAGGCGCTGACGTCAACCTGGGTGGGATGTTAACGCTGGCTACTGACCAACTGTTTAATCTACCAGCCACTTTGGCAGGTTTGGCAGGTTTGGCAGGTCTTTTCTATGCCAGAAAAATGATTTGTCTGGTGAATTTTGGAATACACCTGCCACCTGCCATAGTTTCTGAAGAAGGTAACCTTGATATTTTATTTTCAGTTCAGTTGCTCATAGAAATGATGAAAGAGAAAGAAGAGAAACTGTGCAGGTGCAGTGAAGAGAAACACCTACAGCACCACACAGCGCTGCCTACCTCTCTCTGGATAGCCAGCTTATCCACTTGGGTCTTGGTGGCCACTCTCATCCTGTGGAGCTCCTCCTGGATGGCAGCCAGTCCTTTCCCCACATGGATGGACACTCGCTGGTACTCCTCCGTCTCATCAGCACTCCTACCAACACACAAGCTCGCATTATTCTACTGGCCGAGCAGCTGATTCACCAGAAGTGAGACGGTCGTGGTGTGGGGGGGTCATTGGGTGTCTACCAGTTTTTACTGTCTCTTACGCTGATTTCATGGCAGTAATTCAACAAGATCTCCAGTAATTTAACTCTTTTGGGGTCCTTAAATCTGATCCATATGGGAGTTGTCATCTCACACCATGGTTGTGACTCCACTCTTCATACATTAGCCGGTTTCAATGCCAGTTACAATGAAATATAAGATGAATTTCACATTTGAAAAAACGTGAACATGAAAACTGTAGAGCTGTCCGCTAGAAGGGACTGTAGGCCAGTATTACCTTACACCTAAAATAGCCCAAAATATGTCATCAGGGAGGCATCGGCCAATGGGAACTCACCTCTGCCGGAACACCGGTATGGTATAGGCTTGTTCCGCCATAGCCTCTGTGGCCTGGGCCTGCACCTGGCTCACCGATGTAGAGCTTGATTTCCTGTGGGGGGGGGGGCAGCCAATCGTTATGGACTAACCATTAAAGGGAAATTCAACCAAAACGGACTTTCAGGTTGTAATTCAGCAAAAGTAGCTATTTGGATAAAGCGTTCATTTCAGGTCTTTTCTGAATTTGGAGAAATCAGGAAAATGCAATTCTTGTCAGGTTGCATGAGATGACAGTGACGTTCCCATACCTCTAAACTGTAATTCAGGTACAGGACAACAAAATGGACGAGTGCAACACAAATGTCATATTTTATTGTTGTCTAGTTAAATAAAGGAGAGAGTGCAGTGCCGGTTTTTGTGGTTGCAGCTCTGCTCCTGGTACCGGCAAGTAACTGGTCATAATATTGACTTTCAAGTATCTCAGGCAATCCAGTTTGATGATGTCAAAGAATTCGCATTTTTCGCTGATAAGACTGATTTTAGTGAAAACTCTTGCAGAATAGCAACCTGAAGTTGAATTTGGATGAATTCCCCATTAAGACAGCAGAGATACAGACTTGCTGCCACCTCCCCATTCACTGTGCACCTGCTTGGGCATGGAGCCAAATCCATTTTGAAGTTAGTCTGAAATACAGATGAAGATTGTGACTCATGACTCAAGAATTCCTTTCAATGGAAACCTGAGGTGTTCTGTATAAAGATCCTATCAGCAAATACCCCAGAGACAGGTGTGTTTTTTCTCAATCAATCTCTGTGGAAGACATCATGAGAAAATGTCGGTATTGGTATTGAGTCCACTGTTCTGTAGCTCAGGTTCAGGGAAGTGGCATGAACCCTGCGACATAAGACAGGAGCTACAAGACCCGGTCAGCAGGTCCCAGCTTGTCGTGACTTGAGGCCTCTTTAGGTCCTGCCCTCATCCGATCACTGCTACCTACTAAGCTAGCACAGCCGCTGACCTAAGTACCAAGTTGCAGCACAAAGCGTAGCGCCGCTGCGTGGCCGAGCGGGTCCAAGGGCCCAGGATGCAAAGCTTAAAGCAATGATAGTGAAATACTTACTGGCCTGCCGTGACCTGTGACCCTAAAAGAAGGCAAAAGCTGCAGAGCATCGCTAGCGCTAGCATCACCCCTAGCCTAGGCTGCAGGGCTACTGGGCCCCACAGTGGACCGGTGGGATGTAACTGACTGGGGGCCATTTTAAAGCTGCACGTCAAGTTAGCCCCAAATGGCAGCGAGCCGTACTTTAATACCCAGAAATCCTACTGTTTACCAACCGGGCCGGTCTGTGATGCTTTAAACCAAAGGAAACCAAAGGGAGAGAGAGGAGAAGATCTAACTGTGGTGAGTCCAGCTTTCTCTTTCATTAGGATTCCCATCATCTACAGTATCATAGCAGCTACTCTTCCTGGGGGCCACGTAACCAACCAGGAACTTGTCACTTCCTGTGGGTGGAGAAGTGTCCATTCCAGAGACCAGCATTTCATTTGGTCAAATATCATCTCAATTAGCTACCGGGGATGGGACGTTCTTCTCTATTGCAGCCCCACTTTCTGATACGACGGTTGGACTTTTACCTAAACATCTTGACTAGTGCAGCTTTAAGTCAGAAGTCAACTAGAGGACAAACAGGCAGATGGACAGACAGCTAGACAGAAAGACAGATAATACAGTGGTGAAGACCAAGCTGACCGTCTATCAAACACCTCTACTCACACCTGTCGCTCTACCTAGCACCGTACCTTACAGTCTGCTGCTTGACAACATGCTTAGTGTGAAGGGAACGGTAATCAGTGTTGACTTGGCTCACATGCTTCTTCTTATACCAAGGTATGACTTTGGAAGCCATGTCTGGACCACTTCAAGGAGACCTGGGCGAGAGCACCAGGGGGGCAGAGACAGCAGAATAAAACAGATAGATGGTAAAGTAGATCGATACCAGTGTCGATGGAGGTCTTCCATTACCACTGCTGGTTAAGGCCAGTAACTAGTTGCTTGCTTTATTTGGTTGTTTGCTTCTTTTGTAACACTGTGGACGTTTTTTCTCTCAATTGATTTTTATGTACTTATTTATTGCCTTTAATTTTTTTAATTTTATTTTAACTGGTGAAGAACTTTGCACTTGTGTAAGAAAGGTGCTATAAAAATAAAGTGCATTATTATTATTATTATTGTTATTATTAATTACCTCCAAATTACTAGTTGGGCCTGTTACACAGCAATACACAGAAATATGCTTCATAAGAAAAGTCATATGAATCATCTCCTCACTGCTGGTGTTATTCCTCCTCATAATAATTGGCATTAGCAAGCTTTCTTATATTTACACCATTCTGATTCTGACTCTTCAATACAGTCATGGCAGGTCCAGCAGGCACATTACCAGAGCTCAGCACTTCAAATGTTTCACCTTACAGCCCTCAAACAGCTCAGCTATGAATAGCTTAGAGAGATCTGCCTATTCCATGATTGGACAAAATGAAAAAAAAAATACAGGGTCAATATTAGCAGTGCACGAGCCTTATGCAATTTAATTAAGACAGATCTGACTGAAATCATCTGCAGATCACAATGGAGATCTTATTCTCTCCACTGAATATCAGACTGACTTCTCCACCTGATGTCAAGTTAACTCTAGGTTCTGCTTCCATTCGACACAATCAATTATTTCAGCAGAAGAGTATTTGCACCTGAGTCTAATTGAGCGACACAAATTGTTAAAGCGGGTCAGCGACCCCTTAACTCACTGGTATGTGAGTAACTACCGCAGAGGGAAAGTACAGCAGCCTTCCAATCTATCCACCAACACCACTTGGCTACAGACATTTGCTCTGACAGTCTCTTTCTACTGCCCTTCCTTTGACAGCAGGTAATATTTATGTTTCCCATCTGACAAGTTGCCTCCCCACTGAATTCAATGAAAAACATGAAGAAAAGCGACTTACCCCAAGAGATTAAAACAGCGCAAAGCGGTGGCAGACCAGCCTGATGCCGCTTGGGAAGCACTTGCTGATGGGAACACAAATATTACCCTCTCACTAACGGAATGCTGTTCCCCCTCCGCCCCATGTATGGACGCACTTAAGACTATATATAGCATTCACCCCAATTTCTGCACTCATTCCGCATTTTGCGCACTTGGAGATGGAGAGTGCGCATCCGCAGCTACACATACAGTAAATTGCTCGGAATGCTTCAACCGCCAAATTGATCAGATTTGGGGATTGATTAGATTTCGTGAGATTGTGATAGAAAGGAGAGATACATTTTTAATTTTTGCAAAACAAGTAAACCCTTCGAGACACGAGACACGAGATTTCATCCTATCAAATATTAAAATTGCGTTTTGTATGTCGATATTTTCTGGTTATTTTATTTGTTTTTTTCCTAATTGGATTCCTAATTAGCGCCACACTCTCTGATACCTGGATTTAAATGTCCATGCATCAACAAAAAGCCAGTAAACCTTTGAGACTCTTTGCTGTGGGATCGCAACACTGAGAACCTCGTGAGACCTTTTTAGGGGTCTCAAGACGAAGCCTCCCTCCTGCTCTCAACACTTGCCCGCAGCAGTCAGGCTATTTTTAACCATGAGGATGAAGTCCTCGGAGACAGCGATACCCCGACCACTTACTGTACCAGAACCCCCCGGAGCTATTTTTACTCTGTGTAGTCTATTTTAAAGAAATTAAAGCGACTGAAGACACACAAGGGAAAACCACTCTTAGTGGTAGAGTCAGTAAGTAGAATAGGTGAAATTCAGGTGTGGAAACCTTAAGACCCATATGACCTACAGTTAGATGTTGTTGTTTTATGGCACAAGTCAACTCCACAGAGCTTTTCCTCTCAGTATTTCTGTTTAGTTGAGACTGTTTTGTATCAGTCTCAACTATACAGTTTCTATGGGTTGTTCAGGCCTGCAGTCAGGGGTGCAGCTAGGAATTATGGGTCCTCAGCCCAGGATGTGACTCTACTCTGGACCCCCCCTCCACTTCCCTCATTACTTCACCCATACCAAACATCTCTGTCTACCCACAACTCAAACACACCTCCACACATTCATTTACTGATGAATTATCGGACACATCCCTAAGTGAATTTCTGGGTTTGGAATTTCCCGGTTTGCGTTGTGTTTTTCTTTACATTTTTGTCCCTCCATGCTCATCATACAGTGGCTACGTACTTCCTCTATCTGCCCACTTCAATAAATATGTTCGGAATCGGGTACCAGCCACACTGAGTGCCCTGGATGTATACTTCAGCAAGTATTAGCAAGAATTAGCAAGAATTTCTGAGTATACAACCAACATACTCAATGCACCAAGACGCCCCAAAATGCATTGCTGCTCCATAACCACCTTCTTCTTGTAGTTTATTGACATCCATTCTCATGTTGTATTACTGCCCTCTTCTGGAGTGCAGTCACCCTACACCCGTCTATCAGCCCCGTCTCTCCTGATGTTAACTCATTCAAAGTGAACTGACGGTCATACGACATACTGCTTCAGTATACTTCTGTGTAAACAGTTCCCTGATAACAGTATACTCATTCGCCACCTGAGTATGTAGCATGCAGTACATACTGAGTATAGCCTGTTAGTATCCCACTGTGAACACCACAGTCTGAGGAGACCAAATGATTTGCTGTGGTTCTGTGAACCAGGTGCAGCAGGTCCATGGTGCCGCTCAGCCCCAGTCCGTTCATGCTGTACGATAAGACATCATGCTAGAAACACACTAGAAAACAGTTCAGGTTCAGGGTTCAGTTCCCCCGGTGTTCAGGCCCCCCGGTGTTCAGGTCCACCGGTGTTCAGGCCTCCCGGTGTTCAGGTCCACCGGTGTTCAGGTCTGCCGGTAGTCTGGGGCCACAAATGTTCTCTTTAATATACTTAGAAATAGACCCTATATACACCTGGAGAGTCTTTACTAGACTAGTAGGTATTTAAACCTATAATACTCTTTAAACTTAATACTAAGGACAACAACACTCTACAACACACATCCTGCATTCCAGAATTTCCCCCCGGGGATCAATACAGTATCTATCTATCGATCGTCATGTAGCATGGTAGACAGTGAACTGCAAACTGACCACGATAACCACGCTGCATCACTGTAGGATCTTAAAGATCCTTTTTTCTGTCGGGTCTGCTCTACATCCCTCAACCTCCAAAAGGTTCAAGCCTCCATTGAGGGAGTTGTTGAGTTTGGGGTGATTCACTGGTGTGTACCGCCCCCTGGTGGCGGTGCATGTGAACCTGCATGGGATCCTGCCAGGGGACAAGAAGTCATTTTCCTGGCTCATGTTCCCTTTACCTTGTGCTTCTGTTATTCCTGGAGATTGGAGGGAAACGGGAGTGTTTGTTGCAGTTTCTGTCAGGTTGCTGTAGCTTTGATCCTTGGACTTCCTACTGCAGGCTGCTTGTAATGTAACTCAGGAATTTAAGCTTTCTCCACTTTTGCATTTATACAAGGTGTAGCTTTTTATACATCCTTCTTAGTTTTCAAACTGCAGATATTTTAGGATGCAGGTATCAACATCAACAGCTTTTAACCCGAAATGTACATGAAATACACTCGGTGTCACGAAAGAAAACTGTTGTAGTCATGGAAAATAACTTTACTTTGAGCTGGTCTGTCAAAAGGTTTTTGGAGGAGAGCCTTCAGTTATATTTATTTACAGACACTTTTGAGATTCAACCCAAATCTCTGGCCTGAGGAAAAGGTGCCAGATAGAAACTCGAAGAGATCTGACATCTGACCACTCATCACCAGGTCCTGGGGGCGTTTTGGACTCATCAACTCACGGTTCTGTACAGAACCAATGGTAACAAAAGGAACCAAATCTTAAAAACACATTTTTCTGCATTTATTTGGTGTTGAGTCTGCAACAAGGCAATAAATACAGTGGAAAATACTTTGATTTTTGTTTCTCTGATCGTTCCCAACATATCAAATGCTCTAAATACATCCGGGACGATCCACTATAATAATAATAACTATTTTACTGTCATCATATAACAAAACACAAAATAATTTGGTACTTCGTCAAGGTGTTCCTCCGCTAGTGTGTTTTTCCTGCTTAGCCCCACTTCTTGTATAGATGCAAATTGGCACGTGTGTGTGTGTGTGTGTGTGTGTGTGTGTGTGTGTGTGTGTGTGAGTGATGTTGCCGTCTCCTTCCTCTCTCTGGCTTCCAGCTCCAGTTCACAGCAGGTTTGTACTGAGAATAAAGGAGATTATTGGAGCATGATGATGTGATGAGCAGGGAGGTCCGAGGGCCTCCTCACTGGAATGCTGCCTTCGTTTCTTACCAGGGGCCCTGATGGACTTTCACACTGTCTGAGTCAATTACATGTTAACATGCTGCATGAGAACTTGTTTGTACTGATGAACTACTTCTTATTGCACTATATCAAATACTGTCTTCCTGCCTGATGTGTGTGTGGGTGGTGTGTTGTGGTGAACTGAACTGAGTAAGTGACTGAAATCAAACATCAGTCAGCTACTTGGTCAGGAGACACTTGTTGATGTTTTCAACTTCAGATGAATTTGATTCAACTTCAATAATCTACGAATGGATCAGATACACAAGGAGTGAATAAATAAAGTGTGATCTACTTTGTGTCGTGTATTTGTAGATATCTACTTCTCCTACTTGTTTTAAAGAAGCAGAGCAGCCTTACTGGCGCCCTCTAGTGGAAATGACAGGAAAGTAACTGTTCAAAAGAGAGAGAAAACTAGTGAAGGTGAACCAGCTGGTCATGCAACCTGAGAATACAGCTTCCACACCATGTAGCTGCTTTCTCATGTTGTACATGGTTCCTATATCTTGATGTTTTAGTATTTTTTCATTCATTTTTGTTGCATATATTTCATATTTTCTGTATATTTTTTATCTCAGACATTTCTTTCTCTGTGTGCTCTACTGCTTTTATTTTGTTATCTGATTTCTATTATATTTTTCTTTCGTTTGTTACTGCAAAGCAAACATTTAAAATACAAAATGGGAATGCTGCAGCAAGTTTTTCATTTTTTCATCTTTTCTCTTCAAGATTTCATGATTTGGGGGCCATTTACTCCCATTCATCTCTAATGGAAAGTGCTGATTCATCCATCTCTTCATATCTAGTGTTGCTGTGAACAGAACAACCAGGTCTAATCCTGCTATCAGTCCTGTTCTCTTCATGTGTGAAGGAACCAGGTCAGTTCTGCACTATGACTGTTTACCTTTATCAACTAAAACTACAACTACAATGTTCTGTTATCTTTCCTGTTGTTTTCTCGTCTGTCTTTGTTATCTACTTTATCTACTTTATCTACTTTACTGTATTTATTTATTCATCATATTCTTTTGTTAAACATGTTGTAACATTGGTATAGAAATAAAGTTATTACTAATATTATTATATTATTGATTGTTATTATTAAATCACTTTCAATTAAATTTGACAAATTCTGATTCCTCAATGTGACTTTGATTCAAAGCGACTAGTTGAATGTTCCCTTCAGTACATATTTTGGACCCGTCTACTTCCTGGTTCCCTCTAGTCCCTCCCAAGAATCAATCGTCATTGATCATGTTGACCAAAACTATGATGAAGTGTGCGTCAGTAGTTCCTCCTTCCAGTCGACCTCAGGAGAAGGTCACCTTGAAGCAGCCATGACACCAGGCAGTAGGACGGCGAGGGGGGAGGAGGGGGGGAGGAGGCTAACTGAACTCTCTTTTCTCAGTTTTTTTTAGCTGCTCTTTTGTAGCAGAGAGGAACAAGACAGTGAGGAAACACGTCTTTTCATTCATGTACTCATTGACTCCCCACTGGAGCCTGTAGAAGAAGAGGGACAGAGGAGGAGGAGGGGGGGGCCAGGGAGGGGGGGGGGGAGGAGGCACAGGGAGGGAGGGGGGGAGGAGGCACAGGGAGGGAGGGGGGAGGAGGGGGGGTGGGACAGAGGGGGAAAATGGAGGGAAGTCCTGAATCACAGCGGTTGAGGGGAAAAAGGGACGTCAGAGGCGTCGCACGTCACCGAGTCAGCCCACCTGCGGGGGGGGGGGGGGGGGAGACGTGTTGCATCAGGCTTCGTGTTTAAACACACTAATGTTGATATGGGTCATGAAGGACGTGATAATTCTGATAGATTTAATAATAAAACTGACAAAAACAGATCTGATGACAGTTCATTCTTCAGGGAGGAACTCATCAGGATACTTATCAGGATCATGAAACTCAAAGTATCAATGACCTTGTGAACTTCAAGTTATAAAAACACCAATGACCCACAATCCCTTGCAGCATTAGACTGATGGTCAGGTTGTCGTCACTCATCCTGTTATTGTGGTGTGAAGAGGGTCAGAGGACGCCAACATCCACCTCATTGTATTCTCTAACGAGGCTGGAGTCTCCAACCCCGGCAGGTACGAGCCCATTCACCTCGTCTGGAAAAGAAACTTCTGCACCCACAGGAAGTGACAAATCAAAACTCCAGGACTGGGAACTTGGTGAACTTGGTAAACCTTCAAGTCAAGTCAAGTCGAGTTTATTGTCATTTCATCCACACAGCCAACATAATAAATATAGAGTAAAGCCCTGAGCGTGCTGTGTGCAGTTTACAGGATTTCTGGGCATTGAAGTTTTTACCTCTCGCTGCCGTCTGGAGTCACCAAAGTGCAAAGCTACCAAGTATAGCTTTGCCTTGCTCAAGGGCACCTTGGCAGCAGCTGTTGAGGGAGGGGAGGGTTGAGCTGCTATCTGCTGCCCTCCAGTCACTCATCTGTCTGCAGCTGATGCCTGATGAGGCTGACTGTGATGAGGGATGATGACATCATCATGCGACTGCCCCGCCCCCCCCCCCCCCCTCCCCCTCCTGGGCGCCGTGGCAACGTGTGAGACGTGCCGAGCTGGGGGAAGCCACTGCCTCTCCCTCTTTCTGCCTCCTCCTCCCTCCTCTCCCCTCCCCCCCCCCCCCTCTCTGTCTTCTTCACGGCCCTGCTCTTTCCTCTGCTGCCCCCCCCTCCACAACCCCTCCCCCGCCATCCCCTTCTTCTCCCCCCTCACATCCCCTCCCTCTCTTGGCAGGCCCGGCTCAGCCAATCAGAGCGCGTGGTGGGGGCAGGGCATAGCAAACCACCATTCCAGTGCAGAGCTGCTGCATCTCTCCAGAGCTAACGGGCGCTAGCAGAACAGAGGAGGAGACTCAGTCAGACCCAGCCTCTCTCTCTCTCTCTCTCTCTCTGTGTGTGTGTGTGTGTTAGTGTGTGTGTGTTAGTGTGTGTGTGCGTGCGCAGAGTCGCAGACTAGCAGGCACAGCTACTGCTGCACTCTTGTTTCAGCAGACTTTTTCCACCTCGTCTTGCTACGGCAGCTCAGGCCTGCTGCTTCCTCTCCTTCAGGGTGAACCGGAATCAGCCGGGGGATCGGGGGAGAACGGACCGCGACCTTCCTACCTTCCTTCCTTCCTTCCTTCCTCTACTCTCTCGCTCTCTAACCACCCTTCGTCACTGACAGCTCCCGGTGGACGTGCAGGCAGGATGATAGCGGCTCAGCTTCTGGCCTACTACTTCACCGAGCTGAAGGATGATCAACTCAAAAAGGTGAGTGGCAGCGGCGGTAGTGGTGTTGTGTAAGTTGTGGTCGCCGGGTGATGGTGGCTGCGTGTCAATATTACGCCTGTGGGGCGTATCGGGCTGGGCGAGGAGGATGCAGCAGAGGGGGGAGGCCATGATGAACTCTAATTTCAACGTGACGGCTGCTGACTGGACGGGGAGTTGAACCTTCAGCGGTGCACAACGTCCTTGAGAAGGACCCTGGCCTGGCGGAGGTGGCGGTGCAGACGGACAGACCCCCGGTGATGAGTGTTTCCGGGGCGTCAGTTGCCGGGGTGAAGCAGACAGGTGTCGGTGAAGGGCTGCTGGGAAAAGTCGTGAGCTCCCCCTGTCTCCCCTCCCTCCCTCCTCCTCCCTTCAGTTTTCATCTCCCCCTCGTTCTCTCTCTTCTCTCATCATCCTGTTATCCTGTTATACCGTCCACCCCCACCCAGCTCCCTCTCTCCCTTCTCACTGAGCCCACACAAAATCAATCCCCTCGTCACCGCTGGCAATAACGGCGTAAACTCGTTAGCGAGACACACATGTGACCCTGAATGAAACTCAAACCTCAGGAAGGCCTCGGGGCCGGTAGCCGCCGGACGGGACGGCAGACCGGCGAGATGCTCCGGGGGGGGGGGGGGGGGGCTCGGTGGAGACAAGAGGGGCGTGGAGCCGGTGGCGAGGAAGACTGGATTGGTGATGTCGTGCGTGACGTCGCAGTGCAGTACGTGCGCACGTGCCTCTGGTCTCGTATACTACTGGAACCAATGAGAGTCTCTTATTGTGAAGGTTCCTGGAAAGGAAGAAATCTATCCTGGATTAAGGACAGTCACCTGCAGTAGTGGTCAAAATGACTTAACTATACAGTGAAAATACTCAAAGATGTGATTACCCAGCATGCATCACTCGACATACAGCCTCTTTGAGTGTATTTAAAGAGTACACACTGTCAGAATAAAGGTACAACTCTACTATTTCTACCAGAACACTGAGGCTTTGGGCTCAGCGCCGGTCATGCTGAGATCTGCTGAGAGCCATTTGGACTAATAACGGTAATGCAGGCTGGAACAGGGCGACGGCACACAATGTGATGACGCAACAGTCATTAACAAACCCTCCATTGAGCCAACGTGTTTTATTGTACCATAACAATGATACTGCACCACATATTTCTGTTTCAAGACTGGATTATTATTTCTCCAGTAGGTTTATACTAGTAGGGTTGTATTTGTACAAGGACCTTTCCACCACAAGGACACACTGAACTGCACGTTGTGTCATATTGAAGCTGTTGTGGTTCATGTCAACTAGTTTCCACCACCCATGCATGGTGCAGGGGGTGAAGTGCCTTGCTCAGGGGCTCTTCAGCAGCATTAGGTTCCTGTTGTCTTGTTCTTCTTGTCTTGGTTACACTTTTGATAATCATATGACCTTAATGGTTGCCTTCAAAACCGCCACTTTTGTGGTTTTGTTGGTATTTGACACCATGGCATGACTCAAATATTCCCTAACATTATTTACTTTTCGTGGTTTGGTCCTCAAATCGTGTTTATGCCTTTATGTAAAGCACTTTATGAACTTTATGGTTTTTGCAATATAAAAAGTTTTCTTCTTCTTCTTATGTCAGAATCGGTATTTGGTGTGTTTTTCCGTCCCCTAACACCACGCCTGTGTCTCGCCTGCTGTCCTCAGATCGATAAGTACCTGTACTCCATGCGTTTCTCGGACGAGACGCTGAAGGACGTCATGAACCGGTTCCGCAGGGAGATGGAGTACGGGCTGGGCCGCGACACCAACGCCACCTCCACCGTCAAGATGCTGCCCACCTTCGTCAGGTCGATCCCTGATGGATCAGGTAGAGTGTGGGGGGGGGGGGGGGGGGGCATTAACTTCTTAACCAACCACTATTTGGAGGTCCTTCTGTTCGAAAAACAGTGAAAGTGGTGAATTTGGGGAATTACCTGCCACTGAACAACTTGCAATTCCTTGTTTCCTGCAAGATAAATAAAAAAAGATGAAACTGCTGCTGCTTCAGTAAATAGTATCAGGTTACTGCAAGGAAAAATAGAATATAAATATAAAGAAGAGGAGAGAAATACTCAGTTAACAGTTCCACACCAAAACATATTGAATATAAATACATGCATGAGAGTGTGACTATAAGGTTGGCCTGCAGCATCAGGAGGGTGTGCTAACGTAGCGCTACGTAGCATTAGCAGAACTCCTTAGCACTCTTTCACCTCAGGACTGCCTAGGACGCTTTTTGGACGTCTTTTTTCCACTGAGCCCAGCGTCATGTTGCGTTACATATCTTACATACTAAAAGCATTTTAAAGCTCTCTACTCCATCCTGCCTCCATCTGTCCTGGGAAAAATGTGCTGATGTGTTTAAATGGACACAAAGCTTTTTGTGTGTAGCCTCTGGATCTGGACTCAGATCAGTATTGTTTTGGCCCCGGTGCCAAACAACTTGGGCTGTATTCTCATTATTATCTTATTATCTCATAGCATATCGCTGTTGTCAGGTGGAAACCTCATAACTTCAGTTTTGGCGATTTTCATGTTTTCACTTGAATTGCAGGATTACATGGTCATCTATGGGTTAACAACATTTTAGGACCGTTGGGCCTTGGAAACCTGGAAATCTTGAAAACAGCAATACATGATGTTATGACAATGACTATGCCCGGCTACCATTGTACTGTTTATCATGGATGAAATTAGGTTTGGCAGGGTGGATGGAAAAGACAGTAAGAAAGAGAAGTTACAGATTAATTACTACATATATATTTCACCATCAATTAAAAAAATCTTCCAATGAGAGGAATGCTGTTCAATGAACCTAAACAAAAAAATACATCAAAAGTGTTTGTTCTGATCCAGGACCAACAGAGAGCTAGTGTTAGCTAGCGGTTACAATTGTGTTACATCGCTTTCACCGTCAATTAAAACACCTTCCCCCATGTTGTCTGTGTGGTGATAGACAACATCCTCGAGCAAAACAAGATGACAGCCCCATTAGCCAATGTCAAGCTAACAACGGGCCTACACACTAGTAAACAGTCCCTGAGCACAGAAATAACATGAAGTGACTGTCGGACCCGCTGAGGCCCCAACAAGGACAGCAGAGCCCTGTCTACTGGCCTTGGTACTGCCCCCCTCCTGCCATCTCTCACTTTATAAATAGCCTCAGGTTTCCACCACTAGACATGAGGTGCTGGAAGTGGGAGGGATCAGGCAAAGGGCAGAGTTGAGGCCATGGCTGGCAGCGAACACTGACAAACATTTGGGAGGCCAGATCAGCTACGTCAAACGCGATAGGAATGACGACAACAGCAACAACAATAACAGAAAAGCCCTTGGCTCTCCGCGGTAACCTGTAGTTTCAGTTCCAGGTGATGTAATCCTCCCAGGCTGGAGACGAAATGAAGAGTCTCAATGGACCATGAGTAAAGATATGAACCGTTAAACTGCTCTAACGCCGTACAAGGGACAATGTAGGAGTGAATATGATGCATAATAACTTGGTTCTTTGGTTCTTTACACTTTCTGATTCCATGGTGGGTTGGTCACAGTTTTCGGTGAACTCCGATCTTCAGGTCTCCCCACAGATTTTCAATGGTGTCCAAGTCCAGGCTTCGGCCGGGCCACTCGAGGACATTCAGAGACTCGTCCTGAAGCCACTCCAGCGTTGTCTTGGCTGTGTGCTTCGGCTTGTTGTCCTGCTGAAAGGTGAATCTTCGCCCCAGTCTGAGGTTCTCTGTATTTGGCTCCGTTCATCGTTCCCTCAATCCTGACCGGTCTCCCAGTCACTGCCGCTGAGAAGCATCCCCATAGCATGATGCTACCACCACCATGCTTCACCGTAGGGATGGTGTTAGCCAGGTGATGAGTGGTACCTTGTTTTCTGGCCAAAGAGTCAAAGCTTTGTCTCATCAGACCAGAGAATGTTTTTCCTCATACTCTGAGTCCTTTAAGTGCCGTTGAGCAAACTCCAGGCAGTCTGTCATACGACTTTTACTCAGGAGTGGCTTCTGTCTAGCCACTCCACCATAAAGACATGATTGATGGAGTGCTGCAGAGATGGTTGTCCTTCTGGCAGGTTCTCCCATCGCTGCACAGGAACTCTGAAGCTCTGTTGGAGGCCACTGGGTTCTTGGTCACCTCCCTGAGTTTGTCCGGACGGCCAGCTCCAGGAAGAGTCTTGGTAGCTCCAAACTTCTTCCACTTCACAAGGATGGAGCCCAGAGATGTCCATGGATGCCCACTGTGCTCCTGGGAACGTTTTTATACCCTTCCCCAGATCTATGCCTCGACACAATTCTACCTCAGAGGTCTATGGAGAGTTCCTTGGACTTCATGGCTTGGCTTTTGCTCTGACGTGCACTATGAACTGTAGGACCTTATATTGACAGGTGTGTCCCTTTCTCAATCACGTCCAAATGATTGAATTTGCCACAGCTGGACTACAATCAAGTTCTAGAGGAAACAGGAAGCATCTGAGCTCAATGTGGAGGGTCATAGCAAAGGGTCTCAATACTTGAGATATTCAGTTTTTTATTTTTAATAAATGTGAAAAAAAATCCTAGTTTTTGCTTTGTCATTAAGGGGTATTGTGTGTAGAGGGCAATTTTTTAATCAATTTTAAATTAAGTCTATAACACAACATAGTGTGGAAAACGTGAAGGGGTCTGAAGACTTTGCGAAGCCACTGTACCTGCCAAGACTAGGCTGAATCTGCAAACCTACAAACCTAACATGTACATATAATCAAGCCATACAGGCACTGTGGTGTAGTGGCACTGTCCTAAAATAACATAGTACTCCTATAAAACTGATGGACGCTCTGCAGCCAATCAGTAACACCTCTATATGTCAAAGCCCGGTCACACCTCATTCCAGTCAGGTCAAGGGGATAAATACACTACAGGCATGACGGGAACTGAATGGAAAACCTTTGCCTGGTGATCGGGTGGCCTGGCAGGTAGAGAGACTGTCCCGTAACGGAAAGGTCACAGGCCCGATCCCGGATGTGTGTCCATCAAAAGCCATGTGTCCTTGAGTAAGACACTGAACCCCTTCCTGCCCAGTCACTCTAGATAGTGTCAGTTAAATATCTAAAATGTAAAAAGATTTTTGACGTGACCGCTAGCTTGAAGATTAAAAATCACCACTTACTGAATTATTATACTACTTCTGCCAAATTAGCAACATTTGAGGGAAACTAATCATCTGTAGTTTTGAACTAATGACAAAAGAACAGCGTGTTGGAATGAACCCAATGATGTTATGACAGCTTCTATCTGGATCCATCTACATTTTGGCCTTTTGCCTAGAGTGACACTCTACCTAGCATCTGGCAGGCAGGCGGCTCCCTTCACATAAAAGGGTTTTGTGGAATACGAGCTGGTTATTGACTCCATCTTGAAAGTAGGTCACGTTGTCGTGTTTCCGTGTCTTCGTTGTCTTTTCGTTTTTTATCTCTGGTTTCTGCAACTTCCAACTGTAGACATCAGTGTGTTGTTTGTGTCTTGTACGTCAAACAGGTCTGAGACTCTAAAGATAGACTGCTATGATCTGCATGCTAATGGTGGCATGTCAAGCTTGAAAATGGTGATGCACTCTGGGAGGATTAGTGATCGTAACCAGTGGTAGCTAATGGGGAATTAAAAAAAAAAAACTAAACAAAAAATAATATCACATTTAAATCCCATTTGTCTCACTTTATTCTCATTCTGACAGAGAAGGGTGACTTCATAGCGCTGGACCTGGGGGGGTCAAACTTCCGGATCCTGCGTGTCAAGGTGACACAGGACAAGAAGCAGCCGGTCCAAATGGAGAGCCAGGTTTACGAGACCCCTGATGACATCATCCACGGGAATGGGACGCGGGTAAACACACCAATGCAACCTCAATGAAGCGCACCTCATTTTTTCAAGCTGCAATATGCAACTTTTCTCTGTGAGACAGGAAGTGTATTGTTAGACCCGCCCTCCTCCCCCTCAGTTGTCTACACTCTTTTCTTCCTTCTTTCCTCCATTGTTGTTTATGGTGTGACGTCCTGCTCTGTGGCCGCTAGCCTCACCTTGATAGCCACAACCCAGCTCACCATTGACCACGCCCACATGACACGTCCACAGCGAATAGTATACGCCCCAAAATGTCCCCGGTATCACTGAAAAGACAATTTCAGGTAAATGGGGCGATTTAGGCATGAACACAGAGGGTCTCAGACAGACAGACTGGAGAACAGATCCTATATATTTATTGTTATTTGAATGTGAAAAGTTGCATATTGCAGCTTTAAATTGTATTTAAATTGTACATGTTGTGCTGAAGGCCCAGACTCTGATTGGCTGAGGCGCCTGCCATGTACACATGACGTGCTGGGTTAAAATCTAGCTCGGTCACATCAATCATCATCAATCATCAGTCATCAATCTCTCTCTCCCGTCTCTCCCGTCTCTCTTCACTGTCCAATAAAGCCGACAAACCAAAAGATAATCTAAAAACAAACGGTGGCTCCTCCTGGTTCAGACCTGGGTCATATTTGACAACGCCTTTTATAGTTTATAGTTATAGTTCAGCCTTTTGAGCCAAATGGTTGAGGGTTGCTTTGACATTTGCCGGAACGTTTACACAATCACAGGAAAGCATCTGAAAACCAATTAAGTATACTTTCCTGTGATAAAAATAATACCTGACACGATCTGAATTAAAGTTGTTTTTCTATTTCATAATATTCCTGGTTTTGTCTGCCCAGTGCTTCCTGAGGTCAGGCCAGGATCGATCTGTGTAAGATCAATAATGTTGGGAATAATGAGAGTGACGCCACAGTTGACCTGCGCTGAACTCCAGGAGAACAGCTGGCTGTCGCGGCGTAACGCGATATCCAAAACATTAGACTGGCTGAGACGATGTGATTGGTTTAGAGGACGACACACAGAAACAGACCAGAGACAGATGCTGATTGATGAAACGTTGAGGCGACAGCTGGCCTCAACAGTAACGTGATATATTACCAGACTGCCAGACGAGCTTTATTTTGATAGTGACTTGGTTAAATGTAAGAATTATGAATCCAATACAAGTTTCTGTATTTATTGTTTCCCAAATGTATCTGAATTCTTCCAGTTCACTATTTTTCAACTGTGAGGTAGTGACAGCTTTCCTTCTGAAATGTAAAAGGTATTTGTACCTGTAGGCTAAAATGTGTATAAGTACGATGTAAAAGTCCCTTTGTTTCTGTCTGCAGCTCTTCGACCACGTCGCAGATTGCCTCGGCGACTTCATGGAGAAGCAAAAGATCAAGGATAAAAAACTACCTGTGGGATTCACGTTCTCCTTCCCCTGTGCCCAAACCAAACTGAACGAGGTGAGAGCTTTAACACTTTCAGGGTGTTATTCTGCAAAAAGTAGATATTTCTTAAAACTTTCTTAAAACGTTTTAAATGTTTTAAGTGAGTTCTCAAGATCAGGGATAATGAAATTCGTCAAATTGCATTACCTGAGATGGAAGAACATTTTATAGCCAGTCATTTCCCTCTGCTTATAATAAACATCTACATTTTCTCACAATTTTAGATTCTTAATATTAACACAAGAACATTACAGGTCAAAAACCATCAATTTCATGCAGTTTCATGCAATTTCATCCACTTTGATGATTATACAGGATTGCATTTTCCTTGCAACTTGGGAACTCAAAAAAAAAAAAAAAAAAGTACTTTTGCCTAAAAAGTTCTGCTTAAAATGTCTGTGGCTGTTGAAGTGGGTTGTCTGGAGACTGACACTGTGGCTGGAATAGCAATGGACAGAAAGAGCTGCCAAGTCGGTCTGACTGTAACGACGAGTCTGGCCTTATAAACGTTCTTGTTTTATAGGCCGTCTTAGTGACATGGACAAAGAAGTTTAAAGCCAGTGGCGTGGAAGGCATGGACGTCGTGAAGCTTCTGAACAAGGCAATCAAGAAACGAGGGGTGAGCTGTGTTTCTCTTTAACGAGTTCAGGGCACAAAACCAACGCTTTCCTCCACTGGCTACACGGCTGAGGCATTTCAAAATACATTCACTGTTTTTTTAAGAATAGAAACTGACCTTTGTACCATGGTTGTGTACTTATTACTTATTAAATGGCTGGTAGAGAAGTCACACAGGCTGGTAACAGTTTTGACCTGGTTCCTTGTTTTTTTCCCAGGACTATGAGGCAGACATCATGGCGGTGGTGAATGACACAGTTGGCACCATGATGACCTGTGGATTTGACGATCAGCGCTGTGAAGTGGGCATCATCATAGGTACAAGACAAAGATTGGATTGGATTTTTTTTTTAAATGAACCTTTGACATAAAGTAAAAATAACAAATGAAATAAGCTAAATTGCATTATGGTCTTGTACCTCATCTAGGAAGAAATGACTTCACATGCACATTCAATCTGATTACTGTGATTACTGTCATTCAGCATCATGTCCTTTAGCCAGCAGTTTTATCCAAAGCATCTACAGCACCATGACCATACATACAGAGGGAAGCCCCAACCCTGTTAGTACCACGCTCTGCCCATTCAGGACCACCATCATGTCGCTCTGCCTCCTCTCAGGTACGGGAACCAATGCCTGCTACATGGAGGAGCTGCGTCACATCGACCTGGTGGAGGGCGACGAGGGCCGGATGTGCATCAACACCGAGTGGGGCGCCTTCGGGGACGACGGGTCCCTGGAGGACATCCGCACAGAGTTTGATCGCGAGATTGACAGGGGCTCCATCAACCCGGGAAAGCAGTTGTAAGATTTCTTTCAAACCTTTATATATAGAAGGGTTTTACTGAGCAGTACTGCAAAACACATTCACACCTGGGAGATGCTAAGGAGTTGCTGGCTGCCCAATTACCACACTAGGATTTTATCAAACGGTCCAGGAATGCACAAGCCCGCATCACTAACCTTTAGGCCTTTTATTGCAGTCTAATATGTCTAACTCCAATAAGAGGAAATACACGTAAAGTCAGCAGAGGCAACACAGACGCTTCAACTGGTTCGGTCTAAATCTTTCATTCCAAAATGAGACAAGTGAGAAAAGTGTCATCTACTCTTGCAGAATGACGGATCGCAAACTACAGTACTTTAAAAAGGCATCGGGTAACTTAAGTGGCTTGTTGACAAGATGATTACACCTACACAGACTACATACTCTCTATTTTAGAGACGTTGAAAGATGAACTTCAGGTATTCCTTTAGCATTTCAGAACCAAACTCTTGAAATGTACTGACTGTAACCACAACCTCAACAGTCTTCCTGTATTCCATACGGCAAAGGAAAAGCAGCATTTAATTTCTATTGTGGGTCATTCAAGACAGGATGAAATGACTGATGTGGCAAACTAAATGTAAATAACAATTAGGATAAAGAGATTCCAATAAGTGATCAATCGTCATCATCTGACAACGCTGCTGTGTTTCCGTCCGGGCAGGTTTGAGAAGATGGCCAGTGGGATGTACATGGGGGAGCTGGTTCGACTCATCCTGGTGAAGATGGCCAAAGAAGGCCTGCTGTTTGAGGGGCGGATAACCCCCGAGCTGCTGACGAAAGGGAAGATTGAAACAAAGCATGTTTCAGCCATCGAAAAGTGAGTGGCGGAAATGGGAAATAATGCTTATTTTCACGTTAACACCTGTGATTTATTTTTAAATTATAGTTTTAAGAGGTTTAGGTTAGAAGTTAAGGTCATGAAACTAAAATTGTAGGCACATGGCTTTTCTGCAACAGCAGGGATGAGTTCGTTACTATAATATATTGAGAAATACTTGTCATTGTAGGAGCAAGGAGGGGCTAAAAAAATGTATGGAAACCCTGACGAGGCTCGGCGTGGAGCCTTCAGACGAGGACTGCCTCGCCGTGCAGCACGTCTGCACCATCGTATCCTTCCGCTCGGCAAATCTAATCGCTGCCACGTTGGGTGGCATCCTCGCCCGGCTAAAGGAGAACAAGGGAGTGGCACGCCTCCGCACCACCGTGGGCATCGACGGGTCTCTCTACAAGATGCACCCCCAGTGAGTACTCCAGCAGACGGGACGATAACTGAAGAAGTGAGCGAGCAAAGCTTAATAATGCAACGCCTTCAGATCCGTCCGCAGGGTTAGGAACAACCTCTGACCCACACGGTTTAAAATGTCTGAGACTTGAGATCTTGGACATTCCCTACCTCATGTTTTATTATGAACTTTGTAAGCGTTGTCCATGATTGGTAATCCCGTCACGACATAAGCCTGCCTTACCCTGAATCCTGTTTCCTCCAACGGCCCGAGGAGGCTGGGCTGTGATGGTACAGTTTAGCTAGGTGTGTATACATGAAGTAGGTGAGCCCCCTCAACTCCCCCATTCGGGAAGGTTAATGTTTTGGATTTTGTCATTAAGACTTTACTGTGAGGACTCAAAACGTTGTCTACTCTTAACAGATACGCCCGCCGTCTCCACAAGACAGTGCGCCGCTTGGTCCCGGACTCCGACGTCCGCTTCCTGCTGTCCGAGAGCGGGAGTTCTAAAGGCGCGGCCATGGTGACGGCGGTGGCGTACCGTCTGGCGGACCAGGCGCGCCAGATCGAGCAAACCCTGGCGGAGTTCGAGTTGAGCAGGGCCCAGTTGTTAGAGGTGAAGAAGAGGATGAGGGCGGAGGTCGAAAGAGGCCTGGGCAAAGACACACACGGCGACGCCACGGTCAAAATGTTGCCCACCTTCGTCCGGAATACGCCAGATGGATCAGGTGACAAAAAAAGAGCGGGAGGAGAAAGAGCGATTAAAAGATGGTTTGACGTTTGATTCCTCTTGCTGCTTATCAATGCTGCATATCTACGTGCAGCAACATCATTTGATTTAACTTTTCATCCCCTAAAAGGTATAAACTTTGATTTCCTATTACATAACTGGTAAATTTGCTTTTTATTTGGTGCAAAATATGTTGATGTTTTCTGCTAATGTCCATAACACTTTGGGAATGAAGATGAAAAGCACAGCAAAGTTAAAGTTATCGTGATACAATAGTCCAGTTCAGGTGAGGTGACATTAGGTTCCCACGTTTTCCAATTTCCGTACAAGAAGAAGAAGTTTGTCAAGCTGGCAGTCATCCCGAAGCTCAGTCACATCACAAGATCAAAGCTAGCGAATCAGGTTCTTCCACAATGTTTCCCAATCATCCTCCAGACAGTGAAATGCAGGAGACCTTTCATGTGGTAATCTGCCATCAACCGCCTTGACAGCAAACACATTGAAGTGGTTCAAGTGGTTCAAGTGGTTCAATCGTGAATGTGACTGAATGAAAAGTCCCATTCCACCTATAAATCAGTGAATCTGTATTATGACTGTAGTTCTTAGCCATCTTGAATCCACAACATTTTAGACAGTGCGGCCATCTGTGTTTGATGCGTCCGGAAGCATTATTTCTTCTAAAATGGCGACAGGTTGAGTTCATGGGTTCCTTGGCTAACGGGGCCTTTTCTCGCGCTGCAGAGAACGGGGACTTCCTCGCTCTGGACCTCGGAGGGACGAACTTCCGCGTGCTTCTGGTCAAGATTCGCAGCGGGAAGAGGCGGACGGTGGAGATGCACAACAAAATCTACGCCATTCCCATAGAAGTCATGCAGGGCACCGGAGAAGAGGTAACCGAACCGGCGGACCCACAGGATTTCATGTTTTTTGGACACAATTTCCATTCATATCTGACGTAATATCCTTAAGTTGTGGTTCAGACTTCTTCCCATTACTGGTTAACGTGTCTCAGTGCTATAGTCATATCATAATAGACGCCATCTGGAGGATCAATCTACCCAAAGCAACTTATACTACCATCAGTGCATGTAGCAATGAAACCCCTCATCTTGCCAAACCACTAAAGGTCTGTTTGGCTTGCAGCTCTTCGACCACATCGTGTACTGCATCTCCGACTTCCTGGACTACATGGGTATGAAGAGCGCCCGTCTGCCCCTGGGGTTCACCTTCTCCTTCCCCTGCCATCAGACCAGCCTGGACGCAGTAAGTTCTCCACCAATCACCTCATGAAATAGCCTGAATCCTTCACCCAGGTAAACTGACTCCCTGGCAGCTAATGCGGGTGGAGTTTGTCACGTAGGACAATACTTTCGATTACAACGTTAACATGGTTCGAAGTGATGCTCGCCGCTCCGCTGCAAGAAAGCCGAATGAAATCTAAGGCCTTTACATGCCATAATAAACCGAAAGATTGAGCAGAAATCTACCAGTGTGTTAACCGGGTGGATCATGACCTTACCAAGATGAAGATAATCAGATAAAAGCGCTCACATGACAATTTCAGTAGTTCATTGGGTTAAAATCAAATTATTAGTGTGCATGTAAACATACTCAATCACAAGAAAGTAAAACGGTACTTTGTACTTCAATGTAAGGTACTTTTCTGTGATTGTCAACCTGTTGTTGTTACCTGGCGTGATCTGCACCTCGACAGTAGCTGTTGAGAGCATTACTCGTTCAATTTCCCCACTCAGATTGACCCTGCTTGTACCGGGATCCGAACCGGCGACCTTCCAGTCACAAGGCTGCTTCTCTAACCCTACAAGCTACTATCAAGTGTTGTGCTATCCAATCAGCGGTCATGTCAAGTGTTGTGTGCGCTCCACAGGGGATCCTCGTCAACTGGACCAAAGGCTTCAAGGCCACGGACTGCGAGGGCGAGGATGTGGTGGAGCTTCTACGGGAGGGGATCAAGAGGAAGGAGGTAACGGCTGCATCTGTGGCCTCTCAGAGGTCCAGCCTGTATCTGCCACGCCCCATATGACGATGTCTGGCTGTTACAAACCACCGGTGTTATCACCACGCAGCAGTGGTGCAACACTACGATAAGAAAACTGCCACTGGAAGAGAAAATAACAGAATTTGGCCAAATGTCCCTCAAAGTAATGTGTAGCGTTACTGGTTTTATTGATCCAAAGAAAAATGTAATGCCTGGAACAAGGACAAAATGGAGAAGAATGTAGAACCACATTTACATTACAGGCATTTATCAGACGCTTTTATCCAAAGCGACTTACAATAAGTGCATTCAACATAGGTAGAAAACTACTAGTCACCAGAAATCAGAAGTGCATTTCCTTCCTAAACAAGCAACTAAGAGCAGAACTAGTGCTGAGGTAAGAGTGCAATACTTTACTCAAAGCACCACGGCTGCATTACAGTCCAAAGGTAACTCTTCTTAAGTTTTGAGGATCCGTATCACAATCCTGGCATATTGAGTTTGGACTGAAGTACAAATTTCACATCGATAAATTCCCTCGACACTGAAGCCTATAAGAAAACACATTATAGGTATAAAAACACGTTATCTGTCCGTATGTCTCCGCCTGGTTTTTTGTATTGTTTTTATCCGTAAGTCATCACTTTTCAGTTTCTTCTATTGATTCCACCCTTTTAGGTGGAGGATCCAGTAAGTACTGATTGAATGTGAATGATTGACCTCCAGGTAAAGCGGTGCCGGGCTGCGGAGATGTGTGGTGGTTGTTGTTGTTGTTGTGATGGCATGTCTGAAAAGATGGAGGACGTTGTGTCTCATTTCAAGTCAAAAAGAGTGAAGGTGATTCTTTGTGTGCTGGGCAATGCGTTTGGGTTTTGTGGCTCTCTGAACCATTCTGGACATTCAACTGTCTGCTGTCTAGTTTGACTGCATTGTGCTTGGACTGCCAGGTCTGATATGATCCTTAAAACATTTGGACTAAACACTGAAACGTTGAGGACCGCTGGAAACATGAATAATGTGACATATTAACAGTATTGTTCATTTTACACTGCAGATTAACAAAGAACTGCCATCTCTAATGATTAAAACATGATTTCACCGGATCGCAACATGACGCATGACACGTTTTTATCGCAACAAAGATGTACTTGTATTGACACTCATTTACAGCCTATGACTAAGCTGTCACGTGTTGCTTGTGTGTGTAGGAGTTTGAACTGGATGTGGTTGCCATAGTGAACGACACGGTGGGGACGATGATGACGTGTGCATATGAGGAACCCACCTGTGAGGTGGGGCTGATCGCAGGTGAGCTCCACGCCGCCGGGACACCTACTGAAGGGGTTTAGTGTGTAAGGTCTTAAACTCAATCTTGCCTTCCTGATGTGATGATGACATGACGAGGGGAGGGATCATTCAAAGGAGTAAACCAATAGGATATCTGTTAGGGAGAGAAAGGCAGTTTTATTTGATGGGACGGGTGGAGGGGTGGGATCTGTGATTTCTATGTTCCCTTACTGGTACACTATGAAGGAACCAGTAAAGATACACTACTTTCCAGGAAGTTAAACGATGGGATTTTTGATACAAGAAAATACATTTTTTGGGCATTTCTTGTTAAATTGCTGTATATTATAACAGGGAAAATTTACTAACAAGGTTAAAAAGTAATTTCTAATTTCAGTGAGACTTTAGGTTATTAAGAAATGAAGGGAAAAGCAACAGTATTTGGTAATTGACTAGTCATATTTGTATTTTAGCCATTTAGTCTCAGTCTTACACTGAGTGACAGGCAGGGGACCTCGCCGTCTTGCTCTGATGGACATTCGCTGTTGCTGGGATTGACACTGTGACTTTTTAAACACCATCCTGTCATCCTGACTGGTTCCTTGGTTTCAAAGCTGCTGTTTTATTAGTACCAGGCTGTAATCAAGAGCACAAAAAAGGAAAGCAGTCATGAGCGGGAGTCGTACGTCCAGACACCTGAAACACCAACACCGTCACGTCCATGCTGCAGCTCAGGGTGTTTTGACTGTTGCATGCCTCCTCTCAGGGACGGGCAGCAACGCCTGTTACATGGAGGAGATGAAGAACATCGAGACGGTGGACGGAAACCAGGGCCGCATGTGTGTCAACATGGAGTGGGGCGCGTTCGGAGACAACGGCTGCCTGGACGACATCAGGACTCAGTACGACCGGGCCGTGGACGAGAACTCGCTCAACGAAGGCAAACAAAGGTGAAGAGGCTTCAACCACAAACACATTAAAGGGGAATAAAATACATGACTGCTGAACCCAGAGCAGCTTCAAGTCATTCTCAGTGTTTGTTTGAACCTTTTAACGTCTCTGATGGGTTTGGATTTAGAGTCAAGTAGGGTTCGGCTCACATGGGTATCCCAAGGCCAATAGAGATAAAGGACTAACTGATATTTTGTGCCACTTTTCATGCCAAAATATTAGAAGGATTTAGTGTTTTATCCTTGAGAGCCTGGAAAAGCCTCTGAAACAGCATTTAGACCACGTGACACTAAAACTCTCCACTGAAACCAGACTACTGAAAACCACCCCACCTATTCAAGGGTGGTGAAACCTTTAAATAAAGAATTTATTTCCAAAAAAAACCATTTTGGATAATTGTATAAATGAATAAAATGTGCAAAAAAAATTAAATTTCATTTTCCAGTTTTATGTAACTAACAAACCATAAAAAGTACTTACAAATACTCTTTCTCCCAGATCTGATTGAAATACCTTTTATGGTGATCTCTCCAGTACTCATCACGGTGACCTTATCGATAACGGAGACCTTTCTCTGCCCTGTAGATATGAGAAGATGTGCAGCGGCATGTACCTGGGCGAGATCGTCAGGAACATCTTGATCGACTTGACCAAGCGTGGCTTCCTGTTCCGGGGACAGATCTCTGAGACGCTGAAGACCAGGGGCATCTTCGAGACCAAGTTCCTGTCCCAGATCGAGAGGTGAGCGCCGTCACGTCAAACTGTATGACTGCTGAATCACCGCCGGCCGTGTTGACATGCACAGAGTCACCCAGATGTTGGTGTGGTTAATGTTTCCGTGAACCTTTGACACCCTGCGACCGAGTCTCTCCATTGCAACGAGTAAACCAGTCAGCAGAATCCTGTCTTCCTGTTGGGTCCCGCTGGTCCACAGGTAGAGCATGAAAAGGCATCAAAATGTACCCATAATGCGTGGAAGGAGTGAAAGTGGAAGGAGTGAGATGTTTCCACGCCACAGTAACCAGTTTAATACGGGAGGCATCCTAACCAGGTTACCAGGTTATCTGACCTTTACATGCATCAACCTAAAACCAGGTTACTTGAGTGACAGGAACAGAATTCTCTGTGCATGAAAACATTTCCACTGTTGTCTTTTCACAATTTTGAAAAGTTTGTCTCAGCAGTATTTATTCGATAAGTAAAAGTATAATTGCATCAGAGTATTACTGCATTACTCACATCAGTGTAGCATACAGCGGGAAAACACACATAGGAGAAGAGGCGAGGAGGAGGAGGAGGAGGAGGAGGAGGGGAATGCACCGCGTCGACTCAGTTTATACAACGTTTAAGCCTCTTGGAACAGCTGTGAGGTATCCAGTGATTCTCCTGCTGTTGGTTGACCTTTGACCTGCCCCCCCTCCGTAGCGATCGTCTGGCGCTGCTGCAGGTCAGGGCGATCCTGCAGCAGCTGGGGCTGGACAGCACCTGTGACGACAGTATTATCGTCAAGGCGGTGTGCGGCACCGTGTCCCGCCGCGCCGCTCAGATCTGCGGAGCCGGCATGGCTGCTGTGGTGGACAAGATCCGTGAGAACAGAGGACTGGACCACCTGGACATCACCGTGGGGGTGGACGGCACGCTCTACAAACTGCACCCCCAGTAAGGGATGGGATGGGAAGGGGAGGGGCATATGGGGAGTCCTATTTTAAAATATTTTATAATATTTATTGATTATTATGACGTGTTATCGTCACCACATGACTTAAACTACCCGTTATCCTTCAAAAGTACCTTTTGTTCATTTTCTGGTATTAATCAGATGTAGACGCCACTTTTTTTAAATTGGGGGAATAACTCTTATTTTGAAGTGAAACTCTTCATCACCTGGGCCTGTACTAAAGGGACATTTCAAACCTGAGCACCCTGATCAATCTATTATTATATGTTATAGGGCGGGGGGGGGTTTAGAGCACGAGGCACAGTCACATCAGACGTTTGTCCTGGCGAAGGTGTTATTTACGTTGACTTCAGCAGTGACCCGTCTCCTGACCCGTGGCTTCCTGTTGCCCTCCTCCCCCACAGCTTCTCCGGGATCTTCCACCAGACCGTGAAGGAGCTCGCCCCCAAATGCAACGTCACCTTCCTGCTGTCGGAGGACGGCAGCGGCAAGGGGGCCGCCCTCATCACCGCGGTGGGCTGCCGCCAGAGAGAGCTGGAGGTGCAGCAGCACTGAGGAGCGCCGCCGCACAGCCCCGATCTCCATCTCACCTTGGCAGCCGTGACTCTGCCCCACCCCACCAGCCAGAGAGACACGCTACATAATCTAAATATTTATTTATACTGCACCAGGTTTATTGTTGATGTTTGTACATTTTCCTCACTAGCTTGTCAATAATCTGATCAACTCCATAGGTGTGCAATATTCGTGTATTGCCAATTTTATTTTTATATGGAGGGGAATATAAAACTATTTATATAGCTAAGGCCACTTTGAAACCCAGAGGTCATACAGATTTTGCACCACAGACACACAAAAAAATTCTCTATGTTTTATATGAGAGTTACCAGATTCCACGGGTTCAGAAAACCAGCTCCAAAAGGGCTCGAGAGTCACGGCTGTTCAAAACATCCTCATCCTATGTACCACACGCGCACACCATGTACTAGACTACTAACCCCCTTTTGTGCACAAGTCAATGTAACTCACATAATAAAGATTTCCCAGCAGCACCGTTTACTCCCGCGGGTCCGAGAGGGGTAGGAAGGCCCGGCGGGGGTGTTAGTCTATCTCGTTGCTGTTTGTGAACTATATTTTAGGTGTTGTGTTGAATCCCACCTCTTCACGTTGTATGTACAAGGAATAAATGTTTATTGGGCCCCAAGCAAAGAGTGGATACTAAGCGCTTCTGTGTGTGTTTGAGTGTCGGCGTGTCCTCCTGTAATGACCTGTTGCTTTCAATGTCCAGAGCTGTGTGGAGACTGCATGCCCTACATTGGACACTGGATCCTATTTTTCCTTTTTTTTTTACATCAATATAGATTTGTGATCAAAACGGTGAAAAGTGAATTCATTAAATTATATTTTGTTGTGCAGTAAATCCTGTCTCTTTCTTCTGGATCTGGAGAGGCATGCCTAAACTTGCAGACCAGACGGGGAACTCAATAATGCGCTAGACTAAAAGGTAGAAAATGTATTTCTCTGATTCAAGGGATTACCTTTTTTTCTGAAGCCCACTGCAGCTGGAGACTCTCAGTACAAACCCAGGGCTGTTCGTGTGGGGAGAGGAGGTGGAAGTGCATGGCGTGGTGTTAATACCAGTCCGGGTACAGATCTGACACTCTGCAAGTCTGCAACCAACCACTGCTCTGCACACTGCAGCACATATCGGTGGGATACGCCTGAACATACTTGCTAGCTGGCTGTCATTTCTTTGTTTACAATGCATGCACGTCCATCTGCGAAACTAACAAGCACCGAATTGTCATTGCACAGCACAGGTACGTATTCACGGTAAAACGGATGCAATGACATCCTAACTGTAAGGTAGTTATGTCGAAGATCCTCTGTGCAAAAAAAAAAAAGGGTGTTAGCTAGTTAGCTGGCAGGCTAACTGTAGTAGTTATGCCTTTGGCTATACGCGCAAGCTAGCTAGTAATCTAGGTTAGCATTGTATTTCAGCGTGGAGGCGATATCTGCTAATGTCTGACTAGTCTGCCAGATGTCATCGATTACTTAACAGCTAAAGATCGTTTTCAGTTAATCGCCGTTTTGTGTGCATGAGGAAATCTGTGCATTTCGTGCAGATTTCTGTGTGGGAGTGGAGTGGCTAATGTCAACAGCAAGCTAACGTTAGCTAGCCAGCGTTAACCTGTTCGCTTGTGGCTAGAGCTAACGTTAGCTGGTTGGCAATCCATTTACTGCAAATGGCATTTGCGTGTGCGACTGACAAAACGTTTGTTCTGGCCGTCAGCTTCATCCTCCTCATCTCGGGTCTGTTCGTTTCAACTTGCAGCCCAAGACTCGTAGGAGTTGCATGACCGGCCACCTACTGTGCCGAGTAGCCTAATAACCTGACCTAACTAGCTGTCGGACTCGCGCACGGCACGTGCTGTCCATTTTCCAAAACAGGTGTGCCATATGACGCACGCGATTGATTTGATTATTGGTTTGATGACTAATTGGTGCTCGGTTAGCTGTCACCCTGTCTGTCTACACCTGGCTTCAAATCAATCAGATATATCACTATATATATATATATATATATATATATCACAATAAACACACTTTAAGATATGTCACTATGATTGATTCCAACAGGTTGTAACTGAATCAGTGAAGCTGGTAGAAACAGCCTCTTGAAGCCCCTCCCTCTCAGGGCAACAAAGAGCTTGTACACCTGAAAACAGTAAAGAAGCAACTTGGACGCTCCCATCAGCCTCATGGCTGTTTGAGAGGAGGTGGCCCCACCGTGGCCCATGTGCTGTACCCGTTTCCCTCCCTGTCCTCATCATCCCTCAAGCTGACGCAAAACCCCAGACACCTCCCTCCCCTCCCCCACCCCCACTCCCACCCCCTCCACAGCGTGCCGCCCCCTCCCGGCATGGCGCCCGGCACGGAGACCGTGCACTACATCCACCTCCACAACTCTAGCCAGTCGGTGCTGGAAGCCCTGCGCACGCAGCGGCGCGAAGGCCTCTTCTGCGATGTGACCGTGCGAATCCACGACGCCTCGCTGCGTGCCCACGCCTGCGTGCTGGCGGCCGGCAGCCCCTTCTTCCAGGACAAGCTGTTGCTGGGACACTCTGAGATCTCGGTGCCGCCGCTGGTGCCTGCCGAAACCGTGAAGCAGCTTGTGGATTTCATGTACAGCGGCTCACTGGTGGTGCTGCAGTCACAGGCCCTCTGCATCCTCACTGCCGCCAGCATCCTGCAGATCAAGACGGTCATTGACGAATGCACCCAGATCATCTCTCAGAGGAAGGCGGCTGCAGGAGCAGCAGCTGCAGCTGCAGCTGGAGCAGGGATGCTCGGAGGCGTCCTCCCCAAGCAGGAGGAGCGGGGTAAAGGGAGGGAGAGCGGCGGTGGCAGTGGCGGAAGCTGTTCTGTTGGCGGACCAAGCGGGGGCGGGGGTTACCCCAACTTCTCCAACTTCATGGCGGAATGCGGGGCTAGTAACATGGGCGGGGGGCTGGGGAGTGCCAGCGTTAGTGTTACCGAGAGCGGTCCCGGCCCCATGGAGCAAGCTAACCCCGTAGCCCTGATGGCGCTAGCGGACATGGGCCCCGGCTCCATGTGCGGGGCCGACGGGCTGGGCAACGGGGCCGGCTCGGTCCTCATGAAGCAGAGCTCCAGCTGCACTCAGGATGTCAGGTACAAGCTCCGAGACCTGTTAGCGCAGACCGCTAACGGAGCCAGCACTAGTAGCACAGGGAACCTCTCAGCAGGCTGCAGCTCCGGAGTGGGCAGCGTTGACAGCATCGGCAGGGACAGCCTCCGCGGCAACGCCACCGACCTCTCCGATGACCTGGTGGGGATGGACCGGTACAGCGAGGAGGACGACATGGACGGGAGAGAGCGGGGAAGAGATGGAGACCGAGACAGGGGGGCGGGACATAGCCGCAAGCAGAGGCAGCCGCTAAGACTCCAGGTAGGGGGATAAGGGGAAGGGTTGCCATGGTTACAGCTTTCAGGCATGCAGAGCTGCAACGGTTTTGCTTTTCTTTCTTTTTCTGCTTTCCCTTCTCCCTCACTGCATTGGCGTATATCACTGAGATGTTTCTGCACTTGACACAGTTGAAGAGAAGCTGTCCTCCAAACTCCCTCTGTAATTGGCTAGTTGATGTTCTATGGACTTCTGCATACCGACTGTAGGTCATTAAACTTATTAGTGTGTGGCTGAAGGGCCGGCAGCGCTTCACCGCTCCTGTGCACTTTCATATCTGCTGTTTGTTTTACTGCTGCAAGGATCGTTTCCTCCGGTACTCGCCGAAGTTAATCTTGACCTCTCCTCCCTAGGTGCTGGGAGGAGAGGGAGTGGTGGTGAAAGATGAAGGGGTGCAGGACGCCGACGGGGCCGTCTACGCCTTGGAGGACGGAAGACGAGGCGGAGAGCAGGAGGGCCCCCAGGAATCCATGGCAGGCTTTGGACAGGTGGGTATAAGAGAGGTGACCTGCAGCCACGAGAGCCAATGGGAGGGGCTCGCTGAGATACCACTAGCCAGTCATAAGACGTTACATGGTGAAGTGAATGTAGGAAGAGTTTAGACATCCATTGTCTGAAAATGCATTATTATTCTAAAAATGATTGCTGTCATTGTTGAATGTAATTGTAGATTTTTTTCGCTTATAGTTTTAAAATGTTGAGTGGTGAACTTCAGGCGTCGTTTATGTTTTACTGAAGCGTTTGGGAAGGAAACTTTTGATTTTGAGAACTATTCTGCTGTTGTCCTGTTGAATCGAAAGCTCAATGCTTCCGTCACGAGTCCTGAAGGAAGTAGGGAGGGAAAGATAGTGGAGCGGCTTTATGCGGCAGCCTACTGCAGACTACACAAGGAACATCTGCCACACAGTAGAAAGGATTCAGCTTCGCCTGTCGGTTTTCTCCAGAGCGCTGCGTAGTGAGTCAGGATCGGGAAGGGAAGTAATCCAGTTTAGGAGCTTGAAGAGCAACGTAGCCTACAGAGCATTCATTAATCTAAAGCTGTGTTTCTGTCTCAGACCATCTGAGAATCAACTTGTCCTCCACCATTGTCCAGCGCTGGTGCAGCTGCATGGTTATTGGTCTCCATCATCTGTCTCAGGTTCAGGAAACAAAATACCTTTATTGCACTTTTGCACCTTGAAAGTCGTGTTTTGACTCCTACGGCGGTTTCGTGGTCGTCATTTACAGAATTCAAATATTTGCTACAACCCGAAAGCACAGTTTGCACAGCGTCTGAACTGGTTTGTCGTCATCCGTGTTTAAAACCAAAGTATCTGGAAGTGACAGACGATGTGACAGATGATCCACCTGTAAGGAACTAAAACGACTCGGGACGAAGCGCTTCCTGTCTGACGGGCGGTACAGGCTGCAGGGTGTCCCGGAGATCAGAGGACCAGCGAGGAGCCGCCCTGCTGAAGTGTCCTAGAGCAAGACCCCGAATCCCCACCAGCTCCAGGGCGCTGTTATGTAGCTGACCTCTGACCTCTGAAAGAAGAAACCCTCTAGCAGCCTGTTGATACGGTGGAGCCCAGTGTAACATCCTCCTGATCCACATGTCTTCCATAGTGTTTACTGTGTAGATGAGACCTATTTCTTAAATTCTTATATGCTACTTACGCTACTTTTTATATAATACTGATACTTATACACGTATACTTTCTCTATGTACTTACGGTGGAAGAAAACAGAACATCAAATCCGTATAAATATCTGTATTTCTACTACTTCAATACTACTACTTTTGTTTCATTTGACCCACAGGAGCAAATCACTGAGTACAATTTCTTTTGTATGTGCAAACTTACCAATAAAACTAATCTGATTCTAAAACTTAATCGTGGTTGTCATCGGTAACCAGCCACCAATCAAAGAGTTATTTCCCTGCCTCGTTGGCAGGCCTGTCAATCTCCTGCTCCAGTATGTTGTAGACCTAAGCTCCGCCCCCGCAGACGTCTCCCCAGACACACCATCACTAATTAAACAGGTGGTGAGACGGCGGCGTTGACAGTAACGTGGCGTGACTGGTTCAACCACATATCACATGCAAGGGTCTTGCTCATGGACACTTCAACAGGATTGGTTGTTGGGAGGATTGAACCAATAATATAACGTAAATGTGTGTCGGAACTTTATTTATTTGCGTTGCAGGATTTCTACGACGAGCAGGGGGTGTTCTCAGAGAGCTTCTGGCCCCAGAGCGAGCCTCCTCAGACCATGACCTTTAACCCCAGACGAGTCAACAAGCCCCTGACTCCGCCTCCAACCACACAGTCCATCAACAGCCAGGTCGGTGCTCTCAGCTGTTCCAGTAAAACAACGTTCAGTTTTAGCTCCGTCATGCATTATTATTATTATTATTATTATTATTATTATTAAAGGGGCAGTAAGTAGTCCGTGACCTTTAGCGCCCTCTGGCAGCAGCCAGGAGGAACTGCAACTGAAAATGAGTACGGGTTGGAAAGTCAATTTTGAAATGCAGGAATGTCAGCACCTGGTGAAGTAATCGTTGAGTCGTTGGTATCGATCCCCATCAACCCTCTGCAGATATATTATGGTCATTATTCGTTACGGGGCAGGAAATATTGACTTATTGCCCCTTTAAGTTCAATAAAACCAACACATCTAACTCGTACATCACAACACCACCCCTCGTCTCCGCTCTCCACATTACCTGACGAAGCAGCAGTAGGTTAAAGTTCATCTTTAAAACGTCTGTGTCTATGCCCCTCCCACCCAGCTTCTTTTCCAGTACCCAGTGAGCCAATCACAGCCAGCGCCGTTCTTTGTGGAAGGGCACATGGGTGGGATCGACAGCCTGGCGAGGTCAGAGCCGAGTCAACAGTCTCCGCCCCCGGCGCCGATGACCCCGGCCCCGCCCCCCTCCGCCGCCTCCTGCTCGGCGGGCCCCTCCCCTTCCTCCCAGGGATCTGAGACCTCGTTCGACTGCACGCACTGTGGCAAATCGTTACGTTCCAGGAAGAACTACAGCAAGCACATGTTCATCCACTCGGGTACGCTGTCGCAGTCCTCTCCTCCTCCACATCCCTCCCTCCCTTATCTTACACCTCCTTCCTCCCACCCTCTCCCCCACCCTCCTCCCATACATGCTCCAGATCTTGCATTTCCTCTCTGGCTCACATTCCTTTACTTGGCACTTATACAATATACATGAACTTACATCTTTTGATCCTTGACCTCCTTACATACAAAACATTATTTTAAATACGTATCCCAGAGACAAGAATGAAATTCTGGGGCAAACACCAAATATTTTTTGCCGTGAAATGGAAAAATTTAAAGACACTGAATATCGGCATAAAATCTAAAAGTCTATCAGCAACTTCAATACAAAAATATTAGTTTCGGTCTTCAAAAACCTGCAGTTGAACCCTGAAAAATAACTGACAATTGTAAATGTTTTCTGCTGTGTGTGTGTGTGTGTGTGTGTGTGTGTGTGTGCGTGTGTCTGTGTGTGTGTGTGTCTGTGTCTGTGTCTGTGTCTGTGTGTGTGTGTGTGTGTGTGTGCGTGTGCGTGTACGTGCACGTGCCTCTCCAGGTCAGAAACCTCACCAGTGCTCCATCTGCTGGCGCTCCTTCTCCCTGCGCGACTACCTCCTCAAACACATGGTGGTGCACACCGGCGTCAGGGCCTTCCAGTGCTCCGTGTGCGGCAAGCGCTTCACCCAGAAGAGCTCGCTCAACGTGCACATGCGCACCCACCGCGCCGAGCGCACCTTCCAGTGCACCGTGTGCCACCGGGCCTTCACCCACCGCACCTTGCTGGAGCGCCACGCCCTGCAGCACGCCCACCACAACCCCCAGGGTCCGGGCCAGGGCCAGGGGGGGCGAGGCGCCGACATGACCTCGCCTACCAAGCACAGCCCTCCGGCTCTGGGGGGGCCCTCAGGTATGGCTGGCGCGGCTGGCATGGTGGGCGGCATGGCCAACATGTCCAGCCACGGCGCTTCCTCCACCTAGAGAGATCGGTGAGCCCAACCCCCCCCCCCCCCCCCCTAACAGCCTTGATGACCCTTTGTGCTGACGTCCAAAAGGTTCGACTGGTCTGGATGTTGTGGTCTGGCTACACCGTTCATCAGGGGTCCTACACCGGGCTGGGAGGGGGGGGGGGGGCGGATACATGTATGACTACACTTTTCTATAGTTGTAGACTCGCTGTCATTTCATGTGTTGTGATATTCGTTGCAGTGAAGAAGAGTCCTCAGCTACAGGACAGGGTCTAGTTCATACTGGTCTAGTTCATACTGGTCTAGTTCATACTGGTCTAGTTCATACTGGTCCTGGTGTAGGAACCCTGTCAGAGATACCAGAGTCACCAAAGAGGTTAGGAATCGGGTGGGGTTGGGGTTGGGTGAGGATGCAGGGTTACTAGGTGGAGGGGGGGGGTGGGCTGTATGGAGATACAGGTGGGTGGAGGGGTGGGGGTGTGGTGATGGGGGGGTGGGGGGGTCGATTCACTCTCAGTTCACTCAGTTCACATTGAAAGTTGAATTCAACGCTGTTTGTCCTCGCAGCATAAAACATGAACTCCTCCGTGGAGCAGCTCGGTCTCCTCAGAGCGACGAGCTGGAAAAACCTTTTACTGCATCTCCGATTTTTGAATACCGAAGAAAGAAACCTGCCTGAACTGATGGAACTGAAAGTGAAAGGACCCCGACCGGAATCAGGGGCGAGGCAGGGTGGCGAGGAAGGTCGTACCGAGGAGACGACGAAGGAGAGTAGTCTCAGCAGAATCAGAGTACTGCAGATGGAGGGAGGTGGGAGGAGGGAGGAGGGGAGGGAGGGAGGGAGGGAGGGGGGCAGGAGGAGGCGTGATGCACAGCGGAAATTGAAATTCACCATCATCCATCAGACAGCTTTGTAACATTTCCCACAGGCGCCACCGGACGGCCCCAGGATCATATACCTCGACCCAGGACGGCCCCGCGGCTCAGGACACTACTCTCATTGGAAATGTTTGGGAAACATTTCAGCATGTTTTACACACACACACCTACAATTACCTCGGTGGTCCAAAGACAGGCATTATGCTTCACATATTTTAAGCTACATCAAAAGAAGAAACAGTGAAAACTAAAGCGAAGATAGATTTGTTTACTTTTTGAAACCTTACTAAAGAAAGTCTGTAACGTTCCCGTGCATCGCTATAATGCTGGTTTGTTATTTGTCGCTCATGTGAATCTTTGACGCAGAAATAAGGCAGAACATTTGAACAAACTTTTTAAAGCAAAAGAGCCATTCAGACCGAGTCAAACTCGGTCGAGGAATCATGACAAATCAGTGACTTTTATCAGGATTTTTATGGAGTGTGTGTTTGGTTGTATTTGTCTTTCTGGTTAAGAAATGGGAAAATGTTTGTTGCAGAAGAGATAAGAGCTTTCCTGACGCCACTCTAATGGTAAACCTTTGAGTTATTTTAGTCAAACTAAACGAATCATGAAAATGTACAATCACCCCGAGGAGTTTTGACCAAGTCAAAGCTGTGATAATTTCCTTATCACGTTAATATTTATTACAATTTGATCTCTATGCACAGTTGATTTGCACATCGTGTCGTTAGACTAGAGTCTAGTCTAGTCACTAGACGTTGTTCCCCCAGTATTTGGCCTCAGATGTTTCGACGTTTTGTTTCTTATTTCACACCTAAAAGGTGAAAGACTAAAAGACTTCACTTGTCCTTGTTTTTGCTAATCTTTCTGATGTTCATGAGTTCAAGCATGTAGCTGTACTTAAGCTTTTTAAGAGCCGTCTAATTGGCATTAATACGTCGGTGGATTCCCCCAACCAGTGAGACACTTTGAGTCTGAGACGGTTGACTGTACATGAAAGGCAACGTGAGAAGAATCTGAGTAAAATATCACTTGAGTCCAGATTAAAGGACCTCACTAGAAATCATTTCCAGTGGACCGCTGCTTGTTTAGCGGAGCCGGCCGGGCAGCGTTGGGCGCCAACATCACAACCTGATTTGCACAACGTAGTCGTCTGTACGTCGAAACAGATTCAATCGGTTCTGCCAACTCGCTGCCAGACTGTCGACTAAATACAAATTGTGAAATGCAAAAGCCTTTGAAGCTTTTTGGGAAATATTTACCTCATCTGCCAACTGCCAACTGCTCTGGTACCTTTGGTAAATAAGCAGTATTAGGCTGTTCCAGAGGTTTGATCTATCCTCAGCAATGGAAGTGGTTTTGGTGCATCTTGTCTGAGGCGGACCCTTGTACAGTACTGTATATGTGTGCTTTGAAGCCATGTCAGCGCATTGTAACGTACTGTGTGATGCCTTTTTGTTTTCTGTTGGGTTTTGGGAGGGATGGTGATAATTGTTCTTTTTTTACATTAATATTTCTTTAACAGAGGTTAAATATGTCAGAAGAAAAATGTCATTTTATAAAAGCACTTGTCATCGTAAACCACATCTTTTATGTATAAAAAGACTAAAGGCATGATTTAACTTTTTATGAAAACTTAGATGTCGTACTCAATGAATTAATTGAATTTTAAAATAAGTGATTTCAAAGATTTCTTTCTCCAAATAAAGTCTTCTATGGCTCCAAGCCAGCTGGCGGCTCACGTCTCAGTTTTTCACTGTGTCTGTGTGAGAGCTGATTACAGGTTACAGCTGCCATTTTGTTTTTCTTTTTCTTTACTGAAGTGAAGGTGAAGCTGTTCATCGTAAATACTTTCAGAAATGTAAACGAGAAAATAATCTTTTTCTTCCGTCCTCAAAAACGTTTTTAACATCTTTTTTGTCAGCAGTACTGTAGGTTCTTTGTCTGCAACAGAAAAGTCTGTTTTGATCATTTTAATCAACTATATTTAGGTTTTCTCAGATTGCTGCAATTCCTGCAAAATCCTACCAAATGTACTAGAAAGACGATACAAAAGCTCCTTTCTTAAAGGCCCATAGATAATCTCTTCTCTGCCCAGCTCCGGCCTTTGAAGGTCTGGCTGGTAGTGGCTGAACTCTGGCCAGAAGGCATCTGTTACTCAACAACATCTGTTCCTGTTACTCTCTTTTCTCCCAGCATGCCGAGGGACACGCAGGCTCTCCCAAGGGTGGCCTTTTGTGTGCCCCATTGTCAATTCCATCATTGTCTGCTGAAGTCTGTTCCCATGATGCCGTGAGGTTATAAACCCCTTCAGAGGCCAACTCCTACCGGCCCGATGATTTACAGTTATTTATTTGTGTCTAAATACAAACGCTGTCTTTGTTTTTACGATTTGACAAAGAAAACTGAAGGAAATGTCAAGAGAGACGGGTAAAGGCTGAGTATAGACTAGTAAGTGTAAAGTATGGTTTTGGAAAGCTGCGTTTTAAATCGCACAAAACCACAAGGGGGGGAAAAAAAGGAAAACCTCAAGACGGCAGGGACAAAGCGGCTGTACTTGATGTTTTTCTGGTGTAAAGAAGAAGTTTGGGTGGGGGGGAGGGGCACCAAAACGTCCAAAGTGTTGGATGTTCAGGAGGCGTTACTTTACGTTTATCTGGATTTGAGAGCCATGAATTACCTGACTCGTTCTTTAGGAGGAGAAATAGGAGTGGTAAATCTAGCGTAGGGACATTGTCTTTGTGAATAGGCCCCTTCTCGTCTCCAGGGAGACACTTTCAACTTCTGGCAGTAGCCAACAGTGCCGGCATAGAATAGCCCGCTATGGGGTCGCCAGGGGAAGACAACAGATGTTACTGATTAACTTTGCTCAGTGTTTTCAGACTGCCTGCAGATGGACCAAACACAGTTGCACACAGTTTCACGTTTAGTAATATTTATTTGGAAAAATAGTCTTGGCTAATTCCTTCATTCAAAAACAGTAAAGGAGACAGTAACATAACAATTTGTACAATCCCTCTTAAATAACATTTCTTAATAAAAAGTCCCATTGACCTGAAGTGCCTTTGCAAATATCATCGTTTAAAAAAAGCAACTTAAATAATCGTAACAAACATCACAGATATACAATACAAAATAAAAATAACACAAAATCATTAAATTAACTTAAATTAAATCATAATTTTAAATCATACATTTTTTCTTGTTTCTTATTTATTTTTTTATTTTTTTTACAAAAGGACAATCTGTATCAAAACCAAGAACATTTTTTAATTAAGACAAAGTTTTCATGTTGAAAAAACAATACTATGTCAAAAGGTTTGGAGGGCTTAGGGAAGAAAACGCACTTCAGTTAACACAGTGATCAAGTATACACACAGTATCCACAGGTCTAGTGATGGCTACACCGCCATGTGAACAGCCTCGTGAAGAACAGGCCAGTATGGCCAAACATCCACCGTTTGATGCAGTTCCTGCGCTCAGCAACGGCTTGTGGGTTAGAGAAAGGGCCTGGGTGCAAATGTTGCAAAAAAAACAACAACCTTTTAACGTTTCCATTTACATTGGCTGAGATCGCAACGCCACACGCCACGTGACGGTGTCCGGTTTGCCGATCTTGTTACTTTTTTTTTTTTTTTTTTTTATACCCCCCATTCAAAGTCAGAACAGAAAGCCAAGTGACGGTTAACTTTGAAAGGTGAAACGTTTTTTTATTTTTTTTTGGTTTTCTTTGCCCGGCCAGTTCTTATCCCACAGGCCGCCGCTGCCTGCGCTTAGTTTCCAGTAGAGAACCAGCTCACTCTGAATATCAGTTAAACGTCTCAGTATCAGCAGCAGTCTCAAGGCGGGACACCTCCCCCTAGGGTTAGAGCAGCATTTGAAGGAGTATAAAAACTCTCCCATAGAGCAAATGAGCAACGGGCAGCCGATTGGTGGCTTGTTACACCTGCAGAGACACAGCAAGACAAAAGGAACAAACCGTTAGTGTTAGTTTGGACAGAAGCCGTGTCTACACCGGGGTGGCACACCAAGCCAAGTCAAGCGAATTTGAAACTCACCTCAGTTGCAATTATACATTCGTCCTTCTCCTCTGACATCACAAACACAGATTTGTACTTGGTGTCCGCACATGCAGACATTTCTGGGGCTTTCTTTTCTGATGCATCGCTTTTGGAAAGAAAAAGAGGAACAGGTGTTAGCCGCGTTCAAAATACAACATTTTATTTGAGGAAATGGTGAATCTTCATGAGGAAACATTTACCTTTTTAAACGTTTGGTGTGTTTCTCCTCGAACTCAAACGAGTCCAGGGATTGGCACTGGTCCTCGCAGGCTGCTTCCAGCATGGCCTCTTTAGCCGCCTGCTCGTAGTTGACCTCATGTACGAGGTTGTAGTCTGCAGGCGGAGGCCGGCTCTTGTAGCTGCTCCTCCCCGGTGAAGATCCTTCATCGGGGTCGCTGCAGAAGTCCATCTTCTTGTTGATGTTCTTGACACCCGGCGTCGGCACCAAGCTGACCGCCAAGTCCCTGTCACTGCGCTGACAGTTGTTGGTCAGGTTGTTTATGGTTTCTCCCTCGCCGACGGTGTCTCCTTGACTGCCTCGCTGGGCCTTGGAGCGGAAACATCCGACCAGCACGGCGCACCCTGCCAGCAGCAGCAGCACCAGGGCCACCCCGGAGCCCACAGCCATCCAGGGCACCTCCGTCCCACGGATGGCGGCGTGCTCCGGAAGCAAGAACTGGCAATTTCTGCCACCGTAGCCGGGAACGCATGCGCAGACGTAGCGGTTGTTCCTCTCGTGGCAGGTGGCACCGTTGTGGCAGGGGTTGTGTTCACAGCGGCTAATCGGCGAGCTACAGTTGCGGCCAGTGTATCCCTGGTGGGCAGGTGCAGGTGTAGCCGTTTGCGCTTTCCTGACACGTGCCTCCGTTTTGGCAGGGGTACGCCAAGCACTCGTCCCCCGTGTGGTCGCAGTTCATGCCGGTGAAACCGTCGGGACACTGGCACAAGTATGAGTTGACAAGATCCACACAGCGGGCACCTGCGATCAGAGAAGAAGACGCCATTCAATTTCAATTGAAAGGGGACGCTACACATCTACAAGACGAGACGATCTCCCGGGGCGGTGTAACCTACTCGGCCATTCTTACCGTTCGAGCAGGGGCCGGAGGTGCAGTGGTCGATCTTCTTCTCGCAGTTGAATCCGGCGTATCCTGTGGGGCACTGGCAGAAGTAGCCTCCGTCGGGGTTATCAGCACAGCGGCCGCCGTTGAAGCAGGGCCCGTCGGCGCACGTCATGGCGCTCAGCTCGCAGTTGTTGCCATAGAAACCGCGAGGGCAAGTGCAGGTGTATGTGTTTTCCATATCCTGTGGAGGGAAAAAATAGAACAGACTCGACATCAGAATCCTTCCTCCGAGTGCCATGGTGCTCTAGTCTTCAATCCTGATGGAGACTGCACTTGAACTGGATCTTTACTGTGGATTGCCATACACTGCATACTGTATATGTTAAATTCCACTGTGCAATGTTCTTGTCGGTGTTTGTACGATTTTTTTGTGGGCATTTCTGCTTTATCGGAGAAGTTCCTAGGCTGGATGTGAACCCGGGACGTCTTCAGCCGACCGAGTCACCAAGTTGAATTAAGAAGAAGAAAGAAGAAAAAACAACAACTTACAGTGCAACTTCCACCGTTGCGGCAGGGGTTTCCAACGCATTCGTTGACCTCGAGCTCACAGCTGGCCCCAGTGAAGCCGGGCCGGCAGGAACAGGTGTAGCTCCCCTGGCCAGTGTTGCTACAAGTGGCTCCATTCATGCAGGGCTTGTGGTGAGTGCAGTAGTTGAGATCTGGAGAGACACAGCGGCACATGTGGATTAGCCTCAGCCCAACACATGGCAGAACAACAGCAGCAGCCGGAGAAGGTCTTTTTGTCTTTCTGCACACTCGACTCTTTCTCTTCTTCTTTTTTTTTTCATGTTTATTGCGACACATGCAGGGTTTTTTTCTCCTCACCACCATGCTGATGCTTGTCTGTGCATCTCAATCACTCTCTTCCTCTCTTGTTTTTCTAACCCCCTTCTATCCCATTTTTCACATCTCTCTACTTCCTTCTCTGTTTGCTGCCTTCTATGTTTCTTCTTCTTTCTTGTTAAGATTATTTTTGTTTTACTAAACAGTGGAGAGAGACCGGGTGATGACATGCGTCAAAGATCCCAGGCCGGATTCGAACCCTGAACGTCTTTCTGTCTTTCTTCATCACTCGCTACCCTCCCAGCCCCCTCTCCCACCTCTTCCTGTATATCTCCCTCCTCACCTTGGTTGCAGAAGAGCCCCCCCCAGCCCTCCTGGCAGTTGCATTGCCAGGGCTGCTGGCAGGTCCCGTGGAGGCAGCCTGGGTAACGAATGCACTCGTCACAGTAGCGGCCTTTGAATCCCACTCTGCACCTGTTGTCCAATTAGGGAACACCGGTCAGTCCACTCACATTACCTCACACTCACACTAAGTAATTAATGCCTCTCTGTGTAAACTTACTTGCACTCTCCGGGTTTCTCGCAAAAGCCGTGCTCTTCGTCACACCCCGGCAGGCAGATTGCTATACAGGGAGGGAAAGAAAAGACACGTGTAAGAAACATGTAACTGGTTGTTGTTGTTGTTGTTGTTGTTGTTGGGTTTAGTTTAGTTTAGAAAAAACATTTCACTTAAATCCCAGCAAATTCAATAAAAAGGAGGGGCTCCTAAACCACTAGCTGTTACCTAAAACTCAATCTCCTTATCACCATGGAAGAATTTTCTGCTTAACATCGTGCATAGACAAAGGAGTGTGTGTGTGTGTGTGTGTGTGTGTGTGTGTGCGTGCGTGCATGTGTGTGAGAGAGAGCACACACACTCACAGAGCACCCCCTCACCCTCCATTCCCTCCCTCCCCTCTCTTTTTTTTTTCTTCTTCGCTGTGGGTCAAAACTCTTTTATTCATTCTGTGCACACACACGCGCGCGCGCGCACACACACACACACAACTCCCCTTAATGTCTCGGATTGGGGCAGATAAGAGTGGACAGCTGGCGAGTGTGTTGCCAGTGCGCGACAGCTGCTCCATTGTCTCCTCTCTGCCGGCAGCTGCCCACTTCAAACAATACCTCCCCCGCCTCAGCCAATCAGCGTCCAGCCCTCTCCGAGAGTAACGAATCGGAAGGGAGCATGTAAATTTATGGCACGCGTGAGATTATTCCCCAAAAACTTTCCTTAGAATAAATCAAGTGGTCGTGTGTGAGGGTGGGGGGGGGAGTGTGTGTGTGTGTGTGTGTGTGTGTGTGTGCGCGCGTGTGGTGTTTACGCACAAGTTGCCGTCCAACGGCACCCGCTGGATCCGATTAGGTCCAACATAGAAATGAACTTTTTAAAGGCTGCAAAAACACTAAGCGTCACTCCCAATTAAGGAAGAAATCACTATAATGTTCCTATAGGAGCCTGGAGTGTGTCTGGTGCGATATAGTGAGTTGATGGCGCCTTCTAGTACTCCATGTTATCACTATAGTCACTATATTCCTATAGGGGTTGTGTGGTATCAGTAGTATGACTACAGCTCTTCTTCCAGAGGGTTATTCTATCTTCTAGTTTCCAGTTTCCACATCGTAAATGTAATAAACAATACTTCAAGTTGTTTTTTTTAACTCACGTTCAGTGCAGTAGTGTCCCTTCCACCCGGCGTCGCACACTATCTCTCCCCGCTCTCCACATGTGAAGTGGCCGAAGGCGTCGTCTCTTGGCCGGCAGAACACCGAGCATCCGTCCCCGTAGTAGTGCTCGTCGCAGACAAACCGGTAGGAGTATTTCAGCTCCGTCCTCCCACCGGTGTGCAGGTCCTGGGACCACTCCTCCCCCACCGTCAGATGCCTCTGGGTGGTCATGGTGCTGATAACGCGGTCTGGGTTCTCTAAAGTAACGGGGGATAGAGAGATGTGAGTTGGTGGAAACGGTGGAAATGTGTTGGATATATAGTCTTAACGGTTACCGGGCGGTGTGTTTGCCTCCTACCTGTGGAGAGGTCGTCTTTGGAGTCGGTGTGTAATGCCTCAATGATCAGCGAGAAGGTCCCCTGGGAACACAAATGGCTTCATGAGACAGGTGGCCAGCGGAGATGTGGCGATAACATTAAGCACAGGCCCGAGGCGATTGTCCCATACAGCCGCTGTGGTGAATACTATTTCAAACTGCCTAACCTGATCCGACAAAACAAAAAACCCACCGACAAGCTGTATGAACACTGAGCCCTGCATTGTGGTCACAAAATGTGCCGCTGCGGGTTTTTACGCATGAATTACGCACGGATTTACCAAAACGGCGCGGTTTGAATTAAACATGAGTGGCTGCTCTATGGACACAACCCCAAGCGAGAGTACTTACCGGCCACGTGAAACCGAAGTTAATCTTGATGGGGTTGCTGAATGAACTCTCCGGGATGACCTCCGGAACCTGGAACGAGTTGGACCCGAGTACGGGCGTCACAGCGCCGCCGTAGGTGCACGGAGGCTCCGGCGAGGCGTTGGGCTGGTAGTGCTTCAGACAGATCCTGAAAAACGTTTTACATTCGCACTGCTGCTGGAAGGACGAGGTCAGCCCTCCCTTACAGCAGTTCTTGTTCCCCTGTACTCCTTTCTTGTTTAGGAACTCCTGCAGCTTCAACTCAAAAACTCCCGAACAAAACCCCTGTTGAGGAAAACAGTCAGTTCATTACTTAACACGGTAAACACAGAGGGCTTCGTCGGTATGTACTTCACTATTTGGAAGAGATGGAGATTCAGCAGGCGGCTTACCTGGCACAGCAACATGGACATGACGGCAACAGTCAGAAGGATGGCGCGTCCCATATTAAATAAATACATAATAAATAAGAAATAAATAGTAAAAAAAAAAAAGTCTCGGGGCTCAGCTTGTCCTCAGGGTGCCTCCTCTCAATCCCGTCCGCAGCTCGGAGGAAGATGCATTGAGCACGTTTTCGTCGCCTCACAGGGTCTTCTCATCAACTGCTGCTGTCAGCCAGGTCGTTTTCATTCATGTCCCAGGAAACAAAAGGATAAATCCCCAACTTTAAAAGTAAAAATAAAAAATAAATAAGGCGAAATATTTGAACTTGCGCGGTGGAGAGAGAAAAAAAAAAGTCCTCCAATTCCGTTATAATGCGGTAATCCAGTGCTGAGAGTGCAGATAACACGAGTGGTTTCGGTTCCTTTTTGAAGAAGGTGACAAATTTAAGGAAGTAGCTTTTTGTGAACGTCTTGGTCGACCCAGGGACAGACTTGTCACTGGTCCAACATGCTTCCTTCTCCTCGGTGTGTACTGTGTGTGTGTCTCCAGCCAAGGCCGCTGCAGCTTGTTTTATACGGCCTGGCACATGCTATGGTAATAACATGCAAATGCACCCCCCCCCCCCTACACACACACACACACACACACACACCCCAATCTGGCCCGGGTCTCCACAATGGGATCCCAGTATCCCCAGATCCCAGCGCACAAGACAGTATCTTTAAGCCGAAAAAATGGAGTTGTGTGAAACTATTTGAGCCAAATAAGAAACGAACTTTTCCAACCCGCTGCTGGGAGGTGGAGGCTGAACCCGACTCAGACTCAACAGCATGCATCAGTGGTTTCAAACTGATTTGAGTTATACGACTATGTAGGAAAATAATAAATTAATGTTTTTTTCTGAACATATAATCGATTCTGGATTTATGATGATAAGATAATATACACCACGTGCGTTATATGAGCACAGGGTCCTTTGAGGGGGAACAAGTCTAAATTGATGCTACTGAAAATAATACTTTGGGGTTTTGTCAGTTTACCCCCTTTTTTATTTACTGTTTGTATTTGTCTCGATAATGTTTTGAGTTGTGTGAAACTATTTCTGCCAAGTACATGTTTCTTTCAAACATGCTGTTGGAAGATGACTCACCGATGTAGGTTAACTCCTACGTGTTTTTATTTTTATTTTATTGAGTTGTATTGATCCGTAGCAACTAGATTCCCTGCCTGGTGTGTACTGGACATCCTGTGACTAGACTGGATCTTGATCTGTCACAGGTTTGATCCCTCCAGTTGTTTTCATGTGTTGAGATGCTGGAGGAAGAGCCAGCAGGGCGCAGGGCTCCTTCAGAAGTGAGCAGAAGCTGGTCTGCTGTTGTTTCCTGGCCCAAACCCTCACTCAGTCAGTTGGGTGGCTTCTGGCTTCAGCCCACCTCCTCATTTTTGGGGGTATTTCTGGTTGTGGGAAGAATTTAATGCTTTGAATGAAGAGAAAAGAGGAAAGAAAACATTCCTTGGCAGAGTTGTGTGGTGAGGTAAACGACTGGGGGGAGAAACGGCATTTGTATGGACTCCTGGTTTTCATTTGCTTCCCTCTTCTCATTCTCATTCTTCAAAACGTGTATGAGTGTGTGTGTGTGTGTGTGTGTGTGTGCGCGCGCGCGTGTGTGCGTGCGCGCGCATCCGAGTCGCTCGCGTGGCCATCCTGAGGGGGCACTTTTGTTATTATGTGGTGAAGGAATAAGTTTGCTCTCTCTCTCTCTCTCTCTCTCTCTCTCTCTCTCTCTCTCTCTCTCTCTCTCTCTCTCTCTCTCAGCTGTATGGTAATTCGGGCAGCACCTGCTCTCCCCTCAATAACAGTGTGCGCGCTTCCCTGAGCTGAGTGCGCGCCCCCGTCCCGCACAATGCCCCCCGACAAACACACTTCTGCAGGACCCCCCCCCACCCCTCTCCCCCCCTCCCCTCCCCTCCCCTCCCCTGTCAGAACAAAACATAACCGGGTAAATATCTCCTATATTTGCCTTTTCCTCCTCGTTCTCTGAATATTTAACAACTCGGGCCATTCAAGTCCTACCTTTGTGTGTGTGTGTGTGTGTGTGTGTGTGTGTGTGTGTGTGTGTGTGTGTGTGGGAGGGTGGGTGTTCTTAATTAGGTCGTTCAATATAAGTGTGATTTTCCGTCGGATAATGGCCCGTGCACGTACATTGCGTCACTGTGTTAAGATATGCACGTCAGGCTTCTTTTTTTTTTTTAGCTCCGGTCTGAGATTTCTCTCCCGGTTGTTGTCATTACCTGTTGTCCCAGCTCGTGCTGACAACACAAACACACATGTGGGCTTTTCCTCCGCCACTCATTTCTCCCAGTGAGCGACAGAGGGGCGTCTACTCCAAAACAACGTGACTTTCTTTCCCTTTCTCATCCAAATCACCTCAAGCCAGGGCGTCTTTAGACTTCGGTCTTATTACCGGTGACTTGATTGCTGTGTCTGTAGTTACTTATTACCTCTGACGTGACTCCGGTCAATAGAGCCTCCTTCCATTAATAAACCGATCCATCCCCAGGCAATTCTTCTAGCCAGTGGGGAATAAAAAGCTGGGTGAACTATGACCTCCAAATACAACCACCAATAAAATATATTATAAAATATTATATTTTAGACTTTCCACAGAA